>CM039674.1:481675785-482064345 GCA_022496015.1 Hordeum marinum
GAGAGGGGAGAGATCCGGTGAGGGGGAGTAACGGCCGGCGTCGGATCCGGCGAGCGCGGGGAGTGAAGACGATGACCGTTCCGGGGCAACGGTCGGACGGGGTGGGACCCGGTGTCAGTGAGAGAGCGGGAGCATTACTGCGCTCGGTCGGCCGACCGGTAACGGTTTCGGCTTTTAAAGCCGGTGGGCCGGCCCGTTTAATACCGGAAACGGTTACCGTTTCTTTTTAATAATTTCCGGAGACATTCAAAAGCTTTTAAAGCATTCAAATCGTTTGTAAATATAGGGGTATTATATATCAAAATTAACAGAATAATAAATGCTATTTAATGAACATTTCTATTCTGTCATTTGAACACTTTGAAAAAAATATTATTTCAGAAATGTCCTAATTGTTTTTAAACCCTTTTTGCAAATATTTTCAAAATAACTCCTGGTTATTTTTGTTCAAATAATTCACCAATTAGACCCTGGTGTGGAGTGTCATGTTCCTCCTCTCTTATTTGAACTTTTAACCAAAAATTTTAAATAGAGGAAGCAACATAGGGAAAAGTAGAAGGGGACTTTCTGAAAACCAGAAGAGGCATTTCAACTAGTTCATACAATCAAGCAATGATGATAATAGATGCATAGCTATATTCATAACATTCCAAAATGGAATTTTGGGATGTTACAAACCTACCCACCTTAAGATGAATCTCGCCCTCGAGATTCGGGTTGGCTAGAAAATAGGTGCGGATGGTCTCTACGAAGATCTTCTTCGCGTTCCCAGGTGGCTTCTTCCTCAGTATGGTGACTCCACAAAACTTTGCAGAACTTGATAATCTTGCTGCGGGTAACTCTGTTGGATGTCTCGAGGATCTTGACAGGCTTCTCCTCATAAGTCAGATCACTTTCAAGCTGTATGGCCTCTAGGGGCACGGTGTCTCGCAAAGGGATGTCAACCATCTCAGCATGACATTTCTTCAGCTGGGAAACATGGAACACATCATGAACTTCGGATAATCCTTCCGGCAATTCCAGTTTGTATGCAACTTCACCTCTACGTTCAAGAATTTTGTAGGGGCCTATGAATCTGGGTGCTAATTTTCCTTTAACACCAAATCTCTTGGTTCCTCGAAGCGGGGACACACGAAGATATGCTCGGTCTCCCACTTCATACGTCACTTCCTTGCGCTTGTTGTCAGCATAGCTCTTCTGTCGAGATTGAGCTATTTTGAGTCTGTCACGTATCAACTTGACTTTCTCTTCAGAATCTCGGATAAGGTCGGGACCAAAAAGTTGTCGGTCTCCAACACCATCCCACGTCAGTGGTGTTCTACATCTTCTTCCGTATAAAGCTTCGAAAGGGGCCATCTTTAGACTGGTCTGATAACTGTTGTTGTATGAGAATTCTGCGTAAGGCAAGTTTTCGTCCCAACTAGATCCATAATCTAGCGCACAAGCTCTCAACATGTCTTCCAGAATCTGATTGACTCTCTCAGTCTGGCCATCTGTCTGCGGATGAAAAGCTGTACTAAACTCCAGTCTCGTACCCAAAGTCTCATGTAACTGATGCCAAAACTTTGAAGTGAATTGTGTTCCTCTATCTGACACTATACTCCTCGGAACTCCATGCAGACATACGATCCTGGTCATGTATATCTTGGCTAGCTTAGCACTGGTATAGGTGGTCTTTACTGGAATGAAGTGTGCTACCTTGGTCAAGCGATCTACCACTACCCAGATGGAATCATAACCTGAACGGGTCCTGGGCAATCCTGTGATGAAATCCATACCAAGTTTTTCCCATTTCCACTCGGGTATCGGCAAAGGTTGGAGTAACCCTGCTGGTTTCTGATGTTCTGCCTTTACTCGCTGACAAACATCACATATCGCAACATGCTCTGCAATATCTTTCTTCATACCTGTCCACCAATAACTTTCCTTTAAATCCAGATACATCTTGGTATTGCCTGGGTGTATCGAGTAAGGTGAATCGTGGGCTTCCTGAAGTATCAACTTCCTGAGCTCTGGTTCATTGGGCACATAGATTCGGTTCTCAAACCACAAAGTTCCGTGTTCATCCTCACGAAAACCTTTAGCTTTACCATCTTTCATTCTCTGTTTAATCTCAGCTATCTCCTTGTCCGATTTCTGGGCTTCTCGAATTCTTTCGGTCAAGGTGGACTGAATTTCCAGTGTAGCAACATATCCTCTTGGAACTATCTCTAGCTTGAGCTCTCTGAGATCATCGACTAACTCTTGAGGTAATCCTCCAGCTGTGAGTGTGTTCACATAAGTTTTCCGACTCAAGGCATCGGCTACAACATTAGCCTTACCTGGATGGTAGTGTAATCTCATGTCATAGTCCTTGATTAACTCTAACCATCTCCTCTGTCTGAGGTTCAACTCTTTCTGCGTGAAGATATACTTCAGGCTCTTATGGTCGGTGTAAACATCACAACTATTTCCGATAAGGAAATGTCTCCAAGTCTTGAGTGCGTGCACTACGGCTGCTAGCTCCAAGTCATGCGTGGCATAATTCAACTCATGAGGTCGTAGCTGTCTGGAAGCATAGGCTACAACTTTTCCATCCTGCATAAGTACTCCTCCAAGTCCTTGACGTGAAGCATCACAATAAACCTGGAAATCCTTCCGAATATCGGGCAAGATCAACACTGGGGCTGTGACCAAACGTTCCTTCAACTCCCGGAAACTGGCTTCACATTCCACAGTCCAAACATACTTGGATTCTTTCTTCAACAACTCTGTCATGGGCTTGGCAACCTTGGAGAAATTTTCAATGAACCTCCGGTAATATCCAGCAAGTCCAAGGAAACTGCGGATCTCCTTAACTGAGGTGGGTGACTTCCACTCGGTGACGGCTTCAACCTTAGCGGGGTCTACGGCTATTCCTTCTCCGGAAATAACATGTCCCAGGAATCCGACTTCCGTCAACCAAAATTCACATTTGCTGAACTTGGCATATAACTGATGCTCTCTTAGCTTTTCCAGAACTAAACGCAAATGTTGCTTATGCTCTTCCTCGTTCTTGGAGAATATCAGAATGTCATCGATGAACACCACAACAAACTTGTCTAGGTATTCCATGAATACTTTGTTCATCAAATTCATGAAGTAGGCAGGAGCATTAGTCAATCCAAAAGACATGACCGTATACTCATACAAGCCATACCTCGTGGTGAAAGCTGTTTTGGGTATATCCTGTTCACGAATTTTCAACTGGTGATACCCTGATCGAAGATCGATCTTGGAGAATACTTTGGCTCCTACGAGCTGATCAAACAAATCATTAATCATCGGTAGAGGGTACTTGTTCTTGATAGTCACCTCGTTCAAGGCACGATAGTCCACTACCATTCTCAAAGATTTATCCTTCTTCTCCACCAAAAGAACTGGGGCTCCCCAAGGTGAAGAACTTGGGCGAATATAACCTTTGTCCAATAACTCCTTAATTTGCTTCTTGATTTCCAACAGATCATTTGCGGGCATCCGATAGGGTCTCTTGGAAATTGGGGCTGTCCCTGGCTGTAGCTCTATTAAGAACTCAATCTCCCTATCTGGTGGCATTCCTGGTAATTCTTCCGGAAATACATCTGGAAATTCTTTTACCACAGGTACTTCCTCCTGAACAACTCCTGTGAGAGAATTTAACCGAGCACTCATACGTGTGCGTCGGGATACATACTTAATCCTCTTGTTCTCCGGGGTGGTGAGTGAAACAGACTTGCTAGGGCAATCAAGATTTCCTTCATACTTGGTCATCCAATCCATGCCTAGGATTACATCCAATCCGTGTGACTCTAAGACGATGAGGTCGGTGGAAAAAACATGGTTCCCTATATTGAGTTTCAAGGCATGGCATCCTATCCCTGCCATCATCATACCTCCTGGAGAACTAACCTGAATTGGCTGACTAAGGGTTTTGGTGGGCAAACCATACTTATCCACAACTACCCTTGATATGAATGAATGAGTTGCACCCGAATCAAAAAGTACTGTAACAGGACGTGAATGCAATAAAAACTTACCAACCACAGTCTCGGGCTGATCATAGACTTCTTCCACGTTGATGTGATTCACGTGAGCACGGGGAAACGGATTGGGCTTCTTGGCTGTGGAGTTGCCGTTGTTAGTGCCGTTTCCAGTGCCTTGCTTACTCTGGGGACACTCAGTAGCATAGTGCCCTGTCTTCTGGCACTTGAAACAGGTAATGTGACTCAGATCCTTCTGAGCAGGAACTTGACGGTGCTGGTTGTTGTTCCCATTCCCATTGTCACTCTTGAAGTTACCATGGTTGAGACGGTTATTCCCATTTCCTCCATGATGGTGACCTCCATGGTTGTGCACAGTATGAGTGTGCTTTCCAAACTTACCATTTCCTGATCCGGTATTCCCGGAGTACGGGGAGTAACGAGGCTTCTGATGAGCTCCAGAGTTGAACTTCCCCTGAGTGTACTTCCGCTTGCGGTTCTCAATCTGCTGCTGTTTACCTTCCAGAATAAGTGCCTTATCCACCAGCTCTTGGTAGTTGTTGAAATTAGCCACTACCAGCTGTATGCTCAACTCATCATTGAGTCCTTCCAGAAACTTTTCTTGCTTGGCCGCATCATCGGCCACATCTCCTGGGGCATAACGTGACAATGTGTTGAAGTCGTCCACATATTGGGCCACGGAACGATTACCCTGGCGCAAGTTGCGAAACTCGCGCTTCTTTAAACTCATGGCTCCAGCTGAAACATGAGCGGTGCGGAAAGCAAGCTTGAACTGCTCCCAAGTCACATCTGCAATAGGATAAGTGGTGGTATAATTCTCCCACCATGATGCTGCTGGTCCTTCCAGTTGATGTGCGGCAAATCGCACTTTCTCAGCGTCAGTGCATCCAGCGGTGACAAGTTCTCTCTCCATCTTGCGGAGCCAGTCATCTGCCACAATGGGCTCAGTGCTGCTGGAGAAAGTTGGAGGGTTCAACCTCAGAAAACGGGTGAGATTGTCAGTCTGGGGTGGATGGTGGTTGTTGTTGTTGTTCTGGTTGTTGGTCTGATTCTGAATCAATAGTTGCATCAGTGCATTCTGTTGCTGAAGGAGTTGGGTGAGTTCCGGTGGAAAAGTGAAATCGGTCTCACGTCGTGGAGGCATCTTGCTGTTTTCAGAGGGATGAGAATTAGAATAGAACAAGGGTCTGGAAGAAATTCACTACCCATATGCAATGCAACAAACATATCACACGAAACACTCATTCATTTATTCAATCAATGTCAAACATCGGAAAATACAAATCTCAGACAACTAAACATCGACCTACGCTTTAACGACTAAAATAAAGATACATTGGAGGGCATAACTAATGTTCTCCTCAAAAGTGCATAGTCGTAGGTCCTCCGGTGGTGCTTTCCTCATAGTCTTCATCGTCGCTGATGAAGGGTGCCATGTCTCCTTCGGGGTGAAGGTTTTCTCCCATGTCTAGATGCTCCTCCAGAGTGGCGATGCGTGCATTCTGCTCATCAATCCTCTCTAAGAAGTCCTTCACTTCATGCTCGTGTTCATAGTTGGCCTCTCGCAGATCAGCTTCAAGGTCCAGCTCACGATTCATCAGATTCTTGATAGTCTTCGTGTCAGCACGAACTCGAAGCTCCAGAGTCCTGATGTGAGTCTCCAAGGTCTGGATATAGGAGATATTGGTGTCTGCAGTGGGATTGGTGATGATGTTGCCATGGGCATCTCTGCGGCAAACCATGCTGAGTCCTGGTGAAATGGTTCCACCTCTGTATTCCTCCTGGATACGTCCAAGGGCACGATGAATGGCCATGTCTCTTCCAAGTATCCAACTGGGTGCCACGAACTTGAGATCTATGGGTTCCTTCCGATTCCCAAAGGTCTTCCCTGGAATATGCACCTCGATCCTGTAGCGTCCATCTTGGGGAAATGACATGATAGGAATCCCGGTGATGCTCGGCAAAGCAATCCTTATGTCCTTGACGATCCTCATCAGCTCCTTACCAAAGGGCATCGTTGCGTCAGGCTGGCAAAACTCTGTGATCAACACTGGGATGAAGGTGGCCATCTATAAATTTTGAAATAATCGGAGAGGAGTCAGAAACGAATAGATGAGAGTATAAGATATTTAAAGACAAAGAGAAACAATCCTAAGGCTTTCCAATCCTAGAGGTTACGTCCTACGGTCAGCGTGTGCTCTGATACCATTTCTGTAACGACCCGACCTGGAAGGTCAAGTCTCCGGTGTTTCCGTACCATCCCAAGATCATGCTGGTACACACACGGTACATCAATGTATATATCAAAGGTAAATCACACAGCATTATATTAATCGAAATCTCATATCGAGTTCTTTATTACGATAAAAATTACAATAAAGTGGCCAAAGGCCAACTCATGAGAATATCTAAATCTTGCGGAAGCGTCGAAGGTAGATGAGTCCATCCGACTCCAAGGGCATCTCACTGAGCATAGAACGTGTCCTCACTCCTGGTCGGAAAAATACTCTGCAACATGATACGTTGCAGCCGTGTAGGTCAGCATATGGAGTATGCCGGCAAAGTCACAAGAGAGGGGTGAAAATAATCAGCTAGTCTATATGCTTATATGGCAGGTGGGGTGGTAAGTTTTGCGTAAAGCCAATTTTTCCTACATCTAGAAAAAGGGCTAAGCAAAGCATTACTAAGTTGGTTGATTAATGAGATGGTTCCATCAACCAATTCTCATACCCAAAATTATTAAATTCCCACATCATCATATTATTTGTGTTGAGAGTTCCGGAAGTTCCAATCCCTTTGGCTCAAGTCGTCCATAACCGTGGACACGGCTAATCGATTAGGTTTAAGTACTCTGCAGAGTTTTTGCACACGTTCCCCACAAGATTTGGTCGCCTCCGTTTGATTTCTCGCACTTCAGGGTGTTTGAGAAACGGATGACCAAAACATGGTCTTCCAAAGGGTTTCCCTGCGACTCTGACGATGCCCATCCTTTCCTACCGTTCTTCTACCTCTCGTAGCACCGCCTGTCCAGGGTCACCACGATATCCAACCAAGCCAGAGCCCATAATGACTTGTGGCTGTGCAGGTAAGCCTTGGGTCTTGAAGCACCCATCCATCCCTTTGTGCCTGGGTGGACCTTTCCGCGTGAATACTGGCCACCTCCAGCATCACCTAGGCTAACCACTGGTTTCTCCAGGGCGCCGTTCAACCATCATCCACCCAGAGGTATGTTGAAAACTTGGAGTATTGAAATCTTGATCATTATGTAGGTCTTGAAATTATTAACTCTCTCAACTCTCATGAATCACACAACCAACCCCGTCTACTAATAGCATAGCAAAAGGTAAAACAACGTTTCCCGGGGCCAATGTTGTCAAAGGGGTTGAGAGGGGTATCTACCACATGATACTACTACTATGTAACCAAGTTTCCAACTAACCTATCTTGCATGCAACTGGGGAGATGGTAGAACTAATGCATATAAAACATGGGTAAAACATGATCAAAGTGACTTGCCTGATTGATGATCTTCGTACTTGAGTAACTCTAGGTAACAAGTTTCGCACTCCGGATAATCTAACGAAACAAACAATGCACTTAAATAAGCATACAACCAAAATAAGTACTCATAACATTCAGCAAAGAAGTACTAAACAAACAAGGCAAACAATGCACAAAAGTCTCTAGCAAGTAAAACACACAAAGTTTTGTTTTTTCCAAAGGGGATGATGAAAACACTACTACATAATAAAACTATTTTGAAATAGCAAAACAATTGTTGACAACAAGGAAAACAATAGAATATTTTATTAATAAACAGAATAATCAATTTAAGCTTGTTGGGAAAAGTTTAGTGAAGTTTATACAAGTTTTGATAAACACTATATGAATCAACTATAGTTATATTAACAAAAGAATGTAAAACTAAACTTATAATTTGTTAACAAAACATGTTCTTGACAGAAAAAAAATAATTTACTATTAAATCTGTCTTAGAAAACAGAAACAAAATATAGAAAACTTTGTTTGAAAACAAACTATTACTAGTTAGTTGTTTTAGTCAAATTAAGCCTAATTGAAAAGAAATTTTGATTCCTATGTTAAATAAAATTAAACTAGGCAAATTTATATTTTTATTAACAGTAAGTGAAAACACTAAATGTTTACTAACAGAACCTAATAAACAAATAAAACCAAATTCTAAATCAAACTAATCAAAATTAAGTTTATAAAACTATATTATAATAATAAGCAGATTCTGTTTTTTGGGTAAAACAGTAATCAAATATATCATGAAAATCCTCAAACTATACCTGAAGATAGTCCTAACTAATACCAAACAGTAGCAAAAAGATTCATATCAAAATCTATTTTCAAACTCTAGTTATTCAGATTTGAAGATTTTAAGCAAATTTGATTCAATTCAAATTTCATAGTTCAAATTTGAAATTTAAAAGTACAGGGTGAAACTACATGAAAATTGTGAGCTATTGCAAAAAGAATCAACTCAAAACTCTAAACAGATTAAAAGATATAAGCAAAACAAAATTGGAAAACATTCTGTTAATTAAAACAAAACAGAAAATGAAAAAAAGTTTGCGTCGGTCAGGGGGCTACGTGGCGCGATCCGATTGGCTAAGGGGGGCGTTCGGTAGGTGAATTAGAGCGGGCGACCGTTCGGTAGAAGAAAACGGTTCGGACTTAAGTTCGTTCTAATCTGGACCGTGGGATTTGGATCGGACGGTCGAGGGGGCTTACGGAGGGAGGTTGCCGGCGTCGGGGTACTCCGGCGAGTCCGGTAGCGGCGATTGCGACGGCGAGGTGTTCCGGTGGTCGGGGAGGACGGGGAAGTGGTCCTGGCGACGGGGACGGTCCTCCGGAGGCGATTGGTGGCGACGGCGTGGCGAATGATGGTCGGAGGTGGTGGCTACGATCGACGGCGACTTCCGGTGGTGGTGGAACTCCGACGAGCAATCGACGGCGTCTCGGCGAGAGAGAGAAGGGGGCTCGGGGGGGGAATGGATGCGGGGCCGTGGGGCTCTTATATAGGCGCTCGGGGGGGTGCGGGGAGGAGAGAGGGGAGAGATCCGGTGAGGGGGAGTAACGGCCGGCGTCGGATCCGGCGAGCGCGGGGAGTGAAGACGATGACCGTTCCGGGGCAACGGTCGGACGGGGTGGGACCCGGTGTCAGTGAGAGAGCGGGAGCATTACTGCGCTCGGTCGGCCGACCGGTAACGGTTTCGGCTTTTAAAGCCGGTGGGCCGGCCCGTTTAATACCGGAAACGGTTACCGTTTCTTTTTAATAATTTCCGGAGACATTCAAAAGCTTTTAAAGCATTCAAATCGTTTGTAAATATAGGGGTATTATATATCAAAATTAACAGAATAATAAATGCTATTTAATGAACATTTCTATTCTGTCATTTGAACACTTTGAAAAAAATATTATTTCAGAAATGTCCTAATTGTTTTTAAACCCTTTTTGCAAATATTTTCAAAATAACTCCTGGTTATTTTTGTTCAAATAATTCACCAATTAGACCCTGGTGTGGAGTGTCATGTTCCTCCTCTCTTATTTGAACTTTTAACCAAAAATTTTAAATAGAGGAAGCAACATAGGGAAAAGTAGAAGGGGACTTTCTGAAAACCAGAAGAGGCATTTCAACTAGTTCATACAATCAAGCAATGATGATAATAGATGCATAGCTATATTCATAACATTCCAAAATGGAATTTTGGGATGTTACAAGACCACAACCCACCAGGCCGCGCCAAGGGGACACCGGCATACCTTGGTGGGTTGTGCCCTCCTCGGGGGCCCTCTCCACTGCGTCTGATGCCTATAAATTCCCAAATATTCCAAAAACCCTAGGGGAGTTGACGAAACACAATTGCAGCTGCTGCAAGTTCCGGAACATCGAGATCGAATCTAAAAACCATCACGGAGGGGTTCATCTTCATCATAGGTGCCACTCTGGTGATGTGTGAGTAGTCCACCATACACCTAGGTCCGTAGGCAGTAGCTATATAGCTTATTATCTCTCTCTCTTATGATTCCCAATACAATGATCTCTTGGAGATCTATTTGATGTTAACTTTTGCGGTGTGTTTGTTGGGATCCGATGTATTTTGAGTTCATGATCAGTTTTTATTCATGAATATTATTTTAGTCTTCTTTATGCATGATTTCTTATAGCCTCGTATTTCTTCTTTGAATCTTTGGTTTAGTTAGGCCAACTAGATCGACTTTTCTTGCCATGGTAAGAGGTGCATTGTGATGGGTTCGAGCTTGCGGTGTTCTTTCCCAATGACAGAAGCGGTAGCAAGAAACGGATGTATCGTTGCTATTAAGGATAACAAGATAGGGTCTATTCCTACATGAATAGATCTTATCTACATCATTTCATCGTTCTTATTGCATTACTCCGTTTTTCCATGAACTTAATACACTAGATGCATGCTGGATAGCGGTCGATGTGTGGAGTAATAGTGGTAGATGCAGGCAGGAGTCGGTCTACTTATCTTGA
Source organism: Hordeum marinum (assembly GCA_022496015.1). Taxonomy (NCBI): domain Eukaryota; kingdom Viridiplantae; phylum Streptophyta; class Magnoliopsida; order Poales; family Poaceae; genus Hordeum; species Hordeum marinum. Next base: position 481,686,311 of record CM039674.1, read on the forward strand.
ACGTGATGCCTATATAATGATCATTGCCTTGGATATCATCATGACTATTCGATTCTCTATCAATTTCCCAATAGTAATTTGTTCACCCACCATGCACTATAGTCAGGAGAGAAGCCACTAGTGAACCCAACGGCCCCTGGGTCTACTTTTCCATCATATTGCTTTCCGATCTATGTTTTTGCACTCTTTGTTTTCAGATCTACAAAACCAAAAAACCCAAAAATATATTTCTGCATATCTACTCTATTTATTTTGTGTTCTTGAGAGATCTATCTCTCCTATATATGACTACCTAATCTATCTTATTATCGTAGAGAGATTGACAACCTCTCTTTCGCGTCGGGTTGCAAGTATTCTTTGTTTGTGTGCAGGTGCTGCTTATTGGGTGTTGGTGATCCGCCTTTTGGTTAGATAACCTTGAAGTCATAACTCACAGAAATACTTTCCATCGCCGTGCTGCATCATCCCTTCCTCTTTGGGGAAATACCGATGTAGTCTCAAGCCACGTCAAAGGAATTTTCGGCGTCATTGCCGGGGAGGAAGCAATCTCATCTACCAGGTTCCTAATCGCAAATATCATCTCCTTGCAATTACATTATTTGCCATTTTCCTCTCGTTTTCCTTTCCCCCACTTCACCAATTTGCCATTTTTATTCGCCCTCTTTTTCGTTTGCATTTTTCTCGTCGGATCTCTTGCTTGCTGGCTATGTTTGCTTGTGTCGCCATGTTCCTTATATTTTCTTGCATATTCACTTGCTAAAAATCTATTGATATGGATCCTCATCCACCTGCTAATCTCTTCAAAAGACCAAATTATGATGAACCAATTGCTAGTGAGTTGAGTGCACTTGATTATCTATATGAAGTTTTGTTTGAAAATCATGAATCTGAAAATTTTGATGAAGTGTTGAAAGAAGAAATTAATGATAACTCCTTGATTGAAAAGCATGTTTGCCATGTTGTTACTATAAATTCTATTAATATCAATTATGTTAATAATATCCAAAACTACAAGCTAGGGGATGACAATTTTGTCATGACCACTTCTTATTGCAACGATCATGATTGGGGTGATAATGCTTCTTATGATCTTGAAAATTTATTTAAGCATTGTGTTGAATATGTTATTAATAACAATGTTTGCAATAGTATCAAATGTGGGTTTGAGAGAGCATCAACTTTAGGTAAAAAGAATCCCACATATTTGGAGATTGTTCAGTATTATGAATGTTTTGATAAAAGTGGGTTTGGAGAGGTCATGACTTTAGCTAATGTTAATCCCACTACCTAGGAAGATTGTAACACTTTTATGCATGTGGCTCATGAAAATAATGCTTTTATGTGCTTTTTATATTGTTCAATTTATTCATGATGCTACTGAAAATTACTATGAGAGAGGAATATATACTTTTACATATTGTAATAATATCAAGTTTCTTCTCTATGTGTTGGAAATTTTGAAGTTATACTTGCTTTGCCTTCCTATGCTAATTGATTCTTGTTCCCATAATTTGTCTGCTCACGAAATCCATATGCATAGGAAGTGGGTTAGACTTAAATATACTTGCCATGTGATTCATTATGGTCTCTTTATGTCTCAATCATTTACGTTTATGCAAGCATCATTGAAATCATCATGCCTTGCTAGGGGCGTAAAACGATAGCGCTTGTTGAGAGGCAACCCAATGAACAAAATTATTTTTATATTTCCCTTTATGTTTTTTGAGTGTTTGCATAATTATGCCTGTGTTATGGTTGTGTTTTTATGTTTTAATTAGTGTTTGTGCCAAGTAAAGCCTTTAGGATGATTCCTAAGATGAGTAGAAACAATGCTGAATCTGAAAGAGAAACTTTGTTCCAAGCGCACGGATTTTCATTTTTTACTCGAACGTTAGAGCATCTAAAGTCGAACATTGCAAATATGACACCCTAAACGCCTGCGGACGCGCCCAGTCAGATACCGGGCGTTTTCCCTTTTTGTCTGTCCGCACATACACACTCCTCATTTTCTTCCTCATATGTCCGGTCACTTGCACATGATTGGTGGAGAGGAAGAGAGAGAGAAAAGAATGAATAAAGAAAAGAAAAAGGTGGTCCGGGGTTGGGTCGCGTCCTACGTGGAGGACTGACCGGGCGCGTCTGCGAGCCCTCATATCCTCCCCATATTTGAGATGGATATGAGGGTTCGCGGACAACCCGGGTGTATAGGGATGATATGAGGGGTCTGGCTGGGTCACTTTTTTCCTTCTCTCTCCGGTCCGGTGACTGATCGGGCGCGTCCACGGGCGTATGCGGGGTCATTTGAGGCGTCCAGCTATAGATGCTCTTATATTAGGCTGAAATTTCAACACATTATTTCTATAAAAAATTCTTGACGTTTTGCTAATTTTTTCAGAATTTTTAGAGTTTCAGAAGTATAGTTAGAGTACAGATTACTACAGACTTGCCGGGACCCCGATCCTAAGTCATATGAATCCAGGCTGTAACATATCACATCACTTTGCGGCCTCATGCACGGTAAACTCCACGGCTGCAGCCTTACCTTAGCTAGGACCGTTTGTGTATTTTCGCTCACGTATGTGAACATGTCGCTGGCAATCAAACGATAGAGATCTCGGGACGACATGACTATTCATAGAACCCAAGTGGTACATCCGTATGGAAATAGGCATACGTAACCCAGCAATGCAGGTGTCGATCTCAAGCGTGTGTAGATGAGTCATAGCAAGCTACAAGGACTCCATTATGCCGTGTGACAGAAATGCCAACACTCCACGTAGACGAGTCGTAGCAGGCTACAAGGACTCCATTACACTGCGAGACATTTCCCCGAAGGGACAGACACAGCAGCAAAGAAGGATACATGTCGGTCAACCAATGTGTCCGGAGCATTAGCAAGGTACCAGGGCTTGATGGAAGCACAAAGGGGCAGTTTCCCGTAAAGAGTACTACTAAAAGCACACGACTAGGTGTCGAATCCCATACATACCGTTGCACGTCACATGTACGCATGACATGCCCGATATGCATAGATACAACTATGGCATCTCAACATAACCATACACTACACAACTTTTATTTAAGAGACTCAGAAGAGTCTTGCATAATATGTTCTTATAGATAGGGGTCACATGACCCAACACTCAAGTCATACAAACATGTTCATACAAACCAACGGAAGCTTAAAGTCGTATGAGTACAGACAGTGGAAAGGGTAAAAAGGCACATGGCCTGACTATCTACAGCCCGCCATAGGGCATGGGTCGCAGCTGGGACGCTAACTACTTGGCATCGTCAACATCTAGAAAGAACCCACCTGATGGGTCCTGGGTCTCGTCTGCAACATTTATTAAGCAAACATGAGTACAAATGTACTCAGCAAGTCTTTAAAGCAGACCTAGTCTATTCATGCTTATGTATCAACAAGGGAAGTGGTGGAGTTTATGAAGCAATGCCAGATTTGACTCATGGCTAACCTATACTACTCAATTTTAACTCTGTGTTCGTTTTAGATATCGCACATGAGTCCACTAACTCCACATCAATACACTACCATGGATTCACTTCTGTCTCCTACGAGAGTGCCATCCACGGTACTCGCACTTGTCTTGATATTTTTATGAGTATCCATTTGATTATCTATGAACAACATAAGTTCTCCAAGTAGTCCATATCCGAGGACACGTCTATTCGAATAGTTTCATACCCTGCAGGGGTGTACTTCTTCACACACGCCCTTGCCACTTATCGTTGTGTGCTCATAAAACCATACACCTCAGCAACCTTCAAGCGGAAGCCCAGCAAGGGAGTCATCCACGACCGTCAATAACATAAGACATCTAGTCTGGGCTATCGCCTATTTGAGACTAAACCCGCACGGAAGTCCGGCCGTAGTTTCCGCTACGGCTCCAAACGATGTGCATAGGGTTCCCAAGCCCACCATTCGAGTGACCCTTGGTACAGCGTGCCACTGCCTACCGCGTCGTAACCCACCCCTAGGGTCAGCGCTACGCATGGCCTCCAACAAGCTATAAACACCAGAAACTACTTGCAACTCCTGGACCAAGGACTAAGCGAATGAAAAGTCAAGCAGGGTCATATTTCAAGGCCCAACATATGGTAGTATCTAGCCTTGGATCACAAACACGGAACTCAGTTCCTAAGAACGGTCCCAATGAGACAACCCGCTATGTACTCCTACATAGCCCCTCATCGCTACCTTTTACCAAATCGAGTTCATCTTAGGCTTATCACATCAGAACAATATTGTTTCACTCCAGTTCATCACCCAGATGAATCAGACCTGACACAACTCTAAGCATAGCAAGCATAGCAGGCAAAGTAAGCTAAGCACATCTTGGCACAAGCATCTACTAGGTATGCTAGGTTGCAAGGTTTAGCTATTTACTGTGACAATGACAGGTCATGCAAAGGAATGGGTCCATCTACCGTGTATGACTGACATGTGATCGTTTGTCCTAATGCAATAAACAAGAGCAGGAGCGAGAGAGTGGGATATTATCGGAATGATCAAAGGGGTTGCTTGCCTTGCTGGGAAGCGGAGGGGTTCTCTCCTTTGTTGGAATACTCGTGGGTATCCTCAGAAGTAGGGCCTACCGTAATGCAGATAAAACAACAATCAATACACGCAAGTGCAACAATATGATGCATGATCATGGCATGGCAACATGTATGGATGAACTAATGCAACTATTCCCCAAGTTAAATGAAGTGAGTTTGAATATAGGTTCAAAGTGTTTCTCCATTTTATATTTCATAAGTCAACCTATTAGTAAATGTCAATGTTCACCTTCATAGGTTGCTCTAACATGCATGATAATAGCACCATTGGATTCATTGGATTTTTCTGATCAATTTTCATATATAAATTATTTTCATCTGATTTACATACTAATTTATATGAATTTTACAAGTTTTAAACATTTTTTGGAATTTCCTGATTTGTTTTAATAATAAAAATTGATTACTGCGTCAGCCTGACATCACTATGACATCAGCTGGTCATCAAACCCACCAGGTCAAACCTGACAGGGTGGGGCTCTCATGTCAGCGTCAGGGGGCTAATCCCCGTGCCGACCGAGGTTTGACCCACCTCTGGGCCCCACTGTCAGTGGCTGGGGCCGGTTAGTAGGGTAATTAGCCCTGATGGCCTAGCCACGTCACCACGCCGGAGGCCAGCCGGCAGTGACCAAAGAGCGAGGCGGTGACTCGCCGGACTTGCACTTTCGGCGGTCATTTAGTGCGATGCGGGCTCCGAAAGGTAACCCGCGCACGCGCACATCCAAAGGGACAACATAGGGGACTCGGGAACCACCGGAGCTACGGCCGGCGATGAGCTGCGCAATGGCATGTTTCAGGCAGCAAGGGGCGATGTCTATAGCGAGGGGCAGGCCGCAGGGTTAGGGGGAAACGATGCAGGGGCTCACAGCAAGTTGGTTGGGGAAGACGGCGAGCTCGGGGACGTGTAGATGGCCGCGAATCACCGGAGAGGAGCGTCGGAGCTGGAGCTTGAAGATGGTGGCAGCCTCGATGTGAGGGGTTCTTGGCGGCTTCTGGGTCCACGGGGAGGAAGAGTGGTTCGTGGCGGAGCTCTGGGGCATGGCAGGGGGGCTCTAGCTAGGCGACAGCGATGGCAACAGGGCGGCGGTGGTTTCAGCCATGGCGAGCAGAGGCGACGGAGGGCGCGAGGGGAAGGAATGGCGAGGAAGGACGGGAACCAGGCGGCGCGGGAGTCTATCCCCTCGTCGCGCTGGCCAGCGAGGCAGCCAGGTAGCTTCCGGCGTGGCGCGAGGCCACGGCGCCGTGGCCTCCTTCTCCTCTACCTACTGGCAGGAGGAAGAAGATGACGATGCCCCTGGTGGGCTAGGCTACCTGATGGGCCAGGTAAGCCAGGTGGGTCCTCTCCCCCTTTTCTTTATTTGTTTTATTTTCTAATTTCTGACATTTGTTTTATTTGTTTTCCAGGTACAAATACTAGTAATAAATATCCCAAATATTTAATAACATTAAGTTTGAATATTTCAAACTTTTATAAAAAGTTTTAGGATATTTTGAAATCTAAAATATTGATATTGCTTTATTTGGTATTTTTCAGAAGCTTTGTCATTTATTTTTAAATTTCCATAATTTTTCAAATATTTAAAATGGTCCCTAATATATTCATGTCCATATTTATCAGACATAGGGGACATTTTAGATTGGTATTTTGGATTTGTTGATTTTTCACAAACTTAAAATTGGTTTGCTTCCAATGAGTGTTTGAGGTATCTTTTAATCCCCAATTCAAGTTGATGCAAAATTGAAATATAATGCAAACACACAAGTTGTCCTATGACAACTAGCTAGGGATGTGACAAGACTGTTCTGTCCGAAAGAGATCCTGTTTTTGTTGCATTCTGTGCTTGTTTTGATGAATCTATGGGTTATATTGAAGGGTATGAGCCAAGGTATAGTTAAAATACATTAGGTATAATGCAATAATAAAATATGAATGGGTTTGCAATAGCACCTAAAGTAGTGATTTGCTTTATAATACTAACCGATCTCACGAAGATTTTGTTGAGTTTTGGGTGATATCAGGATGGATGAAGGAATAAGGAGTGATAAAAGCCTGAGGTTGGGGATGCTACTGATACGTCTCCAACGTATCTATAATTTTTTCCTTGTTCCGTGCGGTTATATTAACATTCTTGGATGGTTTACCATCATTTTATTACCACTTTATATCATTTTTTGGACTAACCTATTGTCATAGTGCCAAAGCGACAGTTGCTGTTTTTGCGTGTTTTTTACTTCGCAAAAAATCAATACCAAACGGAGTCCAGCCATGACAAAACTCTTTGGAGATTTTTTCTGGACCAACAGACACCCAATGGACCAAAGAAGTGTCGGGGGAATGGGTCGAGGAGACCACAACCCACCAGGCCACACCAGGGGGACCCCGACGTGCCTTGGTGGGTTGTGCCCTCCTCGGGGCCCCTCTACACCGCCTATGATGCCTATAAATTCCTAGATATTCCAAAAACCCTAGGGGAGTCGACGAAACACAATTGTAGCCGCCGCATGTTCTGGAACATCGAGATCGAATCTAAAAACCATCACAGAGGGGTTCATCTTCATCATAGGTTCCTCTCTGATGATGTGTGAATAGTCCACTATAGACCTGGGTCCGTAGGCAGTAGCTAGTTAGCTTATTCTATCTCTCTCTCTTATGATTCTCAGTACAATGGTCTCTTGGAGATCTATTTGATGTTAACTTTTGTGGTGTGTTTGTTGGGATCCGGTGTATTTTGAGTTCATGATCAGTTTCTATTCATGAATATTATTTTAGTCTTCTTTTATCTCTTATATGCATGATTTCTTATAGCCTCGTATTTTGTCTTCGAATCTTTTGTTTAGTTAGGCCAACTAGATCGACTTTTCTTGCCATGGTAAGAGGTGGTTTGTGATGGGTTCAATCTTGCGGTGTTCTTTCCCAATGACAGAAGCGGAAGCAAGAAACGGATGTATCATTGCTATTAAGGATAACAAGATGGGGTTTATTCCTAGATGAATAGATCTTTTCTACATCATTTCATCATTCTTATTGCATTACTCCATTTTTCCATGAACTTAATACACTAGATGCATGCTGGATAGCGGTTGATGTGTGGAGTAATAGTGGTAGATGCAGGCAGGAGTCGGTCTACTTATCTTGGACGTGATGCCTATATAATGGTCATTGCCTTGGATACCATCATGACTATTCCATTCTCTATCGATTTCCAACAGTAATTTGTTTCCCCACCATGCGCTATAGTCATGAGAGAAGACACTAGTGAACCCAATGACCCGTGGGTCTACTTTTCCATCATATTGCTTTTCGATCTATGTTTTTGCACTCTTTGTTTTCAGATCTACAAAACCAAAAAACACAAAAATATATTTCTGCATATTTACTCTATTTATTTTGTGTTCTTGAGAGATCTATCTCTCCTATCTATGACTACCTAATCTATCTTATTATCGTAGAGAGATTGACAACCTCTCTTTCGCGTCGGGTTGCAAGTACTTGTTGTTTGTGTTCAGGCGCTGCTTATTGGGTGTTGGTGATCCTCCTACTGGTTCGATAACCTTGAATTCATAACTTAGGGAAATCCTTACCATCGCTGTGCTGCATCATCCCTTCCTCTTTGGGGAAATACCGATGCAGTCTCAAGCCACGTTTGAGGATTTTTCGGCGCTGTTGCCGGGGAGTAAGCAATCTCATCAACTAGGTTCCTAATCGCAAATATCATCTCTTTGCAATTACATTATTTGCCATTTTCCTCTCATTTTCCTGCCCCCACTTCACCAATTTTCCGTTCTATTCGCCCTCTTTTTCATTTGCCTTTTTCTCGTCAGGTCTCTTGCTTGATTGCTATGTTTGCTTGTATTGCCATGTTCCTTATCTTTGCTTGCATATTCGCTTGCTAAAAATCTATTGATATGGATCCTCATCCACTTGATAATCTATTCAAAACACCAAATTATGATGAACCAATTGCTAGTGAGTTGAGTGCACTTGACTATCTCTATGAAGTTTTGTTTGAAAATCATGAATCTGAATTTTTTGATGAAGTGTTGAAAGAAGAAATCCATGATAGCTCCTTGATTCAAAAGCATGATTGCAATGTTGTTACTATAAATTCTATTAATGTCAATTATGTTAATGATAAGCAAAACTACAAGCTTGGGGATTGAATTATTGTCATGTCCACTTCTTATTGCAATGATCATGATTGGATTGATAATGCTTCTTATGATCTTGATAATTTATTAAAGCCTTACATTGAATATGTTATTAATAATAATGTTTACAATAGTATCTAAAGTTGGTTTGGGAGAGCGTCAACTTTAGGTAAAAATAATCCCACATATTTGGAGAGTGTTCAAGTCTTATGAATTTTTTGATAAAAGTGGGTTTGGAGAGGTCATGACTTTAGTTAATGTTAATACCAATACCTTGGAAGATTGTAAGACTTTTATGCATGTAGACTATGAAAAGAATGCCTTATGTGATAGTTATATAGTTGAATTTATTCATGATGCTGCTGAAAATTACTATGAGAAAGGAACATATACTTATACATATTGCAATAATATCAAGTTTCTTCTCTATGTGTTGGAAATTTTGAAGTTATACTTGTTTTGCATTCCTATGCTAATTAATTCTTGTTCCCATAATTTTCTGCTCATAAAATCCCTATGCATAGGAAGTGGGTTAGACTTAAATATGCTTGCCATGTGATTCATGATGCTCTCTTTATGTTTCAATCCTTTACCTTTATGCAAGCATCATTGAAATCATCATGCCTAGCTAGGGGCGTAAAATGATAACGCTTGTTGGGAGGCAACCCAATGACTAAATTTATTTTTATCTTTCCCTTTATGTTTTTGAGTGTTTGCACAATTATTCCTATGTTATGATTGTGTTTTTATGCTTTAATTAGTGCATGTGCCAAGTAAAGCCTTTAGGATGATTCCTAAGATGAGTAGAAACAATGTTGAATCTGAAACAAAAACTTTGTTCCTAGTGCACGAATTTTGATTTCTTACTGGAATGTTATATTACGCTGAAATTTTGACACATTATTTCCGTACAATTTCTTGTTTTTCTGTTTTTTCAGAATTTTTAGAGTTTCAGAAGTATGGCTAGAGTACAGATTACTAAAGACTTTTCTGTGTGATACAGATTCTGTTTTCGTTCCATTGTGTGCATGTTTTGATGAATCTATGGGTTATATTGAAGGGTATTAGCCATTTTTAAGTTAAAATACATTAGGTATAATGCAATAATAAAACATGAATGGGTTTGCAATAGCACCTAAAGTAGTGATTTTTTTATTATACTAACAGATCTCACGAAGATTTTGTTGAGTTTTGTGTGATTGAAATTTTCATGTTTTGGGTGAGATCACGATGGATGAAGGAATAAGGAGTGATAAAAGCCTAAGCTTGGGGATGCTACTGATAAGTCTCCAACGTGTCTATAATTTTGCTTGTTCCATGATGTTATATTTGTTAGGGAATGTTGCATTGGAAACAAACAATTTCCTACGCACACGCAAGATCTATCCATGGTGATGAGCATCTACGAGAGGGAGAGTGGATCTACATACACTTGTAGATCGCTAAGCGGGAAGCGTTAAGAAACATGGTTGATGTAGTCAAACGCCTTCGCGATCCAAATCGCCAAGCATCCCGCGATCCAATCACGATCCATCCCGCGATCTCATCACGATTCGTTCCGCGAACTCATCGCGATACGTCTCGCGATCTCATCACGATCCGTCTCGCGATTTTGATCACGGTCCTTCCGATCTAGCACCGAACGGACGGCACCTCCGCGTTCAGCACACGTATAGCTCGATGATGATCTCTGCCTTCTTGATCCAGCAAGAGGAAGCAGAGAGGTAGATGAGTTCTTCGGCAGTGCGACGGCATTGCGGCGATGGTGGTGGAGCTATTCCAGCAGGACTTCGCCTAACCACCGCTGAAAACCGATCTAGAGGAGAAACTATGATCTAGAGGAAGTAGAGAGAGCACGTGGCAATTAGGGTTAGGGCTGCCCTCAAATCCTCTAGTATATATAGGAGGAGAGGAGGAGGAGGAGGCTGGCGCAAGGGCCAGCCCTCCTAGGCTTCGACCGAACCAGGAGGGAGGAGTCCTTCTCCTCCACTCCTAGTAGGATTAAGACTCCTTCCTTATCTAGCCCTTTTTGCCTTTTTCCACCTTTTTTCCTTTTGGGCTTTTCTTCCCAGCCACATGGGCCTTGTGTGGGACTTCCAGAAGCCCACTAAGGGCTGGTATTTATCATCCCACAGCCCATGTAGCCTCTTGGGTCGAAATACCCCTCCTGATGGTCCCCTGATACACTACCGACACTCCCGATACACTACCGATGAGCCCGAAACTTTTCCGGCCACCAAAACAGGACTTCCTATATATCAATCTTTACCTCCGGACCATTCCGGAGCTCCTCGTGTTGTCTGGGATCTCATCCGGGACTCCAAACAACCTTCGGTCACCACCATGCATAACTCTATAGTACCGAAACATCACCGAACCTTAAGTGTGTAGACCCTGCGGGTTCAAGAACTATGTAGACATGACCGAGACACCTCTATGGTCAATAAACTATAGTGGGACCTAGATGACCATATTGGTTCCTACATATTCTACAAAGATCTTTATTGGTCGAACTAATATGTCAAGGATTCAGTTAATCTATATGATGTTCCTTTTGTCCTTCGGTATGTTACTTGCCCGAGATTCGATCGTCGGTATCTCAATACCTAGTTTAACCTCGTTACCGGCTAGTCTCTTTACTCATTTCGTAACACAAGATCCCGTTACTAACACTTAGTCACATTGTTTGCAAGGCTTACTGTGATGTTGTATTACCGAGTGGGCCCTGAGATACCTCTCCATCACATGGAGTAAGAAATCCCAGTCTTGATCCATGCCAACCCAACAGACGCCCTCGGAGATACCTATAGAGCACCTTTATAGTCACCCAGTTATGTTGCCATGTTTGATACACACAAGGTACTCCTCCGGTGTCAGTGAGTTGCATGATCTCATGGTCATAGGAACATATACTTGACATGCAGAAAACAGTAGCAATAAACTGATACGATCATATGCTACGTTTGTAGTTTGGGTCTTGTCCATCAAATCATTCTCCTAATGATGTGATCCCGTTATCAAATTACATCTCGTGTCCATGGCTAGGAAACTTTGACCATCTTTGACCAACGAGCTAGTCTATTAGAGGCATAATAGGGACACGGTGTTGTCTATGTATCCACACATGTATCTAAGTTTTCGATCAATACAATTATAGCATGGATAATAAACGATTATCATGAGCAAGGAAATATGATAATAACCAATTTATTATTGCCTCTAGGGCATATTTCCAACAGTCTCCCACTTGCACTAGAGTCAATAATCCAGTTCACATCACCATGTGATTCGAATTGTTATGAATCTGACACCGAATGAGTTCTGGGGCTCGATCATGCTTTGCATGTGAGAGAGGTCTTTTAGTCAATGGGTCTAAGACATTCAAATCCGTGTGTACTTTGCAAATCTCTATGTCATACTGTAGACACTACTACCACACTCCACTTGGAGCTATTCCAAATGGCTGCTCCACTATACGTATCTGGATTGCTACTAAGAGTCATCCGGATTGGAGTTAAAGCTTGCATCGACGTAACTCTTTACGACGAACTCTTTATCACCTCCATAATTGAGAAACATTTCCTTAGTCCTCTGGTTACTAAGGATAATTTTGACCGCTATCCAGTGATCCAGTCCTGGATCACTCTTGTACCCCTTGACTGACTCATGGCAAGGCACACCAGGTGCGGTACACACCATGGCATAATATAGAGCCTAAGGCTAAGGCATAAGGGACGACATTCGTCCTTTCTCTTTCTTCTATCGTGGTCAAGCTTTGAGTCTCACTCAATGTCACACCTTACAAATCAGGCAAGAACTCTTTCTCTGACTGATCCATTTTGAACTCTTTCAAAATCTTGTGGAGGTATGTACTCATTGAAAGTCTCATCAAGCATCTTGATCCATCTCTATAGATCTTGATGCTCAACAAATAAGTAACTTTATCCAGGTCTTCCTTTGAAAAACTCTTTTCAAACAACCCTTTATGCTTTCTAGAAATTCTACAACATTTCCGATCAATAATATGTCATCTACATATGCTTATCAGAAACTCTATAGTGCTCTCACTCACTTTACTGTAAATACAAGTTTCTTCTAAACTTTGTATAGACGCAAAAACTTTGATCACCTCATCAAAGCATATATTCCAACTCCGAGATGCTTGCTCCAGCCCATAGAAGGATTGCTGGAGGTCGCACACCTTTTAGCATCCTTAGGACTTACAAAACCTTCTGGTTGTATCACATACAACCTTTCCTCAAGTAAACCGTCAAGGAAACGATGTTTTGACATCCATCTACCAGATTTCATAATTGAAAAATGCAGCAACTGCTAACATAATTCCAACAGAATTTAGCATCGCTACGAGTGAGAAAGTCTCATCGTAGTCAACTCCTTGAACTTGGCCGAAACTAATTTCCGACAAGTCGAGCTTTATGAATGGTGACATTCACCATCAGCGTCTGTCTTCATCTTAAAGGTCCATTTGTAATTGACGACCTGCCGTCCAACGAGCAAGTCTACCAAAGTCTATACTTGGTTTTCATACATGGACCCTTTCTCGGATTTCATGGCCTCTAACCATTTGTCGAAATCCGGGCCTATCATCGCTTCTCCATAGCTCGTAGGCTCATTGTTGTCCAACAAACATGACCTCCAAGATAGGGTTGTCGTACCACTCAAGAGCAGTATGCATCCTTGTCAAGCTACGAGGTTTGATAGTAACTTGATCCGAAGCTTCATGATCATCATCATGTACTTCCTCTTCAACTGACGTAGGTTCCACAGAAACATCTTTCTGTGCTGCGCTACTCTCTGGTTGAAGCAAAGGTTCAACAACCTCGTCAAGTTCCATCTTCCTCCCACTCAATTATTTCGAGAGAAACTTGTTCTTGAGAAAGGACCCAGTTTTAGCAACAACCACTTTATGCTTGGATCTGAGATAGAAGGTTCACCCAACTGTTCTTAGGGTATTCTATGAAGATGCATTTGTCCGCTTTGGGTTCGAGCTCATTAGGTGAAAATATTTTTCACACAAGCGTCGCAGCCCCAAACATAAAGAAATGACAGCTTAGGTTTCTATCAAACCATAATTCACATGGTGTCATCTCAACGGATTTAGATGGTGCCCTATTTAAAGTGAATGTAGTTGTCTCTAATGCATATCCCGAAAAAGAAAGTGGCAAAACGATAAGAGACATCATAGTATGCACCATATCCAATAGAGCACGACTATGACGTTCGAACACACCATCACACTATGGTGTTCCAGGTGGTGTGAGTGGTGAAACAACTTTCACATTGTCTAAAGTTGTATGCCAAACTCGCAACTCAGATATTCACCTCCACGATCATATCGCGAACATTTTTATCTTCTTGTCACGATGATCTTAAACTTCACTCTGAATATGCTTGAACTTCTTAAAGGATTCATACTAGTGTTTCATTAAGTAAATATACACTATATCTACTCAAATCATCAGTGAAGGTAAGAAAATAACGATATCCACCGCTCGCTACAAGACTCATTGGATTGCATACACCAATATGTATCATTTCCAATAAATCACTTGCCCACTCCATCAAACTGGAAAACGGGGTCCTTAGTCATCTTGCCTAAGAGGCATGGTTCGCATGTCTCAACCGATTCGAAATCGAATGAGTACAAAGATCCATCTGCATGGAGTTCCTTCATGCGATTTATACCAATATGACATTTAGCTGCAGTGTCATAAGTATGTGGTACTATCATTATTAACTTTGTATCTTTTGGCATCAATGTTATGAACTTGTGCATTAGTACAATCAGGATTCAACAAACCATTCTCACTGGGTGCATGACCATTGAATGTATTATTCATGTAAACAGAATAACCACTATTCTCTAACTTAAATGAATAACCGTGTTGCAATAAACACGATCTAATCACGTTCATGCTCAATGCAAACACCAAATAACATTTATTTAGGTTTGTCACTAATCCCGAAGGTAGAGAGAGCATGTGATGTTGATCACATCAACCTTGGAAACATTTCCAACACACATCTTCACCTCACCCTTAGCTAGTCTCCATTTATTCCGTAGCTTTTATTTTGAGTTACTAACATTTAGCAATCGAACGGGTATCCAATACCCAGGTGCTACTAGGAGTACAAGCAAGGTACACATCAATAACATGTATATCAAAATATATTTTTGTCGACGTTGCCAGACTTCTTATCTACCAAGTATCTAGGGTTGTTCCGCTTCTGTGACCGCTCTCCTCATAATAGAAGCACTTAGTCTTGGGTTTGGGTTCAACTTTGGGTTGCTTCACTGGAGCGGTGGCTGACTTGCAGGCCATGAAGTTTCCCTCCTTGCCCTTTCCCTTCTCGAAACTAGTGGTTTTACTAACCATCAACACTTGATGCTCCTTCTTGATTTCTACCTTCGCGGTGTCAAACATCGCGAATAGCTCAGGGATCATCATTTCCATCCCTGGCATTTTATAGTTCATCATGAAGCTCAAGTAGCTTAGTGTCAGTGACTTGGAAAACTATATCAATCACTTCCTTATCTGGAAGATCAACTCCCACTCGATTCAAGTGATTGTAGCACCTAGACAATCTGAGCACATGCTCAACGATTGAGCTATTCTCCTTCATCTTGTAGGCAAATAATCTTGTTGGAGATCTCATATCTCACAACACGGGCACAAGCCTAAGATCCCAATTTCAGCTCTTAGAACATCTCATATGTTCCATGACGTTCAAAACGTTTTTGGAGCCTCATTCTAAGTCGTAAAGCATGACGCACTAAACTATCAAGTAGTCATCGGAACGTGCCTGTTAGATGTTCACAACATCTACAGACGACGCTAGAGGGGGGTGGCGCACCGAGCGGTGCATTAAGGACATAAGCCTTCTATGCAGCAATGAGGACAATCCTCAGATCACGGACCCAGTCCGCAATATTGCTAAAATCATCATTCAATCTATTTCTCTAGGAACATATAAAAATTCAAGGGATCTACAGCGTGAGCTAGCAATCTACAACATAATTTGCAAAGACACAACTAACTATGTTCATGATAATGAGTTCAATTAATCATATTACTTAAGAACACCCACTCAAATTGACATCCCTCCGGTCATTCGAGTGATACATGATCCAAATTCACCAAATCAAGTCCGATCATCACGTGAGTAGAGGTGGTTTCAATGGTGAACATCATCATGTTGATCATATCTACTATATGACTCATGTTCGACCTTTTGGTCTCTTGTGTTCCGAGGCCATGTCTGTACATGCTAGGCTCGTCAAGTTTAACCCGAGTGTTCTACATGTGCAACACTGGCTTGCACCCATTGTATGTGAATGTAGAGTCTATCACACCCGGTCATCACGTGGTGTCTCGACACGACGGACTTTCGCAACAGTGCACACTCGGGGAGAACAAAATTTATCTTGAAATTTAAGTGAGGGATCACCTTATAATGCTACCATCGTCCTAAGCGAAACAAGGTGCATCAAAGGTTGAACATCACATGCAAATCATAAGTGACATGAGATGGCCATGAACTTGTGCTTTTGATCTCCATCTTGAATGCAGCGGTATGATCTCCATTGTCACTGGAATGACACCATGATCTCCATCATCTTGATCTCCATCAATGTGTCACCATCGGGGTTGTCACGCCCACCATGCTCATACTACTATTGCTACCGTTTAGCAATAAAGTAAAGAATTACATAGCGGTTAATGAGTGACACGCAGGTCATACAATAATTAAAGACCACCCTATGGCTCCTGGCGGTTTCCGTACTCATCGACATGCAAGTCATGAAATTCTATACATCACATGATCATCTCATACATCACATATATCTCATCATGTAATTGGCCATATCACATCACAACATACCCTGCAAAAACAAGTTAGACGTCCTCTAATTGTTGTTGCAAGTTTTACGTGGCTACTACGGGTATCTAGCAAGAAAAATTCTCACCTACTCATAAACCACAACGGTGATACATAAGTTGCTTTTCAACCTTCTCGAGGACCGCCTTAGTCGAATCCGATCCAACTAAAGTAGGAGAAACAGACACCCGCCAGCCATCTTTGTGCAACGAAGGTACATGTCAGTCGCTGGAACCGGTCTATCGTAAGCGTACAAGTAAGGTTGGTCTGGGCCCGCTTCATCCCACAATACCGCCGGACCCAAACATGACCAAGGGAGGAAGCAATCTAAGCATCAACGCCCACAAACTCTTTGTGTTCTACTCGAGATCTCATCTACACATAGACCTAGCTCATGATGCCACTGTTAGGGAATGTTGCATGGGAAACATAAAATTTCCTACGCACATGCAAGATCTATCCATGGTGATGAGCATCTACGAGAGGGAGAGTGGATCTACATACCCTTGTAGATCGCTAAGCGGGAAGCGTTAAGAAACGCGGTTGATGTAGCCGAACGTCTTCATGATCTAAATCGCCGAGCGTCCCGCGATCCAATCACGATCCGTCCCGCGATCTCATCACGATCCATCCCGCGAACTCATCATGATCCGTCCCTCAAACTCATCATGATCCGTCTCGTGATCTCATCACGATCTGTCTCGAGATTTTGATCATGGTCCTTCCGATCTAGCACCGAACAGACGGCACCTCGGCGTTCAGCACACATATAGATCGATGACGATCTCTGCCTTCTTGAAATAGCAAGAGGAAGTGGAGAGGTAGATGAGTTCTCCAGCAATGCAACGGTGTTGCGGGGATGGTGGTGGAGCTATTCCAACAGGGCTTTGCCTAAGCACCGTTGAAAACCGATCTAGAGGAGAAACTATGATCTAGAGGAAGTAGAGAGAGCACGTGGCAATTAGGGTTAGGGATGCCCAAAAATCCTCTAGTATATATAGGAGGAGAGGAGGAGGAGGAGGCTGGCAACAGGGCCAGCCCTCCTAGGCTTCGGCCGAACCAGGAGGGAGGAGTCCTTCTCCTCCACTCCTAGTAGGATTAGGACTCCTTCCTTATCTAGCCCTTTTTGCCTTTTTTCACCTTTTTCCTTTTGGGCTTTTCTTCCCAGCCGCATGGGCCTTGTGTGGGACTTCCACCAGACCAGTAAGGGATGGTATTTATCATCCCACAGCCCATGTAGCCTCTTGGGTCGAAATACCCCTCCCGATGGTCCCCCGATACACTACCGGCACTCCCGTTACACTACCGATGAGCCCGAAACTTTTCCGGTGACCAAAACAGGACTTCCTATAAATCAATCTTTACCTCCGGACCATTCTGAAGCTCCTCTTGATGTTAGGGAGCTCATCCCGGACTCAGAACAACCTTCGGTCACCACCATGCATAACTCTATACTACCAAAACGTCACCAAACCTTAAGTGTGCAGACCCTGCGGGTTCGAGAACTATGTAGATATGACCGAGACACCTCTACGGTCAATAACCAATAGTGGGACCTGGATGCCCATATCTTTATCGGTCGAACCAATATGTCAAGGATTTAGTTAATCCCGTATGATGTTCCTTTTGTTCTTCGGTATGTTACTTGCCCGAGATTCGATTGTCGGTATCTCAATACCTAGTTCAACCTCGTTACCGGCAAGTCTCTTTACTCGTTTTGTAACACAAGATCCCGTGACTAACACTTAGTCACATTTCTTGCAAGGCTTATTGTGATGGTGTATTACCGAGTGGGCCCTGAGATACCTCTCCTTCACACGGAGTAACAAATCCGAGTCTTGATCCATGCCAACCCAACAGACACCCTCGGAGATACCTGTAGAACACCTTTATAGGCACCCAGTTACGTTGTGACGTTTGATACACACAAGATACTCCTCCAGTGTCAGTGAGTTGCATGATCTCATGGTCATAGGAAGATATACTTGACATGCAGAAAACAGTAGCAATAAACTGATATGATCATATGCTACGTTTGTAGTTTGGGTCTTGTCCATCACATCATTCTCCTAATGATGTGATCCCGTTATCAAATGACATCTCATGTACATGGCTAGGAAACTTTGACCATCTTTGATCAACGAGCTAGTCTATTAGAGGCATACTAGGGACACAGTGTTGTCTATGTATCCACACATGTATCTAAGTTTTCGATCAATACAATTATAGCATGGATAATAAACGATTATCATGAGCAAGGAAATATGGTAATAACCAATTTATTATTGCCTCTAGGGCATATTTCCAACAATATTATCATTCTTGGTTGTTTTACCATCATTTAATTACCACTTTATATCATTTTTGGGACTAACCTATTGACATAGTGCGAAAGTGACAGTTGATGTTTTTGCTTGTTTTTTACTTCACAGAAAATCAATAAATACCCAAGTCCAATCGTGACGAAACTTTTTGGAGATTGTTTCTAGACCAGAAGACACCTAGTGGACCAAGGAGGCTGAGTGAGTGGGCCAAGAAGACCACAACCCACCAGGCCGCGCCAGAGGGGGCCGACGCGCCCTAGTGTGTTGTGCCCGCCTCGGGGATCCTCTCCACCCCCTCTGATGCCTATAAATTCCCAAATATTCCAAAAACCCTAGGGAGTCGACGAAACACAATTGCAACCACCGCCAGTTCCAGAACCTCGACATCCAATCTAAACACCATTATGGAGGGGTTCATGTTCATCATAGGTGCCTCTCCGATGATGCGTTAGTAGTCCACCATAGACCTACGGGTCCATAGGCAGTAGCTAGATATATAGCTTCTTCTCTCTCTTATGATTCTCAATACAATGGTCTCTTGAGGATCTATTTGATGTACACTTTTGTGATGAGTTTTTTGGGATCCGATGAATTTTGAGTTAATGATTAGTTTCGATCGATGAATATTATTTGAGCCTTCTTTGATCACTTATATGCATGATTTCTTATAGCCTCGTATTTCTTCATTGAATCTTTGGTTTAGTTAGGCCAACTAGATCGAATTTTCTTTCCATGGGAAGAGGTGCTTTGTGATGGGTTCGATCTTGCGGTGTTCTTTCCCAGTGACAGAAGGGGCAGCAAGACACACATGTATCGTTGCTATTAAGGATAACAAGATGGGGTCTATTCCTACATGAATAGATCTTGTCTACATCATGTCATTGTTCTTATTGCATTACTTCGTTTTTCCATGAACTTAATACACTACATGCATGTTGGATAGCGGTCGATGTGTGCAGTAATAGTTGTAGATGCAAGCAGGAGTCGGTTTACTTGTCTTGGACATGATGCCTATATAATGATCATTGCCTTGGATATCGTCATGACTATTCGATTTTTTATCAATTGACCAGGAAAAATTTGTTCAGCCATTGTGCGCTATACTCTTGAGAGAAGCCACTAGTGAACCCTATGCTCCCCGGCTCTACTTTTCCATCATATTGCTTTCCGATTTACGTTTTTGCACTCTTTGTTTTCAGATCTACAAAACCCAAAAACCCAAAAATATACTACAGGATATTTACTCTATTTAGTGTGTGTTCTTGAGAGATCTATCTATCCTATCTATCACTACCTAATCTATCTTATTACCGTAGAGAGATTGACAACCTCTCTTTCACATCGGATTGCAAGTGTTTGTTGTTTGTGTGCAGGTGCTGCTTATTAGGTGTTGGTGATCCTCCTACTCATTCGATAACCTTGGTTTGATAACTGAGGGAAATACTTACTGTCACTTTGCTGCATCATCCCTTCCTCTTTGGGGAAATACCGACGCAGTCTCAAGCCACGTAAAAGGAATTTCTGGCACCGTTTCCAGGGAGGAAGCATCATCATCTTTTCTTGTGTTGCCATGTGCCTTCTATTTGTTTGCATCTTCGCTTGCTATAAATCTATTGATATGGATCCTCATCCACTTGCTAATATTTTCAAAAGACCAAATTATGATGAACCAATTGTTAGTGAGTTGAATGCACTTTATTATCTCCATGAAGTTTTGTTTGAAAATCATGAATCTGAATTTTTTTATTAAGTGTTGAAAGAAGAGATTTGTAAGGTGATTAGTGATAGCTCCTTGATTGGAAAGCATGATTCAAATGTTGCTTGTATGAATTCTCTAAATATCCGTGGTTCTATTGATATACAAAGCCACAAGCTTGGGGATGCTATGTTTGATGAAGATTATATTATTAGTCCCCCAAGTTTTTATGAGTGAATTTATTATGATGATTGCATGCCTTCTATTCATGATGATGGTGATTACATGTATGCTATAATTTATATTATTGAATTCCTTCATGATGCTACTGAAATTTATTATGGGGAGTAACATATGCTTGTAGGAATTGCAATAATATAAAGTTTCCTCTCTATGTGTTGAAAGTTTTGAAGTTATGCTTGTTTTGCCTTCATATGAGAGTTGATTCTTGTTCCCATAAATAGTTTGCTCACAAAATCCCTATCCATAGGAAGTGGGTTAGACTTAAATGTGCTTTTCATGAGATTCATGATGCTCTCTTGGATATTCCATTTACTACTTTTTATGTGAGCATCATTGAAATCATCATGCCTAGCTAAGGGAATGAAACGATAGCACCTGTTGGGAGTCAACCCATGAATAAGTAAATTTTTGCTTTTTTCCTTTCTTTTTTTGTGTGTTGACAAAATTATACCTCTGTTATGATTGTATTTTTATGGTTTATTTAGTGTTTGTGCCAAGTAAAGCCTTTAGGATGATTCATAGGATGAGTAGAAGTGATGTTGAATATGAAACATAACATTGTGTCTACTATATGAATTTTCAATTTTTACTAGTACGTAATATTGAGCTAAAATTTCAACAGAGTGTTGCTATAAAAATTATGTACGATTTCCTAATTTTTCAGAATTTTTCGAGTTACAGAAGTATGGTTATAGTACATATTACTACAGACTATTGTGTTTAAGATATATTCTACTTTCCTTGCATTGTGTGCTTGTTTTGATGAATCTATGATTTGTATTGGGGGGTATAAGCCAAGGTAAAGTTAAAGTACAGTAGGTATAATGCAATAACAAAATATGAATGGGTTAGCAACAATACCTAAAGTAGTGATTTGCTTTCTTATACAAATGGATTTCACGAAGATTTTGTTGAGTTTTATGTGAGGTCATGATGGATGAAGGAATAAGGAGTAGAAAAATCCTAAGATTGGGGACACTACCGCACCCCCAAGATATATCCAAAGAGAAACAAGAAATTAAGCTTGGAGATGCCCTCGAGTGGCATCCCCTCTTTCTTCTAACGACCATCGGTATTTTACGTGGAGCAATATTTTATTCGTGAGATATCATGTGTTTTTCTTGGAGCGTCTTCTATATTTGCTTGCTTGCTTTGTTTGTTAGTTTTCCTTTGTATCCTTGCTATACACACCTATTTGAGAGAGCCGAAATCGTGCTATCAGTTTTTAGAATTGCTCTATGTACTTCACTTAAACTTTTTGAGCTATAGAAATTGTTCTAGTGTTTCACTTATATCTTTTTCAGCATGGTGTGCTTGGAAAATTTTGTAGTAATACTGTCATGCTTCACTTATATTAATTTGAGAGTTAGTAAATTTTAAATAAATCCTCTCATGCTTCACTTATAACTTTTTGAGAGATGAAATCTTTATGCTCATGTGCTTCACTTATAACTTTTTGAGAGATGAAATCTTTATGCTCATGTGCTTCACTTAAAATTTTTTTGGCTTGCCAAAAAGCAATGGCAATATACGAAATTAGTCCCAAAGTGATCGATATCCAAGGAGGATATAATAAAAGCTTTCATGAAGATCATTGGACAAATTAAAGTTGATTCCTTGTAATAGTTTTGAAACATGATGATAGTAATATGTGAGTCATGTTGATGAGTAATTATGCTTAGTAGGAATATTGGTGTTAAAGTTTGTGATTCCCTATGCATGCATAGAAGTCAATATTTATGCAATGAAGTTACATCCTATTTGTGGTGCATTATTCAGTGTTAGTTATGTTCAATGCTCACTTATGTGAATTTTCGTTTCTTGGTTTTGTTGCTGCCCAATCTATTAGCTAGACTTCACTTGTATTAAGTAGAAATACTACTTGTGCATTCAAAATCTTTTAACCAAGTTTTGCCTTATGAGTCCACCATACCTACCTATATGTGGTATTTCCATGTCGTTCCAAGCCAATTTCTATGTGCCATCTCTAAATTTTCAAAATAAAATTTCTATTTTATGTACCACTCACGAAATGGTGGGGAGTATCCAATATTTTTCCATGCTAGATGTGTTCTTCTCAAGATGAGTGTTTATTCACTTGTCATTGCACGGGAGTGTGGCGGTATTAGGGATGCCCATTCCTGAAATGAAAGAGAAAAACTATTTACTTTATGTTGTCGAATAATAAATTCCTTGGAAAGTGTTGTTATGGAAGGCAACCGTAGATACGGCCTGCCATGGAAAGTGAAAGTTGGGTGGAAAAAGGAATAAACTTTATTTTATGTTTGGGAACCTCCTATGATATATCTAGCATGGAAAGTATTGTGAGATACTTTGTCATTTTCTTTGACAAGAAAAGCATGCAACCCAAAATATTTCTCTCTCTCAATTTAAACCTTGAGCTCTGGCACCTCTACAAATCCCTACTTCCTTCTGCTAAGGGCCTATCTATTTACCTTATGCAATTTTTATTTTTGCTTTGAGTCTCCATCTTCTCTTATAAGCACCAACTAGGGGCCACTATGATCGTACTGGAGCATTGGGCATAGCTAATATTTGAGTGTGTTTCACGAATGGATCAATGATTGAGCATGATGGGCTAGAGATAACTTTCTTTAGTATCGATATTTTGAAAGACGTGGTTGTTTGTTGACATGCTTGAGTATTGATGCCATTATGTTAAAACTAGACTATTGCTTTGAATCATTATTAGTCTAAATGTCCATGCTCTACAAAATAAAAGAATGTGATGAACATATTAGGCAACATTCCACATCAAAAATTCTGTTTTTATCATTTACCTACTGAAGGCCGAGTAGGAATTAAACTTGGGGATGTCGATACGTCTCCAACGTATATATATTTTTCGCTTGTTCTAGGCTGTTATATTATCATTCTTGGATTTTTTACCATCATTTTATTAGCACTTGATATCATTTTTTGGGACTAACCTATTGACATTGTGCCAAAATGCCAGTTGCTATTTTTGTTTGTTTTTTTACTTCGCATAAAATCAATACCAAACGGAGTCCAATCGCGACGAAACTTTTTGAGGATTTTTTCTGGACCAGAAGACACCTAATGGACCAAAGAATTGCCGGGGTAGTGGGCCTAGCAGACGACAACCCACCAGGCCACGCCGGGGGGGGGGGGGGGGAGGGGCGGCGCGCCCTGGTGTGTTATGCCCTCCTCAATACCCCTCTCCACCGCCACTGATGCCTATAAATTCCAAAATATTCCAAAAACCCTAGGGGATTCGACGAAGCACAATTCAAGCCGCTGCAAGTTCCAGAACCTCAAGATCCAATCTAAACACCATTATGGAGGGGTTCATCCTCATCATAGGTACCTCTCTGATGATGCGTGATTAGTCCACCATAGACCTACAGGTCCGTAGGTATTAGCTATATGGCTTCTTCTCTATCTCTTATGATTCTCAATACAATGGTGTCTTGGAGATCTATTTGATGTAAACTTTTGCGGTGTGTTTGTTAGGGTCCGATGCATTTTGAGTTCCTGATCAGTTTCTATCCATGAATATTATTTGAGTCTTCTTTGATCTCTTATATGCATGATTTCTAATAGCCTCGTATTTCTTCTTTGAATCTTTTCTTTAGTTAGGCCAACTAGATTGATTTTTCTTGCCATGGAAAGAGGTGCTTTGTGATGGGTTCGATCTTGCGGTGTTCTTTCCAAGTGATAGAAGGGGCAGCAAGACACGCATGTATCGTTGCTATTAAAGGTAATAAGATGGGGTATATTCCTACATGAATTGATCTTGTCTACATCACGTCATCGTTCTTATTGCATTAGTCTGTTTTCCCATGAACTTAATACATTGGATGCATGCTAGATAGAGGTCGATGTGTGGCGTAATAGTGGTAGATGCAGGCAGGACTCGGTCTATTTATCTTGGACGTGATGCATATATAACAATCATTGCCTTGGATATCGTCATGACTATTCGATTTTCTATCAATTGCCCAAGAGTAATTTGTTCACCAATCATGCGCTATACTCATGAGAGAAGCCACTAGTGAAACCTATGGCCCCCGGGTCTACTTTTCCATCGTATTGCTTTCCGATCTACATTTTTGCACTCTTTCTTTTCAGATCTACAAAACCAAAAAAACCAAAAATATATTACTGCATATTTACTCTATTTATTTTTTGTTCTTGAGAGATCTATCTCTCCTATCTGTGACTACCTAATCTATCTTATTACCATAGAGAGATTGACAACCTCTCTTTCGCTTCAGGTTGCAAGTATTTGTTGTTTGTGTGAATGTTCCGCTTTTTGCATGTTGGTGATCCTCCTACTGGTGTGATAACCTTGGTTTCATAACCGAGGGAAATACACCTTCGCCATGTTGCATCATCCCTTCCTCTTTGGGGAAATACCGACGCAGTCTCAAGCCACGTCAGCTACCGGACCCCCAAGATATATTTGAAGAGTAACAAGCAACTATGCTTGGGGATGCCCCCGAGTGGCATCCCCTCTTTCTTCTAACGACCATCGGTATTTTACTAGGAACAATATTTCTATTCATCACATACCATGAGTTTTGCTTAGAGCGTATTCTATCTTTGCTTGTTTTGCTTGTTTGTTTTTAGTATGTATTCTTGCTGGACACACCTATTTGAGAGAGCCAAAATTATGTTATCATTTGTTCGAATTGCTCTATGTGCTTCACTTAAACTTTTTTGAGCTATAGAATTGCTCTAGTGCTTCATTCATATCTTTTTGAGAACAGGGTGCTTGGAATTTTTTGTTGGAAATATTGTCATGCTTCACTTAGATTCATTTGGGAGTTATTAAATTTTGAAAAAATACTCTCATGCTTCACTTATACTATTTTGAGATATGAAATCTTTATGCTCATGTGCATCACTTAAATTTGTTTGAGCTTGCCAAAAAGCAATGGCAACATCTGAAATTAGTCCCAAAGTGATAGATATCCAAGGAGGATATAAAAACAACTTTCATGAAGATCATTGGACAAATTAAACTTGATTCCTTGTAATAGTTTTTAAACATGATGGTAGTACTATGTGAGTCATGTTGACAAGTAATTATGCTTAGTAGGAATATTGGTGTTAAGGTTTGTGATTCCCTATGCATGCATGAAAGTCAATAGTTATGCAATGAAGTTAAATCCTACTTGTGGTGCATTATTCGGTGTTAGTTATGTTCAATGCTAACTTATGTGAATTTTCGTTTCTTGGTTTGGTTGCCTTCACTTGTACTAAGTAGAAATACTACTTGTGCATCCAAAATCCTTAAACCAAGTTTTGCCTTATGAGTCCACCATACCTCCTATATGCGGTATTTCCATGTCGTTCCAAGCAAATTTGTATGTGCCATCTCTAAATTTTTAAAATATTTTTTCTCTTTTGTGTGCCCGTACCACTCATGAAACAGTGGGGAGTATCCAATATTTTTCCATGCTAGATGTGTTATTCTCAAGATGAGTGTTTATTCACTTGTCATTGCATGAGAGTGCGGCGGTAATAGGGATGCCCATTCCCGAAATGAAAAACGAAAATAATATTTACTTTATGTTGTCAAATAATAAATTCCTTGGAAAGTGTTGGTATGTAAGGAAACCGTGGATACGGCCCGCCATGAAAAGTGAAAGTTGGGTGGAAAAAAGGAATAGACTTTATTTTCTGTTTGGGAACCACCTATGATATATCTAGCATGGAAGTATTGTGAGCTACTTTGTCGTTTTCGTTGACAGGAAAAGAATGCCACCCAAAATATTTTTCTCTCTGAATTTAGACCTTGATCTCTGGCACCTCTACAAATCCCAACTTCCCTTTGCGAAGGGCCTATCTATTTAATTTATGAAATTTATATTTTTTTCTTTGAGTCTCCATCTTGTCCTATAAGCACCAAGTAGGGGGCACTATGATCGTACTTGAGCATTGGGCGTAGCTAATATTTGAGGATGTTTCACGAATGGATCAATGATTGGCATGATGGGCTAGGGATAACTTGCTTTAGTTTTGATATTTTGAAAGACATGGTTGTTTGTTGACATGCTTGAGTATTGAAGTCATTATGTTAAAAGTAGACTATTGCTTTGAATCATTATAAGTCCAAATGTCCATACTATACAAAAGAAAAGATTGTGATGAACATGTTAGGCAGCATTCCACATCAAAAATACTATTTATTATCATTTACCTACTCGAGGACGAGTAGGAATTGAGCTTGGGGATGCTCATATGTCTCCAACATATCTATATTTTTTGCTTGTTCCATGTTGTTATATTATCATTCTTGGATGTTTTACCATCATTTTATTACCACTTAATATCATTTTTTGGGACTAACCTATTGACATAGTGCCAAAGTGCTAGTTGCTATTTTTGTTTGTTTTTTTACTTCACAGAAAATCAATACAAAACGAAGTCCAATCGCGACAAAAAAAATTGGAGATTTTTTCTGGACAAGAAGACACCCAATGGACCAAAGAAGTGTCGATGGAATGGGCCGAGGAGACCACAACCCACCAGGCCGCGCTAGGGGGCAGCATGCCTTGGTGGGTTGTGCCCTCCTCAGGGACCCTCTGCACTGCCTCTAATGCCTATAAAATCCCAAATATTCTAAAAATCCTAGGGGAGTCGAGGAAACACAATTCTAGCCACCGCAAGTTCCAGAGCCTCAAGATCCAATCTAAACACCATCACACAGGGGTTCATCTTCGTCATAGGTGCCTCTCCGATGATGCGTGAGTAGTCCACCATAGACCTGCGGGTCCATAGGCAGTAGCTAGATGGCTTCTTCTCTCTCTCTTATGATTCTCAATACAGTCGTCTTTTGGAGATCTATTTGATGTAAACTATAGCGGTGCATTTGTTGGGACCCGGTGAGTTTTGAGTTCATGATCAGTTTCTATCCATGAGTATTGTTTGAGTCTTCTTTGATCTCTTATATGCATGATTGCTTATAGCCTCGTATTTCTTCTCGAATCTTTGGTTTAGTTAGGCCAACTAGATCATTTTTCTTGCCATGGGAAGACGTGCTTTGTGATTCGTTTAATCTTCTGGTGTTCTTTCCCACTGACAGAAGGGGAAGCAAGAGACACATGTATCCTTTCTATTAAGGATAACAAGATGGGGTTTATTTCTACATGAATAGATCTTGTCTACATCATGTGATTGTTCTTATTGCATTACTCCATTTTTCCATGAACTTAATACACTAGATGCATGCTGGAAATTTCCCAATAGTAATTTGTTCACCCACCATGCACTATAGTCAGGAGAGAAGCCACTAGTGAACCCTAAGCCCCCCTCGAGTCTACTTTTCCATCATATTGCTTTCCGATCTAAGTTTTTGCACTCTTTGTTTTCAGATCTACAAAACCAAAAAACCCAAAATATATTGCTGCATATTTACTCTATTTATTTTGTGTTCTTGAGATATCTGTCTCTCCTATCTATCACTACCTAATCTATCTTATTACCGTAGAGAGATTGACAACCTCTCTTTCGCGTCGGGTTGCAAGTATTTGTTGTTTGTGTGCAGGTGCTGCTTATTGGGTGTTGGTGATCCTCTTACTAGTTCTATAACCTTGGTTTCATAACTGAGGGAAATACTTACCGTCACTGTGCTCCATCATCCCTTCCTCTTTGGGGAAATACCGACGCAGTGTCAAGCCACGTCAATGCTTAAGTATCTAGGAGTGAATAATGATTTATATTGGATGTCAACATGAATTAAAATGATTGTGATGTAGTATAATTATATGGTATCCTTCTTTGAATGTTTCAAGTGGCTTAACTTTACACATTTTGAGACATGTAGTTGAAGCAAAACCAACATAGACTTCACGATATTTATGTTCATGGTGTCCATATCCTACTCATGCTAGTATTCAATGTTTATTATTCATAATGCATGTTCATGACCGCTTTTGCTCTCTAGATGGCCGCTTCTCAACCTATTTGCTTGCCCTCGCCTGTACTAAGTGGGAATACTGCTTGTGCATCAAAAATCCTTAAAACAAAGTTATTCCAGATGAGTACACTATATCTACCCATATGCGATATTACCCTGCCGTTCAAAGTAAATTTGCATGTGCCACCTCTAAAATTTCAAATGAACATTTGGTTTGTGTGCCTAGATTGTTCATGGTGCGACAAGGGGTAGTCAGTATCTTGCATGCTATGCAGGTTATTCTCATGATGAATTTTTATTCACTCGTCCTTGCATGATAGGGGGCGATAAAAGGGATGCCCAGTCCTGAAATCAAAAATTCCAAATAATTCAACCAAACTCCCCGAGGACCGTTGTTGGTATGGACGGTACCCGTGGATTCGACTAGTCGTGGAATGTGTTTGTTGGTTAAGGGGGAGTAAACCTTTACTTTTATCGCTTGGGAACTGCCGCTAATGTGTTTAGCATGGAAGATATTGATAATATTTTTCATGACGTAAACAGGAAGGGTGCACTTCCCAAAATTTATTTATCTCTGATTTAAGCCTTGAGCTCTGGCACCTCTGCAACTCCCTGCTTCCTTCTATGTAGGGACTATCTATTTAATTTTATGTTCAGTCATCACCATCTCAATCAAGCGCCAGATATGAGAGCACTATTGTCATCCTCATACATTGTGTATAGTTAATGTTGAATGCATCATGACTGGATCTTTTCTACCATGAATTACCATGTTTAGTCGCCGCTTGAACTTTGGAGGTGCTCTACATTTATGTTTTGCGGTCACGGAAAAGGCTAGCGAGATATCACTGGTGTCATATTATATCATGATTGTTTTGATAAAGTGTTTGCATTTGAAATAATTTTTAGAGTTATTGTTGGCATGGTTAGTCATAATCTTTGCTGAAAACCCGGGTGCTATTTAAGAATATGTATTTAAACAAGAACAAAAGAGTTCATAAATGTTTTTCTTTATCACTTTTAGATTGTCAACTGAATTTCTCGAGGACAAGCAATGGGTTAAGCTTGGGGGAGTTGATACTTCTCCATCGTATCTACTTTTCATAATGATTTTCTCTTGTTTTGGACTCTAATTTGCATGATTTGAATGACACTAACCCAGACTGGTGTTGTTTTCAACAGAACTACCATGGTGTTTTTTTTGCAGAAATAAAAGTTCTAGGAATTGGATGAAACTTTTTGGAGAATTATTTTACGACTAATAAAAAATACTAGATCCAAGAACCACCAGAGGGGGGCCCCCGGGGGCTCACAAGACACCAGGGCATGCTAGCCCCACTAGGCGCACCCTGATGGGTTGTGGGGCCCTCGGGGCTCCGTTGACCCTAATTCGAACACTATAAACACCTATTTTTGGAGAAAAAATAGGAGAGGAAGTTTCATCGTGTTTTACAATATGGAGCCACCGCAGCCTCCTGTTCTTCATCGGGAGGCCAGATCTGGAGTCCGTTTGGGGATCCGGAGAGGAGAATCTTCGGTCTTCGCCATCTCCAATCCTCCTTCATCACCAATTCCATGATGCTCCCCACAGTGAGTGAGTAATTCCTTCGTAGGCTCACTCGTCGGTGAGGATTTGGATGATATACATCATGTAATCGAGTTAGTTTTGTTAGGGCTTGATCCCTAGTATCAACTATGTCTTGAGATTGATGTTGCTAAGACTTTGCCATGCTTAATGCTTGTCACTAGGGCCGAGGTGCCCTGATTTCTGATTTGTACCATTTATGTTTTCACCATTATATCTATGTTCTTGATCCAATCTTGCAAGTCATATGCACTTATTATGTGTTCTGATCCGTAAACCCCAAAGTGACAATAGTTGGGATACTTTCCGGTGATTACCGCAGTTTGAGGAGTTCATGTATTCACTATGTGTTAATGCTTTGTTCTGGTTCTCCATTAAAAGGGGGCCTTAATATCCCTTAGTTTCCTTATGGACCCCGCTGCCACTGGAGGGTAGGACAAAATATGTCACACAAGTGCTTTTCCATAAGCACGTATGACTATTTACGGAATACATGCCTACATTATATTTATGAACTGGAGCTAGTTCTACATCACCCCAGGTTAGGACTGTTATATGATGAATATCATCCAATGAATCCACTGATCCAATGCCTACGAGTTTTCCCCATACTGTTCTTTCGAAGTTACTGATATCTACTATGCAACTTTATTCTTGTAGAACATCTTGGGCCTCCAAGCGCAGAGTTTTGTAGGACAGTAGCAATTTTCCCTCAAGTGGATGACCTAAGGTTTATCAATCCATGGGAGGTGTAGGATGAAGATGGTCTCTCTCAAAAAAAAACCTGCAATCAAATACAAGAAATCTCTTGTGTCTCCAACACAGCCAATACAATGGCAAATTGTATAGGTGCGCTAGTGAGGCGAAGAGATGGCGATACAAGTGCAATATGGATGATAGATATAGGTTTTTGTAATTTGAAAATATTAAAACAGCAAGGTAAATAGTAAACAGCGAGCAAAACGGTGTATAAATGCTTGGAAATAAGGTCTAGGGTTCATAATTTCACTAGTGCAATCTCCCAACAATGCTAACACAGTTGAATCATATGATCATCCCTCAACGTGCAACAAAGAATCACTCCAAAGTTCCTATCTAGCGGAGAACAATAAGATGAAATTGGTGTAGGTAGTAGAACCACCTCAAAGTTATCCTTTCCCATCAATATTTTGGGCTATTCCTTTAAGTGTCAAAACAACCCTAGAGTGCATAGTGAAATAACACCAATCATACATATCAATCAACCCTAATGTCACCTAGATACTCCAATGGCACCTCAAGTATCAGTGGGTAAATAATGCAACATGCATCAAACAATTTCAGATCCGTCATATTCAATCCAACACAAAGAACTTGAAGGAGCACCCCAAGATTTCTATTGGAGAACATGGTATGAAAACATGCAATCAACCCCTATGCATAGATCCCCAAGGACATCGGAATCCGCATGTTGATGTCTGAACATATATCAAGTGAATCAATAGAATAACCCAATGTCACTATGGGTATCCCACGCAAGGCTTACATCAAGTGTTCTCAAACCAAAATATTCAATCCAATATAATGAGATCTCAAAGGGAAAGATTCAATTCGTCACAACACTACTAGGGAAAACCTTATAGGCAGGACAATATCAGTAGCGCTGGAATGTAATAGGCGCTGCTGATAATTATCAGTAGCACTGTATTTGCCAAGCGCTACAAGTAAAGACTTAGCAGTAGCACTGTAAACAAAAAGAGCTCTACTGCTAAGCGGGAACAGACGAGCCCAAACGACACTATTGGTAGTAGCAGCGCTGTCCAAAATAAAGTGCTACTACTAATACTTTAGTAGTAGCACTTTACTTGGTGGAACTGCTACTAATAATGGGTCCCACTTAATAGTAGCCTTCTTTTTGGAAAGCACTACTGCTAAGTAACATAGCAGCAGCGCTTGCTGAAAAATAGTGCTACTGCTATTCGTGGCTGGTGCCACCTTTTCACCCCCCTCTGCCCTCCTTCCCATTGCCCTCTCTCCCCCTCCTTTCCCCTATCCCCTCACCATTGTTTCCCTTCTTATCTCTTCCTCCTACCTCTTTTCTCTCCCCATTAATGCCCCCTCCACCATAACTCTTCTCCATAAATGGCCTTCTCATCTCTAGCTAGCTCCATAATTAAATGTCCCCCTATCTCATTTGTTTGGCTCTCCCTCCATTCCATTAGATATAGATCTAGGTAGCTCATCTCTCTCCCTCTCCATTAGTTACATAGAGTCATCTCTCCTCCCCAACAACTTGATCTAGCTAGCTATTGATATGTCCCCAACAACTAGATGTAGCTAGATCTAGCTTGATATAGGTGAGTAAAAAGTTGTTCATTTCAAGAATGGGAATATGCGTGTGTGAATGGGAATATGTGTGTTTGGGATATGGAGGGATTTGTGCGAGTGGCATGCCCCCGAGTTGCTTATGTTTTGCCGAAATGTCAATTTATTTTCGTTTCGGTAAATTTCGAGCAAACTCGATATGTCCTATTTTTAGGCTAGGTCATGCCAAATTTTTATATGACTTTGATGCATGCATGCATTTTGTTTATAACCCTTTTGCTTGTTATACTGTGCATGCAGTTGGTCATGAAGGTGATGTTGGGGAACGTCGCATGGGAAACAAAAATTTTCCTACGCACACGCAAACCTATCCATGGTGATGAGCATCTACGAGAGGGAGAGTGGATCTACGTACCCTTGTAGATCGCTAAGCGGGAAGCGTTAAGAAACGTGGTTGGTGTAGTCGTACTTCTTCGCGATCCGAATCGCCGAGCGGCCTGCGATCTAATCACGAATCGTCCTGCGAACCAATCACAAACCGTCCCGCGATCTCGTCACGATCCGTCCGATCTAGTACCAAATGGATGGCACCTCCACGTTCAGCACACGTGCAGCTTGATGACAATCTCCACCGTCTTGATCCTAAGCACTACGGAAAAATAATCTAGAGGAGCACCGGTGGAACAGGTAGCACGTGGCCGTAGTTGTAGGAGATATGCCCTAGAGGCAATAATAAATGTTATTGATTATCTCCCTGTTCATAATTATGTTTATGTTCCATGCTATAACTGCAATGATTCTCGAGTCTACAAATAAAACGAGGCTTGGAGGGAAACTCATGTGCACGTGTGGGATAATAAATGGTAAAATGTATTCCTAGTCTGGCCTCTAAGACTGGCTCAAGTATTGCATGATGATCCTGTTTTCCTGATCATGGGCATGGCTATGCCGGCAATTTTGAGGGCACAATGTTAGAAGAACATTTGTGTTGAATCGACCCAAATTAATGTTATGATATGAGATACATTCGTCATAAGTTAATGGTTAATAACACAGAGAAGTTAATGTTTGCATAATTCCTTAGACCATGAGAGTATCGAGTTTCTTCATGCTTGCTTCATGAACTTTGGGGTTTGTTAAACGTCATCCGTAAATGGGTGGCTATTACAGCGGCTTATGGGTTCATGGAAAAGTAAGTGAAGTAACTTGATAGCTCAAGATTGGGATTTGCTCCTCCGACGATGGAGAGAAATCTCTGGGCCCTCTCGGTGTTACGGTATCCATCATCGTCTGGCTAGACACTTTGCAATTTGATCACGGGGATGCCGGAACACGGGAACGAGAAAAGAGAACAATACCGATAACGAGGTAACTGGCATAGTGGACAAGTTGTTGATCCATGGGGATGCCAACATGTCTCACCTCGGGTATTTGTAACTTATCGCGAAGCAACAGGAATAGCACACGGCAACTGGAGGTTCACTCGAATATTTATTCGTGTGGGTATAGGGATCGATATGGGTGTCCACGGCTCCGATGTTGATCATTGATCGGAAGGGGTTCCGGTTCATGTCTATGCTTCACCGAACCTATAGGGTCACACGCTTAAGGGTCATCTATCTGTTGAATACTAGACAGGGAGTCTGAGAGAAAATCACCGAAAAGTTTCGGACAGCGGAAATGTTCCGTAGACAGGTCACCGGAACAGTGTCGGTGAAACTGAAAAGTTGTTTCAGAGGATACCATAAAGTCAAATTGGTTTTGGCACATGCCTGATAATTCTTGGAGGGTGCTAGAATCATTCTGAAAACTTTTGGGAATTTTCCGGAAGAATAACCGGAAATGTTCCGGAGCTGCCGGAACCGCTTCAGATGCTTTTCGCAGATGAAAATCACTATTGCGGAATTGTTCCGGATCGTATTGAAATTTATTTTAGTGGGTGCTGGAAATGTTCTAAGCCCACATAAATATTTTTAGTTCGAACGGACGCTGAAAAATATCGTCATGAATAGTGAAAGTGCTTTTTGGATTACTTTATTGAAAACACTATTGCAAATAGTGGAAACACTATTTGTGAATAGTGAAAGTACTATTAAGCCTCTTGACCTATCTCTATAGATCTTAATGCCTAATATGAAAGCAGCTTCTCCTAGGCCCTTCATTGAAAAACTCTTATTCAAATATTCCTTTACGCTTTCCAGCATTTCTATATTGTTTCCAATCAGCAATATGTCATCCACATATAACACTAGAAACGCTATAGAGCTCTCACTCACTTTCTTGTAAATACAAGCTTCTCCATAAACTTGTATAAACCCAAATGCTTTGATCACCTCATCAAAATGCTTATTCCAACTCCGAGATGCCTGCACCAGTCCATAAATGGATTGCTGGAGTTTGCAAAATTTGTCAGCATTCTCTGGATCGACAAAACCTTTGGGTTGCATCATATATAACTCTTCCTTAATGAAACCGTTGAGGAACGCCGTTTTGACATCCATCTGCCAAATTTCATAGTCGAAATAAGTAGCTATTGCCAACATGATTCTGACAGACTTAAGCATCGCTATGGGTGAGAATGTCTCATCGTAGTCAACTCCTTGAACTTGTGAAAAACCCTTCGCCACAAGTCGAGATTTATAAACGGTGACATTACAGTCTGCGTCCGTCTTCTTCTTAAAGATCCATTTGTTCTGAATGTCCTTTCGCCCTTGAGGTAGTACTTCCAAAGTCCATACTTTGTTTTCATACATGGATCCCATCTCGGTTTTCATGGCCTCTAACCATTTCTCGGAATCCAGGCCCATCACTGCTCCTCCATAGCTCGTAGGTTCATTGTTGTCTAACAACATGACCTCTAAGACAGGGTTGCCATATGGTGTCATCTCAACGGATTTCAATGGTGCCCTATTTAAAGTGAATGCAGCTGTCTCTAATGCATAACCCCAAAACGATAGTGGCAAATCGGCAAGAGATATCATAGAACGCACCATATCTAATAAGGTTCGATTACGACGTTCAGACACACCATTATGCTGTGGTGTTCTGGGCGGTGTCAACTATGAAACAATTCCACATTGTCTTAAGTGACTGCCAAACTCATAACTCAGATATTCACCTCCTCGATCAGATCACAGAAATTTAATCTTCTTGTTACGATGATTCTCAACTTCACTCTGAAATTGCTTGAACTTTTCAAACGTTTCAGACTTGTGTTTCATCAAGTAAACATATCCATATCTACTCAAGTCATCAGTGAAGGTGAGAAAGTAACGATATCCACCGCGCACTATAACATTCATTGGACCACACACATCAGTATGTATGATTTCCAATAATTCACTTGCCTGTTCCATTGTTCCAGAGAACGGCGTTTTAGTCACCTTGCCCATGAGGCATGGTTCACATGTGTCAAGTGATTCAAAATCAAGTGACTCCAAAAGTCCATCAGCATGGAGCTTCCTCATGCGTTTTACACCAATATGACCCAAACGGCAGTGCCACAAGAAAGTGGTACTATCATTAACTACTCTACATCTTTTGGCATCAATGTTATGAACATGTGTATCATCACCATCAAGATACAATATGAATAAACCCCTAACATTGGGTGCATGACCATAAAAGATATTACTCATATAAATAGAACAACCTTTATTCTCTGATTTAAATGAGTAACCGTCTCGCAATAAACAAGATCCAGATATAATGTTCATGCTTAACGCAGGCACTAAATAACAATTATTCAGGTTCATCACTAATCCCGATGGTAATCAAAGAGAGAGCATGCCGATGGCGATCACATCAACATTGGAACCTTTTCCCACGCGCATCGTCACTTTGTCCTTTGCCAGTCTTCGTTTATTCCGTAGTTCCTTCTTTGAGTTGCAAATGTGAGCAACCGAACCGGTATCAAATACCCAGGCACTACTACAAGAACTAGTAAGGTACACATCAATAACATGTATATCATATATACCTTGTTTGTCGTTGGCCGCCTTCTTGTCAGCCAGGTACTTGGGGCAGTTCCGCTTCCAGTGGCAAGTTCCCTTGTAATGAAAACACTCAGTTTCTGGCTTAGGTCCATGCTTAGGCTTCTTTGTAGGAGTAGCAACTGCTTTGCCGTCCTTCTTTTTTTCACCCTTCTTTCCTTTGCCCTTGGAATTTTTCTTGAAACTAGTGGTTTTATTGACCATCGACACTTGATGTTCTTTCTGGATTTCAGACTCAGCGACTTTCAGCATCGCAAACAACTCAGATGATGACTTGTTCATCCCGTGCATGTTATAGTTCATCACAAAAATCTTGTAACTGGGTGGCAGTGATTGAAGAACTCTATCAATGATCGCCTCTTGCGGAAGGGCAATTCCCAACTCAGCTAGACGGTTTGAGTACCTAGACATTCTGAGTATATGCTCACTGATAGACCCGTTCTCCTCCATCTTGCAAGCATAGAACTTATCGGAGGTCTCATACCTCTCGATCCAGGCATTCTTCTGAAAGATAAACTTCAACTCCTGGAAATCTCATATGCTCCATGACATTCAAAACATCTTTGAAGGCCCGGTTCTAAGCCATACAGTATTGCACACTGAACTACTGAGTAATCTCCAGCACGAGCCTCCCAAATGTTCTCAACGTCTTCGGAGGTCATGTCTTCTGGTTGGTCACCAAGCGGTGCATCAAGGACATATTGTTTCTGGGAAGCCGTAAGGATAATCCTCAGATTATGGGCCCAATCAACAAAGTTACTTCCATCATCTTTCAGCTTAGCTTTCTCTAGGAATGCATTAAAATTCAGGGGTGCTACTGTGCGAGCCATTGATCTACAACATAAATATGCAAAGGTTACTAAGACTATTGTTCAAGATAATGAGTTTAGTTAATAAAATTACTAAAGCTCCCACTCAAATTGACATCCCTCAGGTCATCTAAGTGTCACATGATCCAAATTCACCAAGTCAAGTCTGATCATCACGTGAGTTAAGCTGGCTTCAATGGTGCACATCACTATGTTGATCATATCTACTATATGACTCATGTTCGACCTTTTGGTCTCTTGTGTTCCGAGGCCATGTCTATACATGCTAGGATCGCCAAGCTTAACCCGAGTGTTCTGCACGTGCAAATCTGGCTTGCACCCGTTGTATGTGAACGTAGAGTCTATCACACCCGATCATCACGTGGTGTATCGACACAACGAACTTTCGCAACGGTGCACACTCGGGGAGAACACAGTTCATCTTGAAATTCAAGTGAGGGATCACCTTATAATGCTACCGCCGTACTAAGCAAAACAAGGTGCATAAAAGGATTAACATCTCATGCAATTCATAAGTCACATGATATGGCCATGAACTTGTGTTTAAGATCTCCATCTTCGAAACACCAGCATGATCTCCATCGTCACCGGCACAACACCATGATCTCCATCATCTTGATCTCCATCAATGTGTTGCCATTGGGGTTGTGGCGCCAGCCCTGCTTCTACTTCTATTGCTACTGCTTAGCAATAAAGTAAAGCATTACATAGCGCTTAATGATTGACACGCAGGTCATACAATAATTAAAGACAACCCTATGGCTCCTGCCGGTTACCGTATTCACCGATTTGCAAGTCGTGAAATTCTATACATCACATGATCATCTCATACATCACATATATCTCATCATGTAATTCGCCATATCACATCACAACATACCCTGCAAAAACAAGTTAGACGTCCTCTAATTGTTGTTGCATGTTTTACGTGGCTGCTATGGGTATCTAGCAAGAACGATTCTCACCTACGCATAAACCACAACGGTGATACATAGATTGCTTTTCAAACTTCTCAAGGACCGCCTTTGTCGGATCCGATCCAACTAAATTGAGAGAAATTTTCACCCGCAAGCCATCCAAGCAACAAGTTGCGTCGAGGGAATCGGTCTCTCCTAAGCGTACGAGTAATGTTGGTCCGGGCCGCTTCATCTCACAATCCCGCTGAACCAAAATCCGACCAAGGGAGGAAGCAATCTAAGCATCAACGCCCACAAACCTTCTGCGTTCTACTCGAGATCTCATCGAACCATCAACCTAGCTCATGATGCCACTGTTGGGGAACATCGCATGGGAAACAAAAAAATTCCTACGCACACGCAAACCTATCCATGGTGATGAGCATCTACGAGAGGGAGAGTGGATCTACGTACCCTTGTAGATCGCCAAGCGGGAAGCGTTAAGAAACGCGGTTGGTGTAGTCGTACTTCTTCGCGATCCGAATCGCCAAGCGGCTCGCGATCTAAGTACGAATCTTCCCGCGTACCAATCACGAACCGTCCCGCGATCTCGTCACGATCCGTCCGGTCTAGTACCGAACGGACGACACCTTCGCGTTCAGCACACGTGTAGCTTGATGACGATCTCCACCGTCTTGATCCAGCAAGAGGAGGTGGAGAGGAGAGAGAGTTCACCGGCAGCGTGACAGCGCTCCGGTGATGG
The DNA here is from genome assembly GCA_022496015.1 of Hordeum marinum. Lineage (NCBI taxonomy): Eukaryota > Viridiplantae > Streptophyta > Magnoliopsida > Poales > Poaceae > Hordeum > Hordeum marinum. Next base: position 481,725,485 of record CM039674.1, read on the forward strand.
TGGTGGTGGAGCAATTCCGGCAGGGCTTCGCCTAAGCACTGCGGAAAACTAATCTAGAGGAGCACCGGTGGAACGGGTAGCACGTGGCCGTAGTTTCTACCAAAACGCTAGCTATTCCACCAGTATATATAGGAGGATAGGAGAGGAGAGGAAGCCAAGGCCTCTATGGCTTGGCCGGCTAGGAGGAGGGCGGAATCCTATTCCACCTCCAATCCTAGTTGGAGTAGGATTGCCTCCTATTGGCTGATTTTTGCCTTTTTCCTTTTAGCCTATTTCCCCTATGCCATGGGCCTTTCTAAGATGATTTTCTCCCACTAAGGGCTGGTTAATATTCTCCCACAGCCCATGGTCCCTCTAGGGTCGAAATACCCGTCCTGGAGGTCCCCCGGTACACTACCGGCACTCCCGGTACACTACCGATGAGCCCGAAACTTTTCCAAAAACCAAACTGGGACTTCCTATATATGAATCTTTACCTCCGGACCATTCTGGAGCTCCTCATGATGTCCGGGATCTCATCCGGGACTCCGAACAACCTTCGGTCACCACCATACATAACTCTATACTACCGAAACGTCACCGAACCTTATGTGGGCAGACCCTGCGGGTTCGAGAACTATGTAGACATGACCGAGACACCTCGACAGCCAATAACCAATGGCGGGACATGGACGTACACTTTGGTTCCTACATATTCTACGAAGATCAATCGGTCGAACCTTTATGTCAAGGATTCAGTTAATCCCGTATAACATTCCCTTTGTTCTTCAGTATGTTACTTGCCCAAGATTCGAAAGTCGCTATCTCCATACCTAGTTCAATCTCGTTACCGGCAAGTCTCTTTAATCGTTCTGTAATACAAGATCCCGCAACTAACAATTAGCCACATTGCTTGCAAGGCTTTATTGTGATGTTGTATTACTGAGTGGGCCCTAAGATACCTCTCCGTCACACGGAGTAACAAATCCCAGTCACGATCCATGCCAACTCAACAAACACCATCGGAGATACCTGTAGAGGACCTTTATAGTCACCCAGTTACGTTGCGACGTTTGATACACACAAGGCGCTCCTCTGATATCCGTGAGTTGCATGATCTCATGGTCAAAGGAACATGTACAATGACATGCAGAAAACAGTAGCAATAAACTGACACGATCATACGCTACGTTTGTAGTTTGGGTCTTTTTCCATCACCTCATTCTCCTAATGATGTGATCCCGTTATCAAATGAAATCTCATGTCCATGGCTAGGAAACCTCAACCATCCTTTGATCAACGAGCTAGTTCACTAGAGGCATACTAGGGACATTGTGTTGTCTATTTACCCACACATGCAATGTGTTTCCAATCAATGCAATTATAGCATGAATAATAAACGATTATCTTGAACAAGGAAATATAATAATAAACACTTTATATATTGCCTCTAGGGCATATTTCCAACAGGTGAGTGGATGGAAGGTGGAGCGATGCATGCAATCCGCGGTAATGGACATGCATGCAAATAATCGGACTAGGATTAGATTTCCGTGTACAAGATGCAAAGAAGGAGTCCTTTTGGACCCTTATGATCATGGCAGCTTGAAGGCGCACCTGCTGATGAATGGTTTCATGGATAGCTATACTCGATGGATAAGTGAGGATGATGATGATGGGGACGTCCACATGGTAGGGAATAACTACATGGGGCTAGACGAAGAGATGACCGATCGACACGAAGACGATGGCGTCGGACATGGCGGCGGGGAAGAGTTAAATGATGGTGGTGGAGAAGATTCCGAACATGGCAGCAGAGAAGATTCCGGACACGGCGAAGCAGAGGCGATGGTCACGCCGCAGTCTTCGACGCGACTAAGTGCAGTCGTGCAGGACCCTCATGTTCGAGACCTCCTTCGCAAGAGTACGACTAGCGACAAAGCTGCTTCTAGAGAGGAGGCCAAGCCGGCACAACTTGAAGTAGACTCAAAGACTCCATTGTATGATGGTTGCAATCCCGAGGTGACCCGCTTGAGTTTCACGCTCGAACTTCTAAAGAAAAAGGCCAAAAACAAATGGACAGACAAAAGCCTCGATGAGCATTTGAAGTATCTAAAGAATAAAGTTCTTCCCATAGGGAACCTCTGTCCTACTAGTGTCGATGAGGCCAAGAAAATCGTTTGCCCTTTTGATTTGCCGCACATTAGGTACCACGCATGCATCAACGATTGCATCATTTATCGGGGGGGAGCACGCGGAAAAAATAGTTGTCCAGTGTGCAATGCTTCTCGATAGAAGAAGGAAAGCTCCTCAGAAAGTTGTATGGTACTTTCCGATCACTCCCCGTCTGCAGCGGTATTTCGTGGATCCTAAGGAAGCAAAGCTCATGTGCTGGCACACGGAGAGGAAGAAGCCCGACGATGGAGATGATCCAAAGCTGAGACACCTCGTAGATGGTAGCCAGTGGAGAGCATTCAACACTGTATATGGATTTGCTGCAGAAGATCCAAGGAACATCGTGCTTGGTGCGAGTACGGATGACATGAATCCGTTTGGAAACCAAAATACCAACCACAACACATGGCCCGTCTTTGTATGGATGTACAACCTCCCCCCATGGAAGTGCAGGAAGACAAAGTACATAGACATGAGCATGCTAATTCAAGGGCGAAACAACTGGGAAATAATATTAACCTGTATATGGGGCTTCTGAAAGAGGAGCTAGACACGTTATGGAAAACAACGGCATGGACATGGGATACCAGCAAAGGAGAGTATTTCTATACGAGAGCCGTGCTGATGATGACGGTGCACGACTATATCGGTTACGGGTACACCTTAGGCCAGGTGTGCCATGGATATTGCGGATGCACGAGGTGCATGGATGATACAACGTCTCAGCACCTTACGTCGACGTAAGATGGCGTGTCCGGGAAAATCGTGTACATGGGCCATCGTAGACGGCTCGAGAAGGATGACCCGTGGAGAAAGCATGGAGATCTATTCAATGGGTTGATTGAGCAACGAGGACCTCCACGTAAGAGAAGCGGCGTCGAAATCAATGAGCTGTTGAATAACTGGGGACAGTGCCCCGTGCTGGGAACGATGAAAAAGGCACCGGAGCCGCTACTGAAGGTATGGAAAACGAGGTCTGTTTTCTGGGACTTGGAGTACTGGCCCAATCACGACATGCCTCATTGCCTTGATCAAATGCATATCACGAAGAATCTCCTCGAGAGCTTGCTTGGCACACTGATGAACATGCCGGAGAAGACCAAGGACGGACTGAAGGCAAGGAAAGACTTGGAAGATTTGAAGATCAGGAAAGATCTCCACCATAAAAAGTCGACGGAGGAGACGGAGATGGAGAAGCAAGAGAGGGAAAGGGGCAGAAAAGTCAACAAGAAGGAGGAAAATTATTGCCCCCCTTCTTGCTTCACCTTAAGTGTGAAGGAGATCGATCAATTCATCAAGTGCCTTATGGGAATCACTGTGGGAAGATAAGCAGATTTCTAGACCCCAAGAAGAAAAGGTTTAGCGGGATCAAGTCTCATGACTATCACGTGATGATGACGCAGATACTCCCAGTTGCCATTAGAGGGTTAATGGACAACCACGTCCGTGACACGCTTACTGGTCTCTGCAACTTCTTCGACATTATCTCTCAAAAGTCCATAAGTGTGAAGCAGCTCCGAAGGCTACAGGAAGAGATCGTTGTCATACTATGTGAGCTTGATATGTACTTCATGCCCGCGTTCTTTGACGTCATGGTCCATCTGTTGGAAATATGCCCTAGAGGCAATAATAAAATGGTTATTATTGTATTTCCTAGTTCATGATAATTGTCTATTATTCATGCTACAATTGTGTTAACCAGAAACCGTAATACATCTGTGAATACATAGACCATCACATGTCCCTAGTGAGCCTCTAGTTGGCTAGCTCGTTGATCAATAGATGGTCACGGTTTCATGACCATGGACATTGGATGTCGTTGATAACGGGATCACATCATTAGGAGAATGATGTGATGGACAAGACCCAATCCTAAGCATAGCACAAGATCGTGTAGTTCGTTTGCTAAAGCTTTTCAATGTCAAGTATCATTTCCTTAGACCATGAGATTGTGTAACTTCCGGATACCGTAGGAATGCTTTGGGTGTGCCAAACGTCACAACGTAACTGGGTGGCTATTAAGGTACGCTACGGGTATCTCCGAAAGTGTCTGTTGGGTTGACACGAATCAAGACTGGGATTTGTCACTCCGTGTGACGGAGAGGTATCTCTGGGCCCACTCGGTAAGACATCATCATAATGAGCTCAATGTGACTAAGGAGTTAGCCACGGGATGATGTGTTACGGAACGAGTAAAGAGACTTGCCGGTAACGAGATTGAACAAGGTATGGCGATACCGACGATCGAATCTCGGGCAAGTACCATATCGATAGACAAAGGGAATTGTATACGGGATTGATTGAATCCCTGACATCATGGTTCATCCGATGAGATCATCGTGGAGTACGTGGGAGCCAACATGGGTATCCAGATCCCGCTGTTGGTTATTGGCCGGAGAGGTGTCTCGGTCATGTCTACGTGTCTCCCGAACCCGTAGGGTCTACACACTTAAGGTTCGATGACGCTAGGGTTATAGGGAAAAGGTATACGTGATTACCGAAGGTTGTTTGGAGTCCCGGATGAGATCCCGGACGTCACGAGGAGCTCCGGAATGGTCCAGAGGTAAAGATTGATATATAGGAAGTCCAGTTTTGGTCACCGGAAAGTTTTCGGGCTCATCGGTAGTGTACCGGGAGTGCCGGGAGGGTGCCGGAGGACCCCCGGGAGGGGTGTGACGACCAAAGGACCACATGGGCTGTTAGATAAAGTGTGCCAGCCCTTATTGGGCTGGGAAAGACTTTTGCTAAAGGCCCATGCGGCTGGAGATAAGGAGATAAGGCAAAAAGGATTTAAAAGGAGGAGATCCACCTCCCTTGTGGGAGGTGGACTCTCCCTTTAATTCAGCCGGCCATCTCCTCTTTGGAGTAGAGGACAAGCCAGCCCTCCACGTCCCTCCTCCTATATATACTTGAGGTTTTGGATGTTTTGAGACAGGATTTGATCTCTCTCTCTCACGGCGAAGCCCTACCTCTCTTCTTCCTCCTCCGCAGCGCTTAGGCGAAGCCCTGTCGGAATACCTTGCTACTCCACCACCACCACGCCGTCGTGCTGCTGTTGGAGCCCTTCCCCAACCTCTCCTTCCTCCTTGCTGGATCAAGGTGTTGGAGACGTCACCGGGCTGCACGTGTGTTGAACGCGGAGGTGCCGTCCGTTCGGCACTTGATCGGATCTACCGCGATCTGAATCGCTGCGAGTACGACTCCATCAACCGCGTTCTTGTAACGCTTCCGCTTAGCGATCTTCAAAGGTATGAAGATGCAATCTCTCCCCTCTCGTTGCTGGTTTCTCCATAGATAGATCTTGGTGAACGTAGGAAAATTTTGATTTACTACTACGTCTCCCAACAGTGGCATCATGAGCTAGGTCTATGCGTAGAATCTATGCACGAGTAGAACACAAAGCAGTTGTGGGCGTCGAGTTTGTTAATTTGCTTGCCGCTACTAGTCTTATCTTGATTCGGCGGTATTGTGGGATGAAGCGGCCCGGACCAACTTTACACGTACGCTTACGTGAGACCGGTTCCACCGCCTGACATGCACTAGATGCATAAGGTGGCTAGCGGGTGTCTGTCTCTCCTACCTTAGTCGGATCGGATTCGATGAAAAGGGTCCTTATGAAGGGTAAATAGCAATTGGCAAATCACGTTGTGGTGTTGACGTAGGTAAGAAACGTTCTTGCTAGTAACCTATAGCAGCCACGTAAAAAACTTGCAACTACAAATTAGAGGACGTCTAACTTGTTTTTGCAGCATGTGCCTTGTGATGTGATATGGCCAAAGGATGTGATGTGATGCATTGTGATGTATGAATTGATCATGTTCTTGTAATAGGATTCACGACTTGCATGTCGATGATTATGACAACCGGCAGGAGCCATAGGAGTTGTCTTATTTATTGTATGACCTGCGTGTCAATCATAAACGCCATGTAATTACTTTACTTTATTGCTAAGCGTTAGCCATAGTAGTAGAAGTAATAGTTGGCAAGACAACTTCATGAAGACACAATGATGGAGATCATGATGATGGAGATCATGATGATGGAGATCATGGTGTCGTGCCGGTGACAGTGATGATCATGGTGCCCCGAAGATGGAGATCATAGGAGCAAAATGATATTGGCCATATCATGTCACTATATTGATTGCATGTGATGTTTATCATGTTTACATCTTATTTGCTTAGAACGACGGTAGTAAATAAGATGATCTCTCAATAAAATTTCAAGAGAAGTGTTCACCCTAACTGTGCACCGTTGCTAAGGATCGTTGTTCCGAAGCACCACGTGATGATCGGGTGTGATAGGTTCTAACGTTCGCATACAACGGGTGTAAGCCAGATTTACACACGCGAAACACTTAGGTTGACTTGACGAGCCTAGCATGTACAGACATGGCCTCGGAACACGGAAGACCGAAAGGTCGAACATGAGTCGTATAGAAGATACGATCAACATGAAGATGTTCACCATGGATGACTAGTCCGTCTCACGTGATGATCGGACACGGGCTAGTTGACATGGATCATGTATCACTTGGAAGACTAGAGAGATGTCTGTCTAAGTGGGAGTTCATTAATTTGATTAAGTGAACTTAATTATCATGAACTTAGTCTAAAATTGTCTTTACAATCTATGATGTAGATCCAATGGCCAACGCGAATGTCACCCTCAATTTCAACGCGTTCCTAGAGAAAACCAAGCTGAAAGATGATGGAAGCAACTATGCGGACTGGGTCCGTAGCTTGAGGATCATCCTCATAGCTTCCAAGAGATTGTATGTCCTAGATGCACCGCTAGGTGACGCACCCGTTCTCCCAGCGGAACAAGATGTTATGAACACTTGGCAATCACGCTGCGATGATTACTCCCTTGTTCAATGCGGCATGCTTTACAGTCTAGAACCGGGGCTCCAAAAGCGTTTTGAGCAACACGGAGCATATGAGATGTTCCAGGAGCTGAAACTGGTTTTTCAAGCTCATGCCCGGGTCGAGAGATATGATGTCTCCGACAAGTTCTTCAGCTGTAAGATGGAGGAGCATAGTTCTGTCAGTGAGCACATCCTCAAGATGTCTGGGCTACACAGCCGCTTGACTCAGCTGGGGGTTAATATCCCGGATGACTCGGTCATTGACAGAATCCTCCAGTCGCTTCCACCTAGCTTCAAGAGCTTTGTGATGAACTACAACATGCAAGGTATGGAGAAGTCCATTCCTGAGTTGTACTCGATGCTGAAATCAGCGGAGGTCGAGATCAAAAAGGAGCATCAAGTGTTGATGGTGAATAAGACCACTAGTTTCAAGAAAGGCAAGGGTAAGAAGAACTTCAAGAAGGACGGCAAAGCTGTTGCCGCGCCCGGTAAGCAAGTTGCCGGGAAGAAGAAGAAAAATGGACCCAAGCCTGAGACTGAGTGCTTTTATTGCAAGGGTACCGGTCACTGGAAGCGGAACTGCCCCAAGTATTTAGCGGATAAGAAGGACGGCAACATTAAAGGTATATGTGATATACTTGTTATTGATGTGTACTTGACCAGCGCTCGTAGTAGCTCCTGGGTATTTGATACCGGTGCAGTTGCTCACATTTGTAACTCCAAGCAGGAGCTGCGGAATAAGCGGAGGCTGGCCAAGGATGAGGTGACGATGCGTGTCGGGAATGGTTCCAAGGTCGATGTGATCGCCGTCGGCACGTTACCTCTACATCTACCTTCGGGATTAGTTTTAAACCTTAATAATTGTTATTTAGTACCAGCTTTGAGCATGAACATTGTATCTGGATCTCGCTTGATGCGAGATGGCTACTCATTTAAATCCGAGAATAATGGTTGTTCTATTTATATGAGAGAAATGTTTTATGCTCATGCCCCGCTGGTCAATGGTTTATTTTTGATGAATCTCGAACGTGATGTTACACATGTCCATAGTGTGAGTACCAAAAGTGTAAAGTTGATAATGATAGTCCCACTTACATGTGGCACTGCCGTCTTGGCCATATTGGTGTCAAACGCATGAAGAAGCTCCATGCTGATGGAATTTTGGAGTCACTTGATTTCGAATCATTTGACACATGCGAACCATGCCTCATGGGCAAGATGACCAAGACTCCGTTCTCCGGAACAATGGAGCGAGCAACTGACTTGTTGGAAATAATACATACCGATGTATGCGGTCCAATGAGCGTCGAGGCTCGCGGTGGCTACCGTTATGTTCTCACCCTCACTGATGACTTGAGTAGATATGGTTATGTCTACTTAATGAAACACAAGTCTGAAACTTTTGAAAGGTTCAAGGAATTTCAGAGTGAGGTCGAGAATCAACGTGAAAGGAAAATAAAATGCCTACGATCTGATCGTGGCGGAGAATATTTAAGTCACGAGTTTGGCACGCACCTTAGGAAATGTGGAATTGTTTCACAACTCACGCCGCCCGGCACACCCCAGCGAAATGGTGTGTCTGAACGTCGTAATCGCACTCTATTGGATATGGTGCGATCTATGATGTCTCTTACCGACTTACCGCTATCATTTTGGGGATATGCATTAGAGACTGCCGCATTCACTTTAAATAGGGCACCGTCTAAATCCGTTGAGACGACACCGTATGAATTGTGGTTTGGAAAGAAACCTAAGCTGTCGTTTCTAAAAGTTTGGGGATGCGATGCTTATGTGAAGAAACTTCAACCTGAGAAGCTCGAACCCAAAGCGGAAAAGTGCGTCTTCATAGGATATCCCAAGGAGACTATTGGGTATACCTTCTACCTACGATCCGAAGGCAAAGTCTTTGTTGCCAAGAATGGATCCTTTCTCGAGAAAGAGTTTCTCTCGAAAGAAGTAAGTGGGAGGAAAATAGAACTTGATGAGGAAATTGTACCTCCACTCGAACCGGAGAGTAGCGCAGCACAGGAAGTTGTTTCTGTGGAGCCTACACCGGCTAGAGAGGAAGTTAATGATGATGATCATGAAACTTCAGATCAAGTTGCTATTCGAAGGTCCACCAGGACACGTTCCGCACCAGAGTGGTACGACAATCCTGTCCTAGAGATCATGTTGTTGGACAACGGTGAACCTTCGAACTATGAAGAAGCGATGACGGGCCCGGATTCCAACAAATGGCTTGAGGCCATGAAATCCGAGATAGGATCCATGTATGAGAACAAAGTATGGACTTTGGTGGACTTGCCTAATGATAAGCGAGCCATTGAAAACAAATGGATCTTTAAGAAGAAGACTGACGCGGACGGTAATGTCACCGCCTATAAAGCTCGGCTTGTCGCTAAGGGTTATCGACAAGTTCAAGGAGTTGACTACGATGAGACTTTCTCACCCGTAGCGATGCTAAAGTCAGTCCGAATCATGTTAGCAGTTGCCGCATTTTATGATTATGAGATCTGGCAAATGGACGTCAAAACGGCATTCCTTAATGGCTTCCTCAAGGAAGAACTGTATATGATGCAGCCGGAAGGTTTTGTCGATCCTAAAGATGCTAACAAGGTATGCAAGCTCCAGCGCTCCATCTATGGGCTGGTGCAAGCATCTCGGAGTTGGAACATTCGCTTTAATGAGGTGATTACAGCGTTTGGGTTTGTACAGGTTTATGGAGAACCTTGTATTTACAAGAAAGTGAGTGGGAGCTCTATAGCATTTCTTATATTGTATGTTGATGACATGCTGATAATGGGAAATAATATAGAACTCTTGGAAAGTATCAAGGCCTACTTGAATAAGTGTTTTTCAATGAAGGACCTTGGAGAAGCTGCTTACATATTAGGTATTAAGATCTATAGAGATAGATCGAAACGCCTCATTGGTCTTTCACAAAGCACATACCTTGAAAAGATATTGAAGAAGTTCAATATGCATCAGTCCAAGAAGGGGTTCTTGCCTGTGTTGCAAGGTGTGAGATTGAGTACGACTCAATGCCCGACCACGGCAAAGGATAGAGAAGAGATGAGTGTCATCCCCTATGCTTCAGCCATAGGCTCTATCATGTATGCCATGCTGTGTACCAGACCTGATGTGAACCTTGCCATAAGTTTGGTAGGGAGGTACCAAAGTGATCCCGGAGCGGAACACTGGACAGCGGTCAAGAATATCCTGAAGTACCTGAAAAGGACAAAGGACATGTTTCTCATATATGGAGGTGCCGAAGAGCTCGTCGTAAAGGGTTACGTCGACGCTAGCTTCGACACAGATCCGGACGACTCTAAGTCGCAAACCGGATACGTGTATATTTTGAATGGAGGGGCAGTCAGCTGGAGTAGCAGCAAGCAAAGCGTCGTGGCGGCATCTACATGTGAAGCGGAGTACATAGCTGCTTCGGAAGCAGCAAAGGAGGGAGTCTGGATGAAGGAGTTCATCACCGACCTAGGAGTGATTCCAAATGCGTCGGGCCCGATGACTCTACTCTGTGACAACACTGGAGCTATTGCCCTTGCGAAGGAGCCCAGGTTTCACAAGAAGACAAGACACATCAAGCGCCGCTTCAACTCCATCCGTGATTACATTCAGGAGGGAGACATAGATATTTGTAAAGTGCATACGGATCTGAATGTCGCAGATCCGTTGACTAAACCTCTCTCACGAGCAAAACATGATCAACACCAGAACGCTATGGGTGTTCGATTCATCACAATGTAACTAGATTATTGACTCTAGTGCAAGTGGGAGACTGTTGGAAATATGCCCTAGAGGCAATAATAAAATGGTTATTATTGTATTTCCTAGTTCATGATAATTGTCTATTATTCATGCTACAATTGTGTTAACCAGAAACCGTAATACATGTGTGAATACATAGACCATCACATGTCCCTAGTGAGCCTCTAGTTGGCTAGCTCGTTGATCAATAGATGGTCACGGTTTCATGACCATGGACATTGGATGTCGTTGATAACGGGATCACATCATTAGGAGAATGATGTGATGGACAAGACCCAATCCTAAGCATAGCACAAGATCGTGTAGTTCGTTTGCTAAAGCTTTTCAATGTCAAGTATCATTTCCTTAGACCATGAGATTGTGTAACTTCCGGATACCGTAGGAATGCTTTGGGTGTGCCAAACGTCACAACGTAACTGGGTGGCTATAAAGGTACGCTACGGGTATCTCCGAAAGTGTCTGTTGGGTTGACACGAATCAAGACTGGGATTTGTCACTCCGTGTGACGGAGAGGTATCTCTGGGCCCACTCGGTAAGACATCATCATAATGAGCTCAATGTGACTAAGGAGTTAGCCACGGGATGATGTGTTACGGAACGAGTAAAGAGACTTGCCGGTAACGAGATTGAACAAGGTATGGCGATACCGACGATCGAATCTCGGGCAAGTACCATACCGATAGACAAAGGGAATTGTATACGGGATTGATTGAATCCCTGACATCGTGGTTCATCCGATGAGATCATCATGGAGTACGTGGGAGCCAACATGGGTATCCAGATCCCGCTGTTGGTTATTGGCCGGAGAGGTGTCTCGGTCATGTCTACGTGTCTCCCGAACCCGTAGGGTCTACACACTTAAGGTTCGATGACGCTAGGGTTATAGGGAAAAGGTATACGTGATTACCGAAGGTTGTTCGGAGTCCCGGATGAGATCCCGGACGTCACGAGGAGCTCCGGAATGGTCCGGAGGTAAAGATTGATATATAGGAAGTCCAGTTTTGGTCACCAGAAAGTTTTCGGGCTCATCGGTAGTGTACCGGGAGTGCCGGGAGGGTGCCGGAGGACCCCCGGGAGGGGTGTGACGACCAAAGGACCACATGGGCTGTTAGATAAAGTGTGCCAGCCCTTATTGGGCTGGGAAAGACTTTTGCTAAAGTCCCATGCGGCTGGAGATAAGGAGATAAGGCAAAAAGGATTTAAAAGGAGGAGATCCACCTCCCTTGTGGGAGGTGGACTCTCCCTTTAATTCAGCCGGCCATCTCCTCTTTGGAGTAGAGGCCAAGCCAGCCCTCCACGTCCCTCCTCCTATATATACTTGAGGTTTTGGATGTTTTGAGACAGGATTTGATCTCTCTCTCTCACGGCGAAGCCCTACCTCTCTTCTTCCTCCTCCGCAGCGCTTAGGCGAAGCCTTGTCGGAATACCTTGCTACTCCACCACCACCACGCCGTCGTGCTGCTGTTGGAGCCCTTCCCCAACCTCTCCTTCCTCCTTGCTGGATCAAGGTGTTGGAGACGTCACTGGGCTGCACGTGTGTTGAACGCGGAGGTGCCGTCCGTTCGGCACTTGATCGGATCTACCGCGATCTGAATCGCTGCGAGTACGACTCCATCAACCGCGTTCTTGTAACGCTTCCGCTTAGCGATCTTCAAAGGTATGAAGATGCAATCTCTCCCCTCTCGTTGCTGGTTTCTCCATAGATAGATCTTGGTGAACGTAGGAAAATTTTGATTTACTACTACGTCTCCCAACACCATCTGTGTGTCCACATCGCGGACGACATCATCGACCTTAGGCCGACATTCCTTCACAGCATGATGCCGTTCGAGAGGATAAATGGGGTTATCAAAGGATTCTTTCATAACTTGGCCCGTCCCGATGGGAGCATCGTCCAGGGGTATCTGACGCATGAGTGCATCTCCTTTTGCGAGAATTATATAGGCATCGGAGATCTTGTTGTTGGTTTGCCCGTCAACAAGCACGATGGGAGGCTAGAAGGAGAAGGTCACAACAACAGCCGGAGGGAATTGCACGTGGACTACTCGGATCGACGGAACAACTTTCACAGGGCTAACTTAGTAGTGCTACAATACCTAGATGTGGTAGATGATTATGTGGCACGGCACAAAGAAACCATCGCAAATAGGTACCCTGATAAGGGGATGCTCAAGACGGACGACGAAGTTACTGTAGAGCACAACGCCACTTTCTTGCGTTGGTTCAAAGAGCAAGTTCTTGAAAATCTCCCAGAAGAGGACACTTCGGACGGATTGCTCATACACGCCTTAGCACATGGCCCCGCACCCAAACTCGCGAGCTATCAGTCATATGATATCAACGGGTACACGTTCTACACGGAGGCCAAAGACATGGACAGTGATTACCAGAACTCCGGGGTGACGATTGAATCCGTGACCGACGCTAACGGCACAACTGAAAGATTATACAGAAGGGTCAAAGAGATCTGGGAGCTTGACTATATTGGATTGCATGATGCGACAATGTTCCTTGTCGCACGATGCTACGATGCTCCTAAAGAAGTTGCAAAATATGTTCTTGTTCCCCGGCGCACAGAAAGCAAAGATCCGTGGGACGATGACGCCATGACAAAGATAAACAACAAGGTGATGGTGACATTCACCAACGACTTGTCCGCCTGGAAAGTTCGGGTGAAAAAAGCGATTGATAAAATGAACCGTGGTCCAAGATTCATGCTGACAATCCGTCACTTACGGAAGAGGACTTTGAAAAATTCAAGGAGACTTGTGCTAAGGATGAAACGAAGAAAAAGTTAGAGAAAATGAAGGCGCTCCAGGCCAGGAACATGCCTCCCCACCGCCTCGGAAGCCGTGGTGACGAGGGGAAGAGGCATGTATGGGCCAAGGAGGACGCCGAACGTGAACTTCACGGAATCCCAGACCCCTTGGCGGAGTTCACCGACCCGTTGGAGCGTGACTGGATCAAGGCCCAGTACAAGTGGGACCGCATCAAGAAGACCTTTTACACAGACCCAAACACGAGGGAGTTCATGAAACTTCTGGTAATTGTTATATTACCACATTATCATATTAGCTTCCAATCAATTCGACTACAAGTCTTGTCACATTATTAATAAACCATCCATGTTCCTTTTGCAGAAAGAGCAGCACCAAAAGGCATCCGAAGCGACGAGTTGTCACAATTGTCAGCGAGGCCCAAGCGGGACACCCATTTCAACTGGGCCCTGAACATACTGAAAAAGGTCCCGGAGGCCACACCGCCGTCCTATGGACGTGTGCACGGCGTCGGAGATGGCACCTCGTGGAAGACGTGCTACCACGAGGATCTAGAGGAAAGAAGGAAGAGAAAGTTGCTTACTCAACAGGCCATCGACCAGAAGGTCACGCTTGCGTTCAATAAGTCCAAAGCTGAGTTGGAACAGACCATCAACCAGAAGGTCGAAGCAAGTGTTGCTGCAGCGGTTGCTTCCGGCATTTCCAGCTTGCTTCCAGCATGTTTTGAATGGGCGAAGAACAATCCAGATAAAGGGCCAACGGACTTTTCAGTTCCCAGCTACGTCGGGAGCAATTCGGTGAACATCGCACCACTAGCACCTGCTCATGCCACCGCAAATGCTCCCGTTCTTGTTCATACCAGCCCGTCCTCCGTCTCTAGCCAACTCAGCGGGCCTTTGTCTATGGCCGAGCTCGACGCCCTCACGGTAATTACGCGTCATACACTTTTCACCAGCATGTCTATATAGTCTTCCGTTTCAATTGCCTTTCGGATGTTTGACGTTGCAGACATGTCTTCGTAGGCCAACGATACCCCATGCACCCTACTGTACGACATCAAAGGCTAGAAGGTGGCCGTGGGAAAGGCAACGATCTTGAATCCGAAGGACCGCATGTTTCACAACCGAGAGATGCCCGATGGCATCTTCAAGGTTAACGTGGCCAGTGTCTTAGCGGGCTTCAAGGATTTGACTCCTCCGGTACTAGTCGATGACGAGGAGACACCTCAATGGATTGGCGCATGCAAGAGCTGGTTCTTTCCATGGCAGAAGACTCTTCTTCGTGTCAAGGCGCCCAGTATCACACCAACGACAGCTTCTCAAGAAGGTATGAACACCACCCCACCTACCAAATTACCTGCACCTGTCGTGGGGGGTGATAGCGGACGACGCGAGGGAGAGCCTCTGTTAGTGCCAAATGACGACGACCCTGTTGTCGAAGAAGCAAATGTTGATGATGACATGGAGGAGGATGATGATGACTCAGACAAGTATTTCAATACCGCCTATGATGATGGAGGATTGATGGCTCAGGACAATGAAGACTCAGGCTTTGATCTTGGAGATGATGACTTGATGCTGCCTGATTTGCCGGAGTCGAAACGTCCTAAGGCGGAATGCAAAAAGTCTCTCTTCAAGTGATTCTCGCAGAAGACGCCTCCAGATGCAGGCTCTACCCAGCAACAACCCGAGGGTCGTCCACTGTTTAGCCCGACGACACTGGGGGTGACAGTTAGGGAAGGTATGGTGGGGTCACTACTGCCACCCGGCAAGAAGCAAAGGAGGAGACCGAAGAAGAAAGGCCCTAAAGGCGCTAGAGCTGCTTCAAGCAGCCAGCCGCCTCTAAAGCCCTGGGAGGTAGATAGAATACCTGTCATAGGTGCGGAGCGAATCCATGTCTCCGGCCACCCGATCCTACTTCAGAAAGCGCTAGAGGACATACTGAACAATGATCTAAGGAGACTTCATGATGATGTGCTGGCCAGAGAGAAAAGCCTTCTCATCTGGGGAAAACTAGGATACCAGCTTTATGCGGCTCAGGTGCAGGGTGGGAAGTTGTACGTCGAGGGATGGCCCGCGAATAAGTTCATCCTGCGATTTGACAACATCTACGACATGTTCCACAGGACCAAGCTGGATTTCCAGTTCATCCGCATGTATGCGCTGTATCTCAAATACATCATCAGGATCGAGAACATCAAATATATGTGTGTCGTGGACCCATACCATATGCACGAGGGCTTCTTGGATGTTTGCAAATAGCACCGTGACTATGCGAGCCAGTACATCCGCGGCTTCATGATCGCTAATAAGGACAAGGAAGCGATTCTCCTGCCTTATCATCCCACGTAAGTCATTCACGCATATCCTTTCATAAGTGTTAATCAATCCTTTGCAAGCATGGATTCTAATTTGAGGCGTACTTAATTTGCGCAGCGGGGGGGCGCCGTCCTCATCGTTCTGTACCCATAATACCCCCGTGCTATATACTTGGACTCATCACTACTAGAAAAAAGGCCGTTAGTGGCACACCAGTTTTTGCTATTAATGGCGCACTATAGGTGTGCCACTATTAACACGCCACTAGTAACAAATAGTAATGGCGCTGCGCCATTAGTATCCCAGATAATAGTGGCGCACCACATAGTGCGCCATTACTATGTCCAACAGTGTGCCATTACTATGCCTCCTAGGGGGCCATATTTACCTTCACGTATGCCCCTAAGTACGCCATTACTATGCCCCATAATGCCACACTGATATTTAGCCTTGGTGCACCACTAATGCTCAATATGGTGCGCCACTACCGGGGGCCATATTTGCCTTCACCTATGCCCCAAGTGCGCCATTACTATGCCCGATAATGCGCCACTGGTATTTATATTGGTGCGCCACTAATTCTCAATATGGTGTGCCACTACTATGAATATTAGGATTTTTTTTTTGTTTTTCTGGTATTTACACAGGTTACAAAATACGTTACAGCACAGAATATAAACATCACACAATAGAATTCATCATATTAGTCTCAAGATTCGAAATAGCGAACAAAGTTCAAACATTAGCCAAGTTTAGGTCTTGAGACATTATCAAAGTTCATCATATTAGCCGAGTTTGTCGTCACATTACAAAGCCGATATCGATCATCTAAACTACCATCACATAGAAGAGAGCTGCGTTCACGATGAGCATCATCCCGATGAAACTGTTTTCATCCGGTTCCTCCTCCGCTCCCTCCTCTCTCCTGCTAGATAGCGCGCATATCTAGCTTCCGCCTCTGCCCTAGTGGTGTACCCTTTGTAACTGTTACCGCTGAAATGGTGAACCTGTCTCTGACACTCCTCCCAGTCGTCATAGACTCCAGGAACCTTACCCTTGTACACGACATACGACGGCATCTCTATGCACTAGACAAACAAAACGTTAGTAGCAATTCACAGATAATATATAAGCAATATATAAGTATGCAACAAAAGGATCGGAAGAGAAAAGCAACACATTAATAGCACGATTCATGGTCCTACTAATAAATAGCATCGATTACATATAAGTTGAACGACTATCCAAACTAAAGAGACATACAAGTTCATTAATGTTTAATTACAACATGAGATAATCGATATTTCAAAACTACATAGCATCAATACTTTTGACTCGACTCAGGGACCGAAGTGTGGATGAAGTCGCCGTCTTTCGTGATGGTCATGAATGTGCGGTCGTTGTCAGCCTGCATTTGTAGCGTTGTTTCTATTTCACTGTTGGACGGTTGATATTTGAGGTAGAACTGCCCCGAGGTACGAAGGACATCTTGATAGATGATTTCCGCAAACTCCGACTGGATGCGAAAGAATTCTTGTCTGATGTCCGCATCCTGGATTGCTGACAAGCGTGCGGCCCATTCTTTGAGATTATTTGGTAGCATAAGGTGATGAAGGTCCCGTATGATCGCCAGCATGTAATGGAGGGCATAGTAGGCATCCTTCTGACTGCTAGGCGGCTGCTTGACACAGGGGAACATCGTCACGTGGGTGAACACGTGCTTGTCGTACCTACAAATTGGCCTACTGAAGGTGCCTCCAGATTTGGCGTAGCCGGGGAGAGCATCATCAAGAACTTTCTTGATATTTGTGTAGTCTTTATTCGACTGACGGTCCGAGTGGAAAGACGTGGCCATGGAATATTTCGGGCTTAAGAGGATGAGTGTGCAATGTGTGTCATTGCACAAAACACGGAATGTTAGAAAAAAAGAATGACCGAAATCTAAGAAATCATATATTACGGGGCGGTGAGGGGATGACTTACTCGGAAAAGTAAGGCACGAGGAAGTTATCCTTATCTGGGTTCGCCAGAATGATGCCTTCGAGGTATGAACTCGCGACTTGCCGGTCCCCAACGCTGCCCAAGATCTTGGCACACATGTAGAAGGGGTCGACTATCACGATGTCCAGGGTCTTGTCTCTAATGATCCGCATCTCCATACTAAGCGAAAATAGCCGAACGAAGGTGTAGTGTAGCGGATAAAGGTTAAACATAGCGAAGATGTCATCAAACCGCAGGACGATCATACGCCCAATGGTGCTATCGACAAAGCCCTTGCCCTCTGGCACCTTGGCCACGAAAACCGGGTATGCCACATCATTCTCGGAGAATAGCCGCTTCTCCATAGAAAGAACACCGTCATGCAGACTCCGCATAGCACCGGTTGCAGCATTGAGCAGATTAGTCGGTAGCATTGGCCTACCCACCACATGCACCCTCCTCGAGATATCCTTAGGTATTGGTGGCCCGTCCTGAGCACGGATCGTACTCGGTGCCGGCTGGCTCGCACCCTTGTTATTTTTTTCTTTTCCGTCCCTTCTGCTTCTTCTGCTGTAATGGGATCGAGTTCTGCTCAGAGACCACCTTCTTGAGTGTGTTGGGGCTGATAATATTTCGCACCTCGGCTATTTGAGTCTCGGTGAAGGCGGCAGCTGGAGGCGTCTCCTAAGAACTGAACAGACAACGACTGTTGCAATTGGGTTTCTCCGCGGTACCAGCTAGATCGCGATCGTCTTTTGCAGGGTTGGGTTCTTGAGAAGGAGGCCCCAAGAATTCGTCACCTTACCCATCTTCGTTGATGTACTTATCAACGTTGGAAAATGTACCGTCGTCGTCGTCCGGATCCTGTGCCATATGCATGTCCGGATCAGCTGACGGCGGTAGCGTTGCGGCGGTCTTGCCATGTCTTGGCGCCGGCACGACAGGCGGTGTTGTCTATGGGGTCGTGTCCCCTGCCCCCAAACGAATCTGGCTCTTCGGCCAAAGCATGGACAAGTTTAAGCAGGCGCCGAGGGTCATCACATCATCTTTGTCGGCCCCAGGGGGTCGATACGGAGGTAACAAGTCGTCGCAGCCCCTCAGCACCCGAACCAGTTAAACCATATACACGGTGGGTGGCATCGGATTACCGTGGAACACGCGGTTGCCCGGTTCAATGATTTTTGCCTTGGCGACATCGATCAACTCGCCGTCCATGAAGTGTAGGAGAGTGCATGGAACATTGGCAGCGCCCTGCGAAAACATGTATGGTGTCAGGGATGGCCAATCAAAGGCAAGGAGATGAAGTAGTCATCGGCCGAGGCTTAGTCACCGTGATGGCATCGAGCTCGTCTAATGTCGAGGCACCGCCAATGGCGGGCGTGCAAGTGACGGAGGGGCCGCTTGCTGCCAAGGTGCCGGCCGGCGTATTCTTACCACACCCGGGTGCATTAAGCTCCAATACCGGCACCGACGCCGGAGACACCAATGCTGCCTCCGCCAGAGACACCAATGCAGCCTCTGCCGGAGAGACCAATGCCGACGCTTTGTGCGAGTTGCTGCCCGTGAAACTGGGAATCGGGGGCGGCCCCTGTTGGCCACCCGCAATCCACCCCCGCAGCCCCTCAAGCAAGGATGGCATAATGGCGGTGATCGTCGCTCCCAGTTGGTCTCGCACTTGCTCTTGGACTATCTCCGGAATCCGCGCCACTTGTGCCTTGAGTTCTTTAACCTCGCGCTCCTGGCTTTCTGAGCTGGTCTTTCTCTCCTTTCGCCCAGCCTTATAGTATTCCGAGCATTTCATGGACAAGCCTTCGCCGGCCACATGACCAGTTGACGATGGCTTACTGATCTTATCCTTTTGTTTCATTATGTTCAACGCCGTATTTAAAGTGGTGTCCCAAGGGGTAGACGGGGAGCTCTGAGACCCCACGCTACTGATTTCAGTTTCCTGCGGAAGGAACGTGAACCATTTAGAAATTTGGCTTCATTAATTAGAATGCAACCATATGGAGCTAATTACGCGGGGGTGTATTCCTTACCAGAACACGCTCAAGCTCCTTCACCTTCGGATCCGTGGTAAGCTCCCCTGTTACTGGGTCCACCTTGTATCAGGACCTGACATAGTTCCGGGTCTGCTTTTCATGGTATTTATCAAAGAGGGGCGGTAGGCCTTGCTCGGCACGTTCCGCGTCCTCCTTGTCCCATTTAGATTCCGCCACTCTGTAACTGCCGGGACTGAGTTTGTGGACCCCTAAGTTCAAGTCCCGCATATCTTTCCCCCACTGACTTGATTCCACGGATGCGTTGCTCTCGCACTTGATCTTGAACTCCAAGTAGTCAGCTTTGCTGATCGAAGGATTTGTCTCCTTGATCTTCTCATAACTATCAACATTTAGAATCCTTCTCTTCACCGCGGCTCTCCAAGTAGCCAGGGCCGTGCTCATCTTCGTGAGGGGGCACTATTCACTTTATTCCGTGAGAGGCGTGCATTTGCAAAGTCACCGGGGAACTTGTATCGTTCGTGCAGATTCGTGAAGAGGAGGTTGCGCAAATTCCTTCGGTCATGATGCCTTAGGTTCCCGGTATTGATCGAGACGGTGCTCCGGATAATGCACCCGGGTTGTCCCGCGTACCCACGAACTAATTCTTTGGGTGCTATTGGATGCCCACTGGAGGACACTCCAGTAAATTCCTGCTTGACGGTGCCGAGCACGTTCGGGCGCCGGTCCTTCCGTTGCCTCTTCGGTTGGCTGCCATCTGTGCGTTTGCTGCCATCATCAGTGGTGGCATCCCCGGCGACACCATCAGTGGTGTCCTCCCCGACGCCACTAGGGGTTGTGTAGTCGGGATCGGTGTCTTCCGCGGCATCCTCATAGCGGTGAGGTTCTTCCTCCATCTCCCGGGACAGCTCTGGACAGCTCCCAGAATGGCTTGCCCGAACCGTTGGCCTCATCGTTGTCGGCCATGTTCGCTCTAAATAGGAAAAAAGGCTACTAGAGTTATTTGATGAGATCAGGGTAGTATCTATTCTTCTAAGATTTGGAGGAAAACTGAGAATAAAACATTGTCTCTAAATGTTGATTAATTTTTGTTTCGATTGAGAATCGGGCACCTTCTAGGTCAAGAAAATTGCGCATGAACTTTGCTAATTTTCTTGACCTAGGAGTGCCCCATTCTCAACCAAAACGGAAATTAATCAACATTTCAGGAGAAAGGGGTAACTATTTGTCCTGGCGTCAATATTCCAGGACACATGGGTTCTTAGCAATTTAAAATATTGACAGACCTATGCATCCAGCGCTCCAGACACTCCTTCCATTAAAAAACCAGGGGCCAGCCACTTTCCGGATAAACAGGGAGGCAACAAGGCATGCTACTAGGAGATGAGACATCGAAATGGAAACCTGCACCCACACTACATCAATGCCCTGTTTAAATTAACATGACCAAACATGTGTTTTTATAGGCAAATTATACAGTCCCATTGTATAAACCGAAAACTGATGTCCAACTTTCAGGCTAACCATTTATCTAATATATTTGCAAAGAGGAAGATAAACTTTCTAGGTAACCATTGTAAAAACTAAACAGTAGTGTCCATATCAGCCTGAAAAAATAGAACCAAAATCATTCTAAGGTTAAACAGAAACCTAATCAGCCAGTTTTACTATACAACGATGGCAACAAACAGATTGACAGGCCAACCAATGAAACCTAAAGAAGGATGATCCTATATTCCAATCGACAGCAAGTTCGAGTCAAGACCCACATTCCACAAGCAAATTGACAGGCTCACCAATCAGAACTAAAGAAGTGTGATCCAATTGACAGCAAGTATACGTCAACACATCTAGTCAATGTGCATGCTAGCATCATCATCTAGTCATAAAGATGGTCCAGTTCTTAACCACACAAATTGCTTTACTTTCAGGAAAGTTATTGCACATTTCCACGAAAGGCCACCAAACAAATTGCATCAGCAGATTGACCAGGATTGCCCATTATCATGTCTAGAGTAAGATTAACTAAACAAGCACTACTGCAGTACCATTTCATGATGCTTTTACCAAATGGGTAAACAACAGTGTTTGGAGTCCAAATGAACCGTGCAGATCCATGAGCTGAAGCACTGGACAAGTAAGAGTTCTCTTCATTTTACCATACATATAGGTGGATCACGGTAACATAAACCAAAACAACAGAATCCCGGCATTAAAGAGTGTCAACCTGGTAATGCTATGGTTGACTGCAAGAGTGTCAATGCATCAACATGAACATCATATGTAACAAAAGATCACGCAACAGTCGTAATTCGGAACGCGGAATCAGCAGTCTCATTCAACTCTAGGGTCCAGAATGCATCAAATAAATCAAAAGAACATATATTAGAACAAATGGACTATAAAAAAGGATTCAGATGAGAGTTCCCAACAAAGAAGGTGTTTAGCTTGTGGTGCTATCTCTGCTATACCCTATACAGACCTGTATTTTGGATAGACTACCAGTACAAGCAATGGTAGATCAGATATACAAGAACAATGTGCATAAATGCAGACAAATACTAACAGATTGAGGCGTTTAGCTTGTAGTGATCTCTCTTCTATACAGACCTGTATTCTTGACAAACTACCGCAAGCAATGGTGGATCAGATACATGAACAATGTGGGAAAATGCAGATAAGGACTAACAGATCGAGGAGTTGACCAGCCAATGCAAGATGGAGTCTGGTCCACTATCTGGTGGATCATATCCTAGTGTCTGGAACGCATCAAGGAACATTTATTTATTTCAATAGAACAAACAACAAAACAACCCATATGCAGAACAGAGTCGCGGACAGGGATACAAGTCAACAATACCAAACACAATAAGAGCTCTCATAATAAGAGCTCTCATAAAATTCGGGGCGGCTACTTGCTCAGATTATATTTAGGGTTTAGGGCGGATTGGTAACAAGGGTTAGGGGCACAGGGAGGCCCAGACCGGATCGATAGCACGCGACGACCGGAGCAGATGAGCAGAATCGGAGTATTGTTAGAAGGGGGTAGGGAGCAGGTAGAGAGGCGCGTACCGTAGTTAACGATTGGGGGACGGGCTGGACAAGGCGGCGAGGCGGGCTCCGGCGGGGGATCCGATAACAGAGACGCAGGTGTTTTTCCTTTCAGAGAGAGAAGAAGAAGAAGGAGAGTATGCGGGAGTCAGGAGGCTGGAGGCGGGAGGCGAGGGCCGCAAGGGCAGGGGTGGGATGCGACGGCGGAGCGGGGGTGGGAGGGCGAAACCCTAGCCGGTTGTGAAAGAAGGGGAAGGCGGGAGGCGGGAGGGGAGGGAGGGCAGGCCGTAGTGGGGGGAGGGTTAGCAATGGCGCACCTTTTAGGGGTGCGCCATAAAAACCGTGATAGCAATGGCACACCTTCTCCTGGTGCGCCATTACTAACTATTTTTTATTGGTATATCAATAGCGCACCTTTTAGCGGTGCGCCATAAAAACCGTGATAGCAATGGCGCACCTTCTCCTGGTGTGCCATTACTAACATTTTTTTATTTTTTTGGATTTTTAGTTGCATGTAATAATTTAAGATTTGAGATAAAATAAAAGGAAAATTCAAATGTAGTGATAAAACCATTGTGCAAAGATTTAGAATTAGATGACACGGTTGAAATCAAGTGACATGAAATAACAGTCATCAAAGATTGAGCTTGCCACTGACACACGCACGCGGCCGACGCATCGTGATTCTATCTTAGCTATCTTTTCACAATCTTCTTCCCCTTCTTTCTTGCGGTTGAATAATTTAGCCCTGGAACCCCTTGAATTCTTCTCTTGAATGGACGCCCTTTAGGTAGGGTGGTCCTGCTTCTTCTTGTGGTGTATGGTACTTCATCGTCGTCGTCATCTTCCATCTTCGGGTCGCCGTACTTGTCGAAGTCTTGCTCATTGGCGACTCCATCCATTTTGATGATGTTCCTTTTACCTCTCCTCATGACAACATGGCTGGGCTTTGACAGGTCGGTAATGAAGAAGCATTGGTCCACTTGGCAAGCCAGTACCCATGGCTCATTTTTCGCCGTGACGTTTGCGCCCGCGGTCTTGGATTTGGCTTCGGGTATAACCATGGTGGTGAAATACCGGTCTTCTTTTAGGATGCTCTTGTCCCATCTGACACGGAACATCGGGACCTTCTCGTCAGCGTAGCTCAGCTCCCAGATCTCCTCAATCCTTCTGTAGTATCTGTCCTTGTCGTTACCGGTGTAGGATTCCATCGTTACCCCGGAGTTCTGATAATCGCTCTTCATGTCCTTTTCCTCGGTGTACAATGTGTAGCCGTTGATATCGTATGCCTCATAGGTCATCAGGTTGTGCTCGGAGCCCTGTGACAAGGCGAATATGATTTTTTCTTCCGCGAAAGAATCCTCATGTAAAGGGTACGACAGAAGCTTGTCCTTGAACCTACGCGTGAAACATGAGTTGTGCTCTTTGATTATATCTCCATCCGTCCTCTATTGGCCTCGGTCATTGTACGTGTTCTCAATAAAGGTTTTGTGCTCTACCACCCAAGGTTTTGTGCGCGACTAGGATTGCTCTTTCAATGTCGGCGAGACAACCCTTGAAGTCGCATTGCATTTCGTGGCGACCCTCGCGGTGACCCCATCCAGCGAGCCTGTCGAGGTGCCTATTGACGGGCAGACCAACAAGGTTCTCGATCCCTAGATAATTCATGCAGAAGGAGATGCACTCTTCGGTCAGAACGCCCTTGGCTATGCTTCCATCTGGACGTGCCCTGTTGCGAACGTATCCTTTGATGACACCATTCATCCTTTCAAATAGCGTCATGTTGTGCAGGAACATCGGCCCGAGTTGGATGATATCCTCCATGCTATGGACCAACAGATGCACGATAACATCGAAGAATACGGGCGGGAAGTACATATCAAGCTCGCATAGTATCACCACGATATCTTCCTATAGCCTTCTGAGTTGCCTCATGCCAACCGACTTCTGAGAGATGACGTCGAGAAAGTTGCATAGGACAAATAGCGTTTCACGGACATGCGCGTCCATGATCCCACGGATTGCAACTGGAAGTATCTGCTCATCAGCACGTGACAGTCGTGAGACTTCATCCCGCTGAACTTCTGCTTCGCTGAGTCTAGATTTCTGCTTATCATCCTCGCGTAATCATAAGGAAGTTTTACTCCTACGAGGCAGGTGAAAAACTGATCGATCTCCTTTTGACTTAGAGTGAAGCACGCGGGAGGGCAGTCATATTCGATGTTCTTGGCCTTTTTTCCTTTGCAACGACTTTCTGTGTCCTTCGCCTCATCATCATCATCATCATCATGATTAGGGTATTTTGCATGAAGCTCCTACCTGATGCCCATTGATTGCATGTCTGCCCTTGCTTTCGGACCATCTTTGGTCCTCTCTGGCATGTTGAGCAGGGTACCAAGCAGACTCTCGCACACGTTCTTCGTGATATGCATGACATCAAGGCCGTGAGGCACAAAGAGGATCTTCCAGTACGGCAAGTCGCAGAAAATAGACCTCGTTTTCCATACCTTCAGCAGCGGCTCTGGCGCCTTTTGCTTCTTTCCCAACGGTGGGCACTCTTTCCAATCTTTCAACAGCTCGTCTATTTCCTTGCCGCTCCTCGTACGTGGGGGTCTTCGGGGTTCGGTTTCACCATCGAACAGATCCTTGCATTTTCTTCATGCGTCATCGTCGCGAAGCCACCTTCAATGTCCTATGAACACGGTTTTCGAAGACCCAGGATCTCTATCTAGCTGGCGATACGTTGTGTCATCCATGCACCTCACGCATGCAGAAAATCCGTGGACCACCTGCCCCGCGACATATCCGTAACCGAGATAGAAGTGCACTGTCATGAGCAGTGCGGCTCTCATAAGGAAATATTGTTTCGCTGCGGCGTCCCACGTATTAGCTGGCGTTTTCCACAGCGTGTCTAGCTCCTCTTTCAGCAACCCAGATACAGATTGATGTTGTTCCCTGGTTGTTTCGGCCCTTCAATTATCATACTCATGTGAATGTACTTCCTCTTCATGCACATCAAGGGGGGAAGGTTGTACATCCACACAAACACAGGCCAGGTGCTATGTGTACTTCTCTGGCTGCCAAACGGATTGACTCCATCGGTGCTCGCGCCCAGCATGATGTTCCTTGGATCGTCCCCAAATTCTGGGTGTTCGAAGTTCAACGCTTGCCACTGGCTCGCATCCTTAGGGGGACTCAGCATCTTGTCTTTTTTATTTATCTCCGGATCATTTCCGTCATCTTCTCCTCCCTATCCGCATGCCAACGCAGGAGCTTTCCTAGCTTAGGGTCCACGAAATACCAGTGCAGACGAGGAGTGATCGGAAAGTACCACACCACTTTTCGAGGAGCTTTCTTCCTCTTCTTGTATCGAGTGATGCCGCACACCGGACATATGGTTGACTCCGCGTGCTCGTCCCGATAAATGATGCAATCATTCATGCACACATGGTATTTCACGTGCGGTAAATCCAGAGGACACACGATTTTCTTCGCCTCCTCGAAACTGGTCGAGCACTTGTTCCCCTTGGGAAGATGTTCGTGCCAGAATGACATGTTCTCGTCGAAGCTTGCGTCGGTCATTTTGTGTTTTAACTTCATCTCCAGAGCCATGAGCATTACTTTTAGGTGGGTATCCTCGGGCCTGCATCCTTCAAACAATGGAGTAACCGCGTCTATCTCCAGTTGATCCAGCTTGGCTTTCTCTCGGGCGGCAGCTCTTGCGTTACCCGTCTTCTTAAGAAGCAGCTCTTGGATATGAGAGTCCTGCACCCAGCCCATCGATGGTCCATCATCGTCTGCTCCGGCATCTTCATCTTCATGATATGACCTTCGTCTTGATCTTCCTCATCATCATGTCCGGCATCTTCTACATGATGACTGTGTCCTGCATCTACTTCGTGATCATGTCCTGGAGATTCTTCGTCTTCTCGCCCGCCCTCGCCGCTATTGTCTTGCTGCCCTTCCTTATTTCTTGCCCGGCCCCCATGGACGACTTCATAATCATCTTCATCACCTTGCCACCGATAGCCATCCATGAAACCACGCACGAGCAGGTGGTCCTGCACCTGTCTGGAATCCGGGTCCATAAGGCTCTTCATCTTGCATCTTCGACCCGGACATCTTATCTCCGTCTCGTTCTTTTGAAGCATCTCGGCCTTCGCGGAGCTCAAAAACCTATTCACGATGCCTTCGGTCATCGTGCGAACCATGGTCGCCTGCAGGGTAGAGCAAAACGATATTTTAGAACCAAAACAAATTGGCATGACTTTGCCTAAAAATAGGACAAAAAAGAATGCATAGTGCCAAATTCTCGCCGAAACGAAAATGAATCAACATTCTGGCAAAATATTGGCAACTATTGCATTTCAAATACCGGTACCTGCAAACACAAACATATGCAACACCACAAACATACGTAGATCTAGGCCATAAAAAGTGTGTACGTTGGAGGGAGAAAAAGTAGATCTAGAACATAAAGAAAGATTTCCCCTTACTTACCTATCAAAAATGGGAAATTTAACCACTTAATTTGGGTGAATCTATGGTGCAAATGAGGTGAGGAGGAGGAGGCAGCCAAGACCAAGCTTGGTAGAGGCGGAGAGAATGAAGTGGGGAAAGTGAGTGTGGTAGGTGGCTGTCAAAAATATCTAGCTGCTCTTAGGTTACCAATGGCGCACCTCCTAAGAATGTGCCATTGGTAACCAGGGTTACTAATGGCGCACCTGGTGTGTGGTGCGCCATTACTAGTTTTGAAAAAAAAATGAAAAAAATTTGTTAGTAGTGGCGCACCGTGGGTATGGTGCGCCATTACTAGTTAAAACTAATAATGGCGCACCAAACCCCGGTGTGCCACTGGTAAGTCTGGGGAGGGGGGTGTGCCCAGGAGAAACTTAGCGGTGGCGCAACACACACAAGGTGCGTCATTAGTATTATAAACATTAGTGGCACACCCACGTTTGGTGCGCCACTGCTATTTAGCAGTGGCGAACCACATACATAGTGCGCCACTAATGTCTATATTAGCTATAGCCCTTTTTCTAGTAGTGCATCGAAGAACATCAAGAAAAAGGATTACAAGCACATAAAGAGTGTTCTCGATAGTGCCCTGTTAACCTTCAGCATGTCTGGTGGATATATCAAGGACAAAAAGTATAGGAGGAACTGGCTGGTTTTCAGCCATAAGACCGACTTCTGCTGCATCCAGCAACCGCACATCAGTAAGGCTGATGGATTCTACCGCATGCATCACCTGCTCGAGTTCAGAAGGGATAATCAATGCCTTCGCATGTCAGCTACTACCAGCGATGCCGAGATTGTCAACTGGGCCACAAGCATAGGAAAGACACTGGATCATTGAATCTGATCTGAGTTTTATCATGTGCGGTGTTAACTTGCCCAAGTGATCATGAAGCAGGTCCTCGAACAAACAGGGATGTTCTACCATGGGCCAATCACACAGGATGATGTCCGAGCACTACTAATCGG
Organism: Hordeum marinum; assembly: GCA_022496015.1. Taxonomy (NCBI): domain Eukaryota; kingdom Viridiplantae; phylum Streptophyta; class Magnoliopsida; order Poales; family Poaceae; genus Hordeum; species Hordeum marinum. Next base: position 481,753,902 of record CM039674.1, read on the forward strand.
TCAGCGTCTGGACCTGAAGCCTTTCAAGATGCTCGGTCCTTCCTCCCTGACTATGAAGATTGGATCGAGGACTGATTGTCATTCACAATATATGTGTCACTAGCGTCCAGACGAAACTATGTGATGTAATTAAACCGTGGTCCTGAACTAGCATAGATCGCTCTAGTTAATTAGTTTGGGTCTAAGGAACTTCGTCATTTATGTTTACTTACTATAGGTTGCTTGTATTTTGCTAATTATGCCTCTTTGTGTTCTTAAGTACATTAAGTTGCATATTATCATTCACGATGTAGGTACATAGATAAGAGAAGGCGAAGGGCTGCTACGTCGTGTTCATTGGGAAGGTTCCAGGAGTCTACGACCACTGGCCAGACGCTCAGGCCCAGGTGGACAAGTTCCCGGGTGCTAGCCACAGAGGGTTCGATAGCAGAGCCGAAGCGGAAAGGAGTTACTTGAGGTGGACGTTCCAGCAGGAGCCGGGGCGGAACCGCCAGTGCCTCAAGTACTACATAGTCGCGGTCTTGATGTTGTTGATCGCTCTTCTCTTGTACATCATGGTTTAGATAGAGATGATGAAACTTGTGTGTGTGCCATGACCATGCAGTTGCACTTATTTGAGACATGATATGACTTGTGTATCACTATTTTCGAGATGTGATGATATTTGTGTTGAATGATGATGATGATGGTATGACGAGACTACCGTATGTGTATGATATGATGATAATAGTGTATGTTTATTGTGACCTGATGGAAATACTGTATAGAGCCTGTATAAATACATAACGAATACGTAGAGAGGATATGAATCAGTGACAGCAGGAGTTATAGCAGCAGCGCTCGAATACATATAGCAGCATCGCTGGATTAGCAGCAGCGCTTGTCTTTAGGCAGCACTACAGATAATTAGCAGTAGTGCGGATCAGCGCAGCGCTATGGCTAACCAGACTTAGCAGTAGCGTTGCACCAACCAGCGCTACTGCTACAACTTAGCAGTAGCGCTGCACCAACCAGTGCTACTGCTACAACTTAGCTGTAGCGCCTTAGCAGTAGTGCTGGTCCCAGCGCTACTAGTAGGCTCAAAACAAGTGCTACTACTAGGCTTTTCCCTAGTAGTGCAACATGATAGCAAGGGATAAACATCATATGATCCAACTATATTAACAAAGCCCGTGATACATCAAGATCTTGCAATATCAAGAACGCGATATATATATATATATATATATATATATATATATATGAACACATAGCTACTAGTGCAAACTGTCAGTCCCAAGGGTGGACTACTCCCTCCTCGTCATGGCCTCCGTCGGGATAATGAAGATGGCCACCAGAGAGGAATTACCCCCTCTAGCAGGGCACTGGAACATCTCCAGATTGGTTTTTCATTGATACAGAGAGTTGCATCAGCGAAACAAGGAGTCTCTCTTGATTTCTAGGGATTCTGGGATTTATAGGATTTTTCAGCGTTGGAATCACGACAAACGGAGCCACAAGGGGCCCACCACATATTTAGCCGTGCCACTAGGGGGAAGATACCTTTTGTCCCAAGGGTGCCCCCTCTGGTGGTTCTTCGCTCTAACGTGGCTTATTTCCTCAAGAAAAAATCACAAAAAAGTTTCGGGCGATTCCGAGAACTTTCATTTTCTGCACAAAAAACCACACCACGGTAATTCTACTGAAAACAGCGCCAGTCCGGGTTAGTTCTAAATAAATCATATAAAGTGCATCAAAACCATATGAAAGTATTGTAAACATAGGCAAATATAGAATGAATCTTCATAAATTATTGATACGTTGGAGAAGTATCAGCATCCCCAAGCTTAATTCCTGCTCTTCCTTCAGTAGGTAAATGATAAAAGAAACAATTTATGAAGTGTGAATGCTAGCTTAGTGAATAGTTTTGATCATCGATAATTTCAGTCACTTTTCTAGCATCATAAACAGCAATCTTTTCTCATAAAAATCATCATGATAGAGTAGCAATCAATTCACATGTCTTGGTTGAAACAATGCATTCTATTGGAACTTAATAATCTATGCTCTTGGTCACCAAACAATTTCAATGCACCATCAAGTCTAACTAAGAGCTCCACATACGTTTACATATAGTCTTTTATGATTGATAATTCTCAAGTCATATTTTTTAGAACAAACAATATCCATCGAATACATAGAAAGATAGGGGCTTCATGTTTCGCCTCCCAACATACTTATCATAGAGATAATTGTCAACAATAATGAATCATGATCAAATATATTTATATATATGTTTGGATCTTTCCCCACTACATGATGCTTTTCCTGTCAACGTCCCAACAGAGTTTTCAATATCTTCCATGCTAATCAAATTATAGGCGGTTCCCAAACACAATTAAAATTTTACTCCCCCTCCACCATTCAAACACATTCCATGGCTGGTCCAACACACGGTTGCCCTCCAAACAATAAACTTTCTAGGAGGATTTTTTGTTTATTTATTTTTATGTTATGCAAGACTGGGAATCCTTTTTACCAGCCTCTCTCGTGCAATGACAAGTGAATGCACACTCATATTGAGAATAACTCTCTAGCATTGAAGATAATGACCGCCCCATCTCTCCATAAGCGGTACAAGCACACAAAACGGATGTTAATTTGAATGTTTTAGAGGTGGCACATGCAAATTTACTTGAAATGGCAGTGAAATACCATATATAGGTAGGTATGGTGACTCTCATGGAAGAAACTTGGCTCAAGGATTTGGATGCACACATAGTATCTCCACTTAGTACGAGGTTTTGGCTAGCAAAAGGTTCTACACAAGCACCACACATTGGAGGATCCATAACAAAATAACTTGTATGCAAATATACCCAAACATAACCATTACATTGTCTTTCTTGTTCAACTTCAACTATTTTATCAAGTTTGGAAATAATTGATAGGTATACAAAATCATAAAAGATGTCGAAGATAATATATTTATATGTGAAAGTTCTCTTTCTTATACTAATCAGTCATGAATTGCTCATATGACCAATAAAGTGATTGTCAAACTTCAATAGATTTTACTTTATAAACCAGGTGTGATGTTACTACTAATCATAAAGCACATTGATAATTTCAGATTTATGATATTTCATTGATTCAAAATTTACTCATAGGATATAAGTGAAGCACAAGAGTAAACATCAAACTACTCTTCAAAAGATATAAGTGAAGGTCAATGAGTAGTCAAACAATAAAGTAGCTATGTGAGGACTCTCTCTCAATAAAGATTTTCAGACCTGAGTATTTTATTTAAACAGAGATCAAAACAGAAATAGCACTCCAATAATACCACATATCATTTGGACAAATAAAAATTTAGGCTCAACATAGGCTAACCGATAATTGTTGATGAAGAGAGGTGGGATGCGTAGAATCCCCAAACTTAGGTGCTTGAGAATTCTTGAAATATTTACTTGGGGTGCCTTGGGAATGCCCAAGCTTGAGCTTTCGTATCTCGTTCAATCCTCTCATATCACGGTTTCACCTATTCCCAAAAAATTCATCCACACAAAACACGAAAAGAACTCATGAGATAGGTTAGTACACATAAAAATAAATCCATGCAAACTTCATGTATTACGAAGACAAGTTTCAAAATAATTTTCAAACATAATCTAATGTCTACTATTGTTTCCACAATTTATACCTACCAATATAGGCTATGGGAACTATACGATAAGTAGATAGCAAAACTATGACAACAATCTTTCCAAATAGAACAGTTTGTAGCAATCTATTAAACCAGTGTATTTATGTAGCTCAAAACATTCTCAAAATTTAGGAAATTATAAAGAATTCATATTAAAATACTGTATAAAAATTTCAGAAACTTTCCACGTTCCAGTAAAATAAGAAAATTTAAACACTAGAACAAAAGATTCGGTTTTTACACAACACATATCAAACATTTAGCTCAAGCATCCTAAGAGGCGATTATTGGAAATTTTTATTGAAAAACAATATAATAAATAACACCTAACAGAAAATAAAAAAATATAATTACGATCCAAGCAAAGCACATATTATGTGATGAATAAAAATATAGCTCTAAGTAAGATATACCGATAATGTTGAAGACAGAAGAGGCGATGCGCCAGAAGCTTAATTAGGCGCTTGAGTATTCCTTGGATATTACCTTGGGGTGCTTTGGTAATTCCCAAGTGTAGGGTCTTACCACTCCTTATTCTTCTTATATCAGTGTCTCACCCAAAACTTTAAAACTTCAATCACACAAAACTTAACGGAACTTCATGAGATGGGTTAGTATAGTAAATATAGATCATTAACTTAGGTACTATTAAGACAAGATTAATAATTGTTCTAACATAATACCTAATGTATTAAAACATTACCATAATTTATATCACTCAATATAAGCTATAGAAACACTTGAAACAAGCAAACTATGCATGCACAACAGATTATGTCAAAAACAGAACAGTCTATGAAGATCTGACTGAACATCATACTTCCCTAACTCTAAAAATTCGGACCAATTAGGACAATGCAGATAATTTGCATGGATTTTTTTTCAAAATTTTCGATTTTTTTGACGCTCTAGTAAAATTAGAGAAATTCTTTACTAGAGGCAAAAGTTTCTGTTTTTGCTCAGAATCAAACCAACAACTTTCCACACTATCCCAAAGGCTTTACTTGGCACTTTATTGAAATAAAACACACAAAACCGGATTACTAAAGTATATTAATCATGCAAACATATAAAATAGAAAGTAAAAAAGTTATGGGTTGTCTCCCAACAAGCTCTTTTATTTAAAGCCTTTTAGTTGGGCATGATAATTTCAGTGATTCTCGTATAGGAATAAAAGTTGAAAATGCAAGAGAGCATCATGAATCACATGACAACCACATTTAAGTCTAACCCACTTCCTATGCATAGGGATTTTGTGAGCAAACAGTTTATGGGAGCAAGAATCAACTAGCATAGGAAGTCAAAACAAGCATATCTTCAAAAATTAAACACATAGGGAGGAAACATGATATTATTACAATTCCTACAAGCATATGTTACTCCCTCATAATAATTTTCAATAGGATCATGAAGGAATTCAACAATATAACTATCAAATAAAGCATTCTTTTAATGATCTACAAGCATAGACAATTATCACTCTCCACATAAGCAAACTTCTTCTGATCCATAATAGTGGGAGCAAACTCAACAAAATAACTATCATGGGGTACTTGATTGACATAACCACTTTAAATATTAAAATTATGATGATAAGTTTCGTGGTTACTGGCACTTTTTATATCATACATCTCATCACAATAATCATCATACATATGAGGCATGCCAGCATCGTAACAAATTTTCTCAACAAAACTTCGGGGACTAAAAATTCCATCTTCATCAAACATAGTATCCCCAAGCTTCTAGCTTTGCACATCGTTAGCATCATGGATATTCAGAGAATTCATACTAGCAATATTCCTTTCATTCTCATCATTGGAAGAATTCTCATTAAGTATTTTTCATAAATTCTTCCTCTACCAATTGAGCACAATTTTCTGAACCATCATTTTCACGGAAGACTTTATAAAGACAAAACAATTGATGCAACATAAACTCCATACTTTTGTAGTTTTTCATCTATAAAACCAAACTAGTGAAAAACAAGAAACTAAAATATTTAATTACAAGATCTAAAGATATACCTTCAAGCACTCACCTCCCCGGCAATGGTGCCAGAAAAGTGCTTGATATCTACTATGAAACTTTATTCTTGTCGAGTATGTTGGGCCTCCAAGCGTAGAGTTTTTTAGGATAGTAGCAATTTTCCCTCAAGTGTATGATCTAAGGTTTATCAACCTGTGGGAGGTGTAGGATGAAGATCGTCTCTCTCAAATAACCATGCAATCAAATACAAGAAATATCTTGTGTCCCCAACACACCCAATACAATGGGAAATTGTATAGGTGCACTAGTTCGGTGAAGAGATGGTGATAGAAGTGCAATATGGATGATAGATATAGGTTTTTATAATCTGAAAATATAAAAACAGTAAGGTAATAAATAGTAAACAATGAAATAAACATTGTATAAATGCTTGGAAATAAAGCCTAGGGTTCATACTTTCCCTCGTGCAATCTCCCAAAAATGCTAACACAGTCGAATCATACGATCATCCCTCAACATGCAACAAACAATCACTCCAAAGTTCCTATCTAGCGGAGAACAATAAGATGAAATTGGGGTAGGTAGTTGTTGGGGATATAACCTCGTGGTGACACCCAACCAGGAGGGACCGGGTCATACCTGGCGACTCATAATCAAGGCCTTGAGTGGGCCTGAAGGTGGAACACAAGTCTAAGAGGCAACTCGCCAGATGGGCCTGGACGAAGGCCCAGAGCCGAAAGATAGCATGAGACATGGGCATGTGAGCCGCCCGGAACGTGACTTGTCCAGGAAAGCAAGACGACATAGAGACAGGATTGGATACTCTATATAAGCCGGTCTGGACTCTTGTAAGCCCACGGCCTCGACCTACCTATATAACCTGCAGTGGCTTAGGGTACGAAAGAACCCATCGATAGCTAGGTCAAGCGAATCCGCCCCCTTGTACTCGATACCCAATCAATACACACAAAGTAGGACGTAGGCTTTTACCACTTTCCGAGGGGCCGAACCTGGGTAAACTTGTTTCTCTCGTCTCGATCAACCCCTCCGGGTCCACCGCCTTAGCGATGGCCTCAAACCTAAGTTCTTTCTCTAGGACCTCAGTCATGACAAATCCACGACAGTTGCCACCCAACGTGGGGCTAGCGCGCGGTGGTGTGAAGTTCAAGAAGGGCTCTCTCCCAGGGATTGAGGGATATGCCGTCGGCAGGATGACTAAGAGTCATCGCGTCAGGCTCTACATAGATGATGCTGGATGGAGTCTGGAGGCCGACTCAATCGAGTACAGGTACTGGGTCCCCTTCAGCGGAATTCACGTTTTCATTGGCAAGATCGATGGATCTATGTCTGGGTCGGACATCTGCACCAACCTCGTCGAGCCGGCCCGGCATGCGCAACCGCTTGTGTTCGACGCGAGCGAAGGAGCGTCTTCGTTGGCTTCACGCAAGGAGTGGAAGGCTCTGTGTTGGGAGGAGAAACCCTTGCCCTCTCAGATGATGGGTCCTCTAGTGGGGATGTGGAATCATCTATCAACTTCAGGATGGTAGTCTTGGGGGCTATGCCGATAGTGACAGTATTCCGGATCCCTACAGCCCGCCTAGTTGAGCCGCCATCTTCATGGCAGGCACAACGCCGACTCTCAACAACACGATGTTCGGGGTGGCGACAGGAGCCACCTCGCCAGTTGTCAGGTCATCTAGGCCGTCGGCTCAAGTTTTGCTAGATCTGATGGAGGATCTGACAACTTTGATGGGAACCGAAGTCACAGCCAGAAACCAGGCAGAGAGTAATGCAGAGATTACCAGGATCAAGACATTGATAACCAAGGCCCAAGAGGATATCAACACATTGCAAGATCAGATGAATGATGAGTCAGAGCGTTTGAGGGCAGAGGCTCTCTGGTTCAACTTGGACCAGCGGGCATCAAAAGCAGTTCTTCGGAGGAGGACCCAAGTCGGCCCCCAAGTGTAGATTCAACCCCAAAACCTTTTTAACACCCCCGGGGCAGGTCCCAGCGTGCCACTGGTCATAACCCGGGCCATGAAGTCACCATGGCAGCCAGACCCACCTCGGAGGGATCGGACCCCGCGGCGGCACCTTGTGACACCACCTGGCAATTACTCTAACCTAGTGGAGAACATGATAGCGGCGACTTCTAGGCTCAATGCGCTCCCTCTCACAAAAGGGACGATGTTCACGGAGGAGGCACGGAATTCCATTGGGTTACTGCAGACGGTGGTGGCTCGGCAAGAAAACTACACGTATAGCCGAAGCCGTGTGCACTCCATGCCAATCCCAAGCCGTAGCTACAGCCGGCGCATAGAGTCGCCAACAGTTTCCAGCAGCGAGCAATGACGCAACCCGGCTATGATGACCCACTGCGTACCAATTTATAGAAGATTGTAGACAAAGGTAGAACCCATCGAGGAGGGACACCGGTGACAGATTACCTAGAAATTCCTGAGTCGGCCCCGGTAACCCCGTCGACCTCGGTAGGAGCCAGAGTCTCGTCAAGGGGCGTTGGTGTGCCTTGTTTGACAGCAGCACTACATAATGAGTGTTTGCCTTAGGACTGTAAGGGCATGCGTAAGGTGCCTAACTACACGGCCGACTTACCCCGAAGGCCTAGGTCGAGAGTTAGGAGCTTGCCATGGAGATGTTGGATGTCAGTGAGGCAGTTTGTGCAAAATATTTCATCATGATGTTGGATGGACCCATTCGCACATGGTTGAAGGGTATGTCCCCAATACCATTGCTTCCTAGGATGAGTTAAAAGCACATTTTATCAAGAATTTCTTAGGGACATGCAAGCAACCTGTGACAATTGTTGACCTCGATCACTATGTGCAGCAGGAGGATGAGTCGGCCCATCATTGGGTCCGACGGGTCTCGACTGTCATCCACTCGTCTCATAATATATCGGCGGCTCAAGCAGTCCTGATTTTGGAGAAAAATTGTCACTTCTTACCCCTCAAGCAGAAGCTCGGGCGGCTGAAATTTCCTTTCAGGACATGGGTGAGCTCATGTCGGCTCTTACCAAATATGCAGATTTAGATACTACTAACGACCCAGGGTCTGACAAGGAGAAATCGTCTAAGGGTAAGAAGAACAATGGCGGCAAGGGCCAACAGTAGAAGGGGGTAGGAATTAACAACCCCGGCAATGGTGGAAAAAGGAAGAACCAGGACGACGGGTCAGATTTGGTAGCCAACATCGGCACTGGGAATATTCGTGCCAGAGGTAACGGTAAGCCGCCTTTCGGCAAGCCTAAAGCCCCCTTTAATATGAAGGAGATTCTTAAAAACCTTTCCCGGAGCACAGTCAGCCCAACAGGCCATCTATACACGCCTGGAGGGACTGCTATATTGCGGGAGTTCCGGAACTACAGCCTTAATCATCATCAAAATAACGACAACGAGCCATCTGGTGTGTCAGGATCCGGCACTCAAGGGTCAGGTTTCAGTGGAGGCGGCTCAAGTTAGGTATCAGGGACAAGGTAGTCAAGGAGGTCACCACCAGCAGGAGAGGATACAAAGTTATTGTATTTTGCTCCCGGCGTGTCATCAAAGCAGTTTACTATCGGGGCAAATCTGGACCCCGCTTAGGAAAGCACGCTCATCAAATTCATCTGTGAGAATCGAGACATCTTTGCATGGAAACCTGACATGTCGGGTGTACTGAGAGATTTCGCTGAGCACCACCTCAATGTGGACCCAACGTTTAAGCCGATTAAGCAGTTCCTCCATCGTTTTAATGAAGAGTGGCGTAAGGCTATTGGGGAAGAAGTGGCTTGGCTCTTGGCAGCAGGGTTCAGCATGGAGGTTTTTCACCCGTAGTGTTGGCTAATCCGTGCTTGTACTCAAGAAGAATGACACATGGTGCATTTGTGTGGATTACACGGATCTTAACAAGGCCTGTCCAGTTGATCCATTTCCTCTCCCTCGTATCGACCAAATCATTGATGCAACGGTGGGTTGTGAGAGTTTGTGCTTCCTGGACGTTTATTTGGGTTATCATCATATCAAGATGGCAGTCAAAGAACAAGATAATGCATCTTTAATAACACCTTTTGGGGCTTTCTGCTATGTGTCTATGCTTTTTGGGCGCAAAAGCGCACAGGCAACTTATCAATGTTGTGTGCAAAATTGTCTTCATAGTCAGATTTGGCGCAATGTTCGTGCTTATGTGGATGATATTGTGGTCAAGTCAAGGAAGAAGGAGATAGTGCTTGATGATTTGAGGAGACTTTTGATAACTTGCGGGTTTATAAAATGATGCTTAATCCGGCTAAGTGTGTTTTTGGTGTACCCGCAGGCAAGCATTTGGCTTTCTGGTTTCAGAGCAGGGAATTGAGGCTAACCCGAATAAGATAAAGGCCATCACCTCCTTGTCTAAGTCGGCGAGCATTAATGATGTACAATGCTTGGCGGGTCAAATCGCTACTTTAATCCGCTTCATCAGTCGCCTAGGCGAGAAGGATATTCCTTTGTATCAGATGATGAAAAAGACGGACAAGTTCGTCTGGAGTAAGGCCGTAGATGAGGCACTCAAGAAATAGTCGGCTGAGCTGACGGTTTTGGCTGCTCCAGCGGAGAAGAAACCTTTGCTCCTATTCGTGGCGGCTAATAACAAGGCAGTCAATGCTGCAGTTTTTGTGGAGCGTAAGGAAGCATGGAAAGAATATCCGGTTCAGCGATCGGTTTATTATGTCAGTGAGATCTTGATAGAGTCCAAACAAAGATACTCTCATTCGCAAAAGCTGATATATGGAATGTTCATGGCAAATTGCAAGATGAAGCATTGTTTCCTTGGACACACTTGTAGAAAACATACCTTTTGTCCTGAGCATTAGAACCGGTCTGGTCACGAGCCAGTACTAAAGATGGTATTAGTACCGGTTCGTGCCGGCTCCAACGGCTAGGAGCAGTGTGATCTTTAGTACCAGCTCGTGAGTGATCTTTAGTACCGGTTCGTGTCACGAGCCGATACTAAAGGGGGCGTGGCAGGCCTTTGGTCAGACCTGGGCCCCGCGTGCCTCCTTAGCACGAGCCGGTACTAAAGGGCAACCTTTAGTACCGGCTTGTGCCACCAGCCGATACTAAAGACTTCCTATATACTCTTCGTCCTCAGCCGATCGAAGATGCTCTCATTTCTATGTTTTCTCCCCTTCTTCTTGCTCGAAGCTCATCCTCCATTTTTCCAAGGGGTTTTCAAGATTGGAAGGCACCCCATCTCTCCAAGTGTTCACAAAGGTTAGCAACTTTGACCCTTCATCTCTCATTGCTAGATTAGCTTGTGGTATGCTCAAAGATATGTGATTTGTGGGTTTTAGCTAGGTTTTGGAGGAGTGATCAATGTGGGAGTTTTTTTATTTATATGCAATTTGAGCTCAAATTAACTTGTTAGGTTGCATATGTGTAGGTGTGGTTTATTTGGTGCGCCTTCCCATCCCCGTCCTAACCACCGTCGATCGTCCGCACCGTCTCGTCGCGGCACCGGCCCCCTTGATGAGCCTCTTGTTCTTCTTAAAACCTTTTTGTTAAAAAAATTCTTTGTATGATTTAGATAGCTGCGTGTAAGATTTACTTACTTGTATTATTGTTAGTTATTCTATAGTGTCATGGTTATGGTATCAGCCCACGTCGGCCCTCGTCCAGTCTATCATTCAGATGTGGTATGTCGTTATCTTTTATAAATATTTCAGACATCATCTAATGTCGATGACAATTAATTGTGCCACCTAATTGACGTAGATGTTTTTATCTATAGGAAGTAGTTGAACCAAAAATTCCAACCGACTATGCAATTCTGCTCGAGAAACTAACACAACCTGAAAAAGAAGTTGATCATTCAAAAGAAAAATTGAAAAGGACTGAAGATGAGAAGATGGGATTGGAGTTGCATGTTGCCGATATCGTCGATGATCACAAGAACAAGATGGCTGGAATGCGCTTGAAGCTTAGAAAGATTAGAAAATATGCCATTGATAAAGAGGCTTGGTATCATTATGCAGTTGGCTCAATTGTTACTTTAGTTGCGATTATGATCGCATTTGTTGTTGCATTTACATGGTTTAGATAGTTGTATATTGTTTTATGAGATGTATGTATGAACTCTAAGTATCTATTATTTGCAGTAATAACATTTGGTCAATGCTAGCTCTACTTTTGGTTGTAATGTGATGATGAGTTGTATTAATTTGGTCACTTCGATGTTGTGTAGTGAACATGAGCCGAAAATGGATGTATGATGACCGACTAAGTCCAGGGTTTCTTAATGGCCTGCATGATTTTATTCGTGTGGCTGAGGCAAACAAGAAGAATGGTTTCATGTGTTGTCCATGTCGTGACTTTAAGAATGATAGGAATTACTCTACCTCAAAAACCCTTCACTACCACCTGCTGAAGTCCGGTTTCATGTCCGGCTATAGTTGTTGGACGAAGCACGGAGAAAGAGGGGTTATAATGGAAGACAATGAAGAAGAAGAGGATGATGACAACTATCCTTTCGCCGATACAACAATGGGGGAAGCTAAAGAAGAGGCATCAATGGGGGAAGCTGAAGAAGAGGCATCAGATGAGCCCGCTGATGATTTGGGTCGGGTCATTGCTGATGCAAAGATAAACTGCAAAAGTGACAAGGAGAGGTTGAAGTTAAAACGCATGTTAGAGGATCACAAGAAATTATTGTATCCAAATTGTGAAGATGACCAAAAAAAGCTGGGGACCACGCTGGAATTGCTGCAATGGAAGGCGAAGAATGGTGTAACTGACAAGGGATTTCAAGAATTGCTAATAATGATAAAGAAGATGCTTCCAAAGATAATGAATTGCCTGAAAGTACGTACGAGGCAAAGAAGGTTGTCTGCCCTCTAGGATTAGAGGTGCAGAAGATACATGCATGCCCTAATGACTACATCCTCTACCGCGGTGAGGAGTACGAGAATTTGAATGCATGCCCGGTATGCGGTGCACTGCGCTATAAGATCCCCCGTGATGACCCTGGTGATGTGGAGGGTGGACGCCACAGGAAGAGGATTCCTGCCAAGGTGATGTGGTATGCTCCTATAATACCACGGTTGAAACGTTTGTTTCAAAACAAAGAGCATGCCAAGTTGTTGCGATGGCACAAACAAGAACATAAGAAAGACGGGATGTTGAGAGCACCCGCTGATGGGTCGCAGTGGAGAAAAATCGAGAGGGAGTTCAAGGACTTTGCAGCCGACGCAACAAACTTATGGTTTGGTCTTAGTACAGACGGCATGAATCCTTTTGGAGAGCAGAGCTCCAGTCACAACACCTAGCCCGTGACTCTATGTATCTACAACCTTCCTCCTTGGTTGTGCATGAAGCGGAAGTTCATTATGATGCCAGTGCTCATCCAAGGCCCTAAGCAACCCGGCAACAACATTGATGTATACCTAAGGCCACTAGTTGATGAACTTCTACAGTTGTGGAAAAAACCAGGTGTACGTGTGTGGGATGCACACACACAGAAGGAAATTGAGCTATGAGCATTGCTGTTTGTAACCATCAATGATTGGCCTGCTCTTAGTAACCTTTCAGGACATAAAAACAAGGGATACAATGCATGCACGCACTGTTTAGATGATACTCAAAGTATATATTTGGATAAATGTAAGAAGAATGTGTACTTGGGACATCGTCGATTTCTACCGATGAAACATATCTTAAGAAAGGTAGGCAACCATTTCAAAGGTGAGCCAGATAACCGGAAGAAGCCTGGCCTTCGTACTGGTGAATATATATTTGATATGGTCAAGGATTTACAGGTAATCTTTGGAAAGGGTCATGGTAGACAATCTGTTCCGAATGACGCCAACGGACACGCACCCATGTGGAAGAAGAAATCTATATTTTGGGAACTTGAATATTGGAAAGCCCTAGAGGTCTGCAATGCAATCGACATGATGCATGTGATGAAGAATCTTTGTGTGAACCTGCTAGGCTTCTTGGGTGTGTATGGAAAGATAAAAGATACACCGGAGGCACGGGAGGACAAGCAAAGAATTAACGAAAAAGACGACATGCCTCCAAAGCAATATCAAGGTCCTGCCAGCTACGCTCTTACGAAGGCAGAGAAGGAAATATTTTTTGAATGCCTTCTCAGTATCAAGGTCCCGTCTGGCTTCTTGTCGAATATAAAGGGAATAATAAATATGGCAGAGAAAATTTTTCAAAATCTAAAGTCTCGTGACTGCCACGTGATTATGACGCAATTACTTCCGGTTGCACTTAGGGGGCTTCTACCGGAAAATGTTCGATTAGCCATTGTGAAGCTATGTGCATTCCTCAATGCAATTTCTCAGAAGGTAATCGATCCAAAAATCCAACCAAGGTTACAGAATGACCTGGTCCAGTGTATTGTCAGTTTCGAGTTGGTGTTCCCTCCATCCTTCTTCAGTATTATGACGCACGTTCTAGTTCACCTAGTCGAAGAGATTAACATTCTGGGTTCTGTATTTCTACACAATGTGTTCCCCTTCCAGAGGTTCATGTGAGTCTTAAAGAAATATGTTCATAACCGTGCTAGGCTAGAAGGAAGCATCGCCAAGGGATATGGAACAGAGGAGGTTATTGAGTTTTGTGTTCACTTTGTTCCTGACATTAAGCCGACTAGTCTTCCTGAATCGCGACATGAGGGGAGACTGGGTGGAAAAGGCACATTAGGAAATAAAGAAGCAATAAATATGGACGGGCATTCTTTCACTCAAGCACACTACACGGTTCTACAAAATTCCACGTTGGTGACTCCATATATGGAGGAACACAAGGATATTGTACGGTCCAAGAACCCAGAGCAGTCTGACCACTGGATTGAACGTAAACACATGGAGACTTTTGCCGGTTGGTTGCAAACAAAGCTCATCAATGACAATGATGTTCCAAATGAAGTGTACTGGTTGGCCAAGACACCAAGTTCGACTGTAACGACTTTGAAAGGGTACGAGATAAATGGGAATACATTTTACATGATCGCCCAACATAAAAAGAGCACCAACCAAAATAGTCGTGTCCGCTATGATGCAACCAACTTTGAAGACACATATTATGGTTACATAGAGGAGATATGGGAACTTGACTATGAACCTGATCCTAAGGTCCCTTTGTTTCGGTGCAAATGGGTCAAATATATTGGAGGCGGGGTACAGGTTCATTTGGAACCCTCTCAACTCTCAACTCTTTAGAAGTTGCTATATGGGTGAAATTATGATGTCATGCCAAGTTACAACCTTTTCAGAGTTCATTTGTAATGCTTTCCAAATTCAGGGTCATTTAGCTCAAAATAAATCATTAAATGCATGAAAAATATCAAATGAAGTCAGAAAGGGTTGAAAATTGGTGATGTGCCCTCGAATGGTGTATATTGAACACACAAAAAGTATGGAGTTAAAATAAGTTATTAAAAATGAAATCCCTTTGTGATAGACGAGTTTTCGACGAAACCCTCATACTTCTTATGATATTATCCAATTTGTACACGAAGTGCATCCAGTTTTTGCCGTAACCCTCTCAACTCTTTAGAAGTTCCTATGTGGGTGAAATTATGATGTCATGCAAAGTTACAACCTTTTCAGAGTTCATTTGTAATGCTTTTCAAATTCAGGGTCATTTAGCTCAAAATAAATCTTTAAATGCATGAAAAATATCAAATGAAGTCACAAAGGGTTGAAAATTGGTGATGTGCCTTCGAATGGTGCATATTGAACACACAAAAAGTATGGAGTTAAAATAAGTTATTAAAAATGAAATCCCTTTGTGATTGATGAGTTTTCGTCCGAAACCCTCATACTTCTTATGAGATTGTCCACTTTGTACACGAAGTGCATCCAGTTTTTGCCGTAACCCACTCAACTCTTTAGAAATTGCTGTATGGTTGAAATTATGATGTCATGCCAAGTTACAACCTTTTCAGAGTTCTTTTGTAATGCTTTTCAAATTCAGGGCCATTTTGCTCAAAATAAATCATTAAATGCATGAAAAATATCAAATGAAGTCAGAAAGGGTTGAAAATAGGTGATGTGCCTTGAAATGGCGCATATTGAACACACAAAAAGTATGGAGTTAAAATAGGTTATTAAAAATGAAATCCCTTTGTGATAGATGAGTTCTCGTCCGAAACCCTCATACTTCTTATGAGATTGTCCAATTTGTACACGAAGTGCATCTTGTTTTTCTCGTAACCCTCTCAACTCTTTAGAAGTTGCTATGTGGGTGAAATGATGATGTCATGCCAAGTTACAACCTTTTCAGAGTTCATTTGTAATGCTTTCCAAATTCAGCGTCATTTAGCTCAAAATAAATCATTAAATGCATGAAAAATATCAAATAAAGTCATAAAGGGTTAAAAATTGGCGATGTGCCTTCGAATGGTGCATATTGAACACACAAAAAGTATGGAGTTAAAATAAGTTATTAAAAATGAAATCCCTTTGTTAATGATGAGTTTTCGTCCGGAACCCTCATACTTCTTATGAGATTGTCCAATTTGTACACGAAGTGCATCCAGTTTTTGTCATAACCCTCTCAACTCTTTAGAAGTTGCTATGTGGGTGAAATTATGATGTCGTGCCAAGTTATAACCTTTCCAGATTTCATTTGTAATGCTTTTCAAATTCAGGGTCATTTAGCTCAAAATAAATCATTAAATGCATGAAAAATATCAAATGAAGTCAGAAAGGGTTGAAAATTGGTGATGTGCCTTGAAATGGCGCATATTGAACACACAAAAAGTATGGAGTTAAAATAGGTTATTAAAAATGAAATCCCTTTGTGATAGATGAGTTCTCGCCCGAAACCCTCATACTTCTTATGAGATTGTCCAATTTGTACACGAAGTGCATCTAGTTTTTGCCGTAAGCCTCTCAACTCTTTAGAAGTTTCTATGTGGGTGAAATTTTTATGTCATGCCAAGTTACGACCTTTCCAGAGTTCATTTGTAATGCTTTTCAAATTCAGGGTCATTTAGCTCAAAATAAATCATTAAATGCATGAAAAATATCAAATGAAGTCAGAAAGGGTTGAAAATTGGTGATGTGCCTTCAAATGGTGCATATTGAACACACAAAAATTATGGAGTTAAAATAGGTTATTAAAAATGAAATCCCTTTGTGATAGATGAGTTCTCGTCCGAAACCCTCATACTTCTTATGAGATTGTCCAATTTGTACACGAAGTGCGTCTTGTTTTTGTCGTAAACCTCTCAACTCTTTAGAAGTTGCTATGTGGGTGAAATTATGATGTCATGCCAAGTTACAACCTTTTCAGAGTTCATTTGTAATGCTTTTCAGATTCAGCGTCATTTAGCTCAAAATAAATCATTAAATGCATGAAAAATATCAAATGAAGTAAGAAAGGGTTAAAAATTGGCGATGTGCCTTCGAGTGGTGCATATTGAACACACAAAAAGTATGGAGTTAAAATAAGTTATTAAAAATGAAATCCCTTTGTGATAGATGAGTTCTCGTCCCAAACCATCATACTTCTTATGAGATTGTCCAATTTGTACACGAAGTGCATCCAGTTTTTGTCGTAACCCTCTCAACTCTTTAGAAGTTGCTATGTGGGTGAAATTATGATGTCATGCCAAGTTACGACCTTTCCAGATTTCATTTGTAATGCTTTTCAAATTCAGGGTCAGTTAGCTCAAAATAAATCATTAAATGCATGAAAAATATCAAATGAAGTCAGAAAGGGTTGAAAATTGGTGATGTGCCTTCAAATGGCGTATATTGAACACACAAAAAGTATGGAGTTAAAATAGGTTATTAAAAATGAAATCCCTTTGTGATAGATGAGTTCTCGTCCGAAACCCTCATACTTCTTATGAGATTGTCCAATTTGTACACGAAGTGCATCTAGTTTTTGCCGTAAGCCTCTGAACTCATTAGAAGTGGCTATGTGGGTGAAATTATGATTTCATTCCAAGTTACAACCTTTTCAGAGTTCATTTGTAATGCTTTTCAAATTCAGGGTCATTTAGCTCAAAATAAATCATTAAATGCATGAAAAATATCAAATGAAGTCAGAAAGGGTTGAAAATTGGTGATGTGCCTTCGAATGGTGCATATTGAACACAAAAATGTATGGAGTTAAAATAAGTTATTAAAAATGAAATCCCTTTGTGATAGACGAGTTTTCGACGAAACCCTTATACTTCTTATGAGATTATCCAATTCGTACACGAAGTGCATCCAGTTTTTGTCGTAACCCTCTCAACTCTTTAGAAGTTGCTATGTGGGTGAAATGATGATGTCATGCAGAGTTACAACCTTTCTAGAGTTCATTTATATGCTTTTCAAATTCAGGGTCATTTAGCTCAAAATAAATCATTAAATGCATGAAAAATATCAAATGAAGTCAGAAAGGGTTGAAAATTGGTGATGTGCCTTCAAATGGTGCATTTTGATCACACAAAAAGTATCGAGTTAAAATAAGTTATTAAAAATGAAATCCCTTTGTGATAGATGAGTTCTCGTCCGAAACCCACAAACTTCTTATGAGATTTTCCAATTTGTACACGAAGTGCACCTAGTATTTGCCGTAACCCTCTCAACTCGTAAGAAGTTTCTATGTGGGTGAAATTATGATGTCATGCCAAGTTACAACCTTTTCATAGTTCATTTGTAATGCTTTTCAAATTCAGCATCATTTAGCTCAAAATATATCATTAAATACATGAAAAATATCAAATGAAGTCAGAAAGGGTTGAAAATTGGTGATGTCCCTTCGAATGGTGCATATTTAACACAAAAAAAGTATGGAGTGAAAATAAGTTATTAAAAATGAAATCCCTTTGTGATAGAGGAGTTTTCGTCCGAAACCCTCATACTTATGAGATTGTCCAATTTGTACACGAAGTGCATCCAGTTTTTGCCATAACCCTCTCAACTCTTTAGAAATTGCTATGTGGGTGAAATTATAATGTCATGCCAAGTTACAACCTTTTCAGAGTTCATTTGTAATGCTTTTCAAATTCAGGGCCATTTAGCTCAAAATAAATCATTAAATGCATGAAAAATATCAAATGAAGTCAGAAAGGGTTGAAAATTGACGATGTGCCTTCGAATGGTGCATATTGAACACACAAAAAGAATGGAGTTAAAATAAGTTATTAAAAATGAAATTCCTTTGTCATTGATGAGTTTTCGTCTGAAACCCTCATAGTTCTAATGAGATTGTCAAATTTGTACACGAAGTACATCTAGTTTTTGTCATAACCCTCTCAACTCTTTAGAAGTTTCTATGTGGGTGAAATTATGATGTCATGCCAAGTTACAACCTTTCCAGAGTTCATTTGTAATGCTTTTCAAATTCAGGGTCATTTAGCTCAAAATAAATCATTAAATGCATGAAAAATATCAAATGAAGTCACAAAGGGTTGAAAATTGGTGATGTGCCTTCGAATGGTGCATATTGAACACACAA
This sequence comes from Hordeum marinum, assembly GCA_022496015.1. Taxonomy (NCBI): domain Eukaryota; kingdom Viridiplantae; phylum Streptophyta; class Magnoliopsida; order Poales; family Poaceae; genus Hordeum; species Hordeum marinum. Next base: position 481,773,024 of record CM039674.1, read on the forward strand.
AAAGTATGGAGTTAAAATAAGTTATTAAAAATAAAATCCCTTCGTGATAGATGAGTTCTCGTCCGAAACCCACATACTTCTTATGAGATTGTCCAATTTGTACACGAAGTGCACCTAGTTTTTGCCGACACCCTCTCAACTCTTTAGAAGTTGCTATGTGGGTGGAATTATGATGTCATGCCAAGTTACAACCTTTTCAGAGTTCATTTGTAATGCTTTTCAAATTCAGGGTCATTTAGCTCAAAATAAATCATTAAATGCATGAAAAATATCAAATGATGTCAGAAAGGGTTGAAAATTGGTGATGTGCCTTCGAATGGTGCATATTGAGCACAAAAACTGTATGGAGTTAAAATAAGTTATTAAAAATGAAATCCCTTTCTTATAGATGAGTTTTCGTCCGAACCTCATACTTCTTATGAGATTGTCCAATTTTTACATGAAGTGCATCCAGTTTTTGCCATAACCCTCTTAATTCTTTAGAAGTTCCTATGTGGGTGAAATTAGGATGTCATGCCAAGTTACAACCTTTTCAGAGTTCATTTGTAATGCTTTTCCAATTCAGGGTCATTTAGCTCAAAATAAATCATTAAATGCATGAAAAATATCAAATGAAGTCACCAAGGGTTGAAAATTGGTGATGTGCCTTCGAATGGTGCATATTGAACACAGAAAAAGTATGGAGTTAAAATAAGTTATTAAAAATGAAATTCCTTTGTCATTGATGAGTTTTCGTCTGAAACCCTCATACTTCTAATGAGATTGTCAAATTTGTACACGAAGTGCATCTAGTTTTTGTCATAACCCTCTCAACTCTTTAGAAGTTTCTATGTGGGTGAAATTATGATGTCATGCAAAATTACAACCTTTCCAGAGTTCATTTGTAATGCTTTTCAAATTCAGGGTCATTTAGCTCAAAATAAATCATTAAATGCACGAAAAATATCAAATGAAGTCACAAAGGGTTGAAAATTGGTGATGTGCTTTCGAATGGTGCATATTGAACACACAAAAAGTATGGAGTTAAAATAAGTTATTAAAAATGAAATCCCTTCGTGATAGATGAGTTCTCGTCCGAAACCCTCATACTTCTTACGGGATTGTCCAATTTGTACACGAAGTGCATCTAGTTTTTGCCGACACCCTCTCAACTCTTTAGAAGTTGCTATGTGGGTGAAATTATGATGTTATTCCAAGTTACAACCTTTTCAGAGTTCATTGGTAATGCTTTTCAAATTCAGGGTCATTTAGCTCAAAATAAATCATTAAATGCATGAAAAATATCAAATGATGTCAGAAAGGGTTGAAAATTGGTGATGTGCCTTCGAATGGTGCATATTGAACACAAAAACTGTATGGAGTGAAAATAAGTTATTAAAAATGAAATCCCTTTGTGATAGAGGAGTTTTCGTCCGAAACCCTCATACTTATGAGATTGTCCAATTTGTACACGAAGTGCATCCAGTTTTTGCCATAACCCTCTCAACTCTTTAGAAATTGCTATGTGGGTGAAATTATAATGTCATGCCAAGTTACAACCTTTTCAGAGTTCATTTGTAATGCTTTTCAAATTCAGGGCCATTTAGCTCAAAATAAATCATTAAATGCATGAAAAATATCAAATGAAGTCAGAAAGGGTTGAAAATTGGCGATGTGCCTTCGAATGGTGCATATTGAACACACAAAAAGAATGGAGTTAAAATAAGTTATTAAAAATGAAATTCCTTTGTCATTGATGAGTTTTCGTCTGAAACCCTCATAGTTCTAATGAGATTGTCAAATTTGTACACGAAGTACATCTAGTTTTTGTCATAACCCTCTCAACTCTTTAGAAGTTTCTATGTGGGTGAAATTATGATGTCATGCCAAGTTACAACCTTTCCAGAGTTCATTTGTAATGCTTTTCAAATTCAGGGTCATTTAGCTCAAAATAAATCATTAAATGCATGAAAAATATCAAATGAAGTCACAAAGGGTTGAAAATTGGTGATGTGCCTTCGAATGGTGCATATTGAACACACAAAAAGTATGGAGTTAAAATAAGTTATTAAAAATAAAATCCCTTCGTGATAGATGAGTTCTCGTCCGAAACCCACATACTTCTTATGAGATTGTCCAATTTGTACACGAAGTGCACCTAGTTTTTGCCGACACCCTCTCAACTCTTTAGAAGTTGCTATGTGGGTGGAATTATGATGTCATGCCAAGTTACAACCTTTTCAGAGTTCATTTGTAATGCTTTTCAAATTCAGGGTCATTTAGCTCAAAATAAATCATTAAATGCATGAAAAATATCAAATGATGTCAGAAAGGGTTGAAAATTGGTGATGTGCCTTCGAATGGTGCATATTGAGCACAAAAACTGTATGGAGTTAAAATAAGTTATTAAAAATGAAATCCCTTTCTTATAGATGAGTTTTCGTCCGAACCTCATACTTCTTATGAGATTGTCCAATTTTTACATGAAGTGCATCCAGTTTTTGCCATAACCCTCTTAATTCTTTAGAAGTTCCTATGTGGGTGAAATTAGGATGTCATGCCAAGTTACAACCTTTTCAGAGTTCATTTGTAATGCTTTTCCAATTCAGGGTCATTTAGCTCAAAATAAATCATTAAATGCATGAAAAATATCAAATGAAGTCACCAAGGGTTGAAAATTGGTGATGTGCCTTCGAATGGTGCATATTGAACACAGAAAAAGTATGGAGTTAAAATAAGTTATTAAAAATGAAATTCCTTTGTCATTGATGAGTTTTCGTCTGAAACCCTCATACTTCTAATGAGATTGTCAAATTTGTACACGAAGTGCATCTAGTTTTTGTCATAACCCTCTCAACTCTTTAGAAGTTTCTATGTGGGTGAAATTATGATGTCATGCAAAATTACAACCTTTCCAGAGTTCATTTGTAATGCTTTTCAAATTCAGGGTCATTTAGCTCAAAATAAATCATTAAATGCACGAAAAATATCAAATGAAGTCACAAAGGGTTGAAAATTGGTGATGTGCTTTCGAATGGTGCATATTGAACACACAAAAAGTATGGAGTTAAAATAAGTTATTAAAAATGAAATCCCTTCGTGATAGATGAGTTCTCGTCCGAAACCCTCATACTTCTTACGGGATTGTCCAATTTGTACACGAAGTGCATCTAGTTTTTGCCGACACCCTCTCAACTCTTTAGAAGTTGCTATGTGGGTGAAATTATGATGTTATTCCAAGTTACAACCTTTTCAGAGTTCATTGGTAATGCTTTTCAAATTCAGGGTCATTTAGCTCAAAATAAATCATTAAATGCATGAAAAATATCAAATGATGTCAGAAAGGGTTGAAAATTGGTGATGTGCCTTCGAATGGTGCATATTGAACACAAAAACTGTATGGAGTGAAAATAAGTTATTAAAAATGAAATCCCTTTGTGATAGAGGAGTTTTCGTCCGAAACCCTCATACTTATGAGATTGTCCAATTTGTACACGAAGTGCATCCAGTTTTTGCCATAACCCTCTCAACTCTTTAGAAATTGCTATGTGGGTGAAATTATAATGTCATGCCAAGTTACAACCTTTTCAGAGTTCATTTGTAATGCTTTTCAAATTCAGGGCCATTTAGCTCAAAATAAATCATTAAATGCATGAAAAATATCAAATGAAGTCAGAAAGGGTTGAAAATTGGCGATGTGCCTTCGAATGGTGCATATTGAACACACAAAAAGAATGGAGTTAAAATAAGTTATTAAAAATGAAATTCCTTTGTCATTGATGAGTTTTCGTCTGAAACCCTCATAGTTCTAATGAGATTGTCAAATTTGTACACGAAGTACATCTAGTTTTTGTCATAACCCTCTCAACTCTTTAGAAGTTTCTATGTGGGTGAAATTATGATGTCATGCCAAGTTACAACCTTTCCAGAGTTCATTTGTAATGCTTTTCAAATTCAGGGTCATTTAGCTCAAAATAAATCATTAAATGCATGAAAAATATCAAATGAAGTCACAAAGGGTTGAAAATTGGTGATGTGCCTTCGAATGGTGCATATTGAACACACAAAAAGTATGGAGTTAAAATAAGTTATTAAAAATAAAATCCCTTCGTGATAGATGAGTTCTCGTCCGAAACCCACATACTTCTTATGAGATTGTCCAATTTGTACACGAAGTGCACCTAGTTTTTGCCGACACCCTCTCAACTCTTTCGAAGTTGCTATGTGGGTGGAATTATGATGTCATGCCAAGTTACAACCTTTTCAGAGTTCATTTGTAATGCTTTTCAAATTCAGGGTCATTTAGCTCAAAATAAATCATTAAATGCATGAAAAATATCAAATGATGTCAGAAAGGGTTGAAAATTGGTGATGTGCCTTCGAATGGTGCATATTGAGCACAAAAACTGTATGGAGTTAAAATAAGTTATTAAAAATGAAATCCCTTTCTTATAGATGAGTTTTCGTCCGAACCTCATACTTCTTATGAGATTGTCCAATTTTTACATGAAGTGCATCCAGTTTTTGCCATAACCCTCTTAATTCTTTAGAAGTTCCTATGTGGGTGAAATTAGGATGTCATGCCAAGTTACAACCTTTTCAGAGTTCATTTGTAATGCTTTTCCAATTCAGGGTCATTTAGCTCAAAATAAATCATTAAATGCATGAAAAATATCAAATGAAGTCACCAAGGGTTGAAAATTGGTGATGTGCCTTCGAATGGTGCATATTGAACACAGAAAAAGTATGGAGTTAAAATAAGTTATTAAAAATGAAATTCCTTTGTCATTGATGAGTTTTCGTCTGAAACCCTCATACTTCTAATGAGATTGTCAAATTTGTACACGAAGTGCATCTAGTTTTTGTCATAACCCTCTCAACTCTTTAGAAGTTTCTATGTGGGTGAAATTATGATGTCATGCAAAATTACAACCTTTCCAGAGTTCATTTGTAATGCTTTTCAAATTCAGGGTCATTTAGCTCAAAATAAATCATTAAATGCACGAAAAATATCAAATGAAGTCACAAAGGGTTGAAAATTGGTGATGTGCTTTCGAATGGTGCATATTGAACACACAAAAAGTATGGAGTTAAAATAAGTTATTAAAAATGAAATCCCTTCGTGATAGATGAGTTCTCGTCCGAAACCCTCATACTTCTTACGGGATTGTCCAATTTGTACACGAAGTGCATCTAGTTTTTGCCGACACCCTCTCAACTCTTTAGAAGTTGCTATGTGGGTGAAATTATGATGTTATTCCAAGTTACAACCTTTTCAGAGTTCATTGGTAATGCTTTTCAAATTCAGGGTCATTTAGCTCAAAATAAATCATTAAATGCATGAAAAATATCAAATGATGTCAGAAAGGGTTGAAAATTGGTGATGTGCCTTCGAATGGTGCATATTGAACACAAAAACTGTATGGAGTTAAAATAAGTTATTAAAAATGAAATCCCTTTCTTATAGATGAGTTTTCGTCCGAAACTCTCATACTTCTTATGAGATTGTCCAATTTTTACATGAAGTGCATCCAGTTTTTGCCATAACCCTCTCAACTCTTTAGAAGTTCCTATGTGGGTGAAATTAGGATGTCATGCCAAGTTACAACCTTTTCAGAGTTCATTTGTAATGCTTTTCCAATTCAGGGTCATTTAGCTCAAAATAAATCATTAAATGCATGAAAAATATCAAATGAAGTCACAAAGGGTTGAAAATTGGTGATTTGCCTTCGAATGGTGCATATTGAACACAAAAAAAGTATGGAGTTAAAATAAGTTATTAAAAATGAAATCCCTTTGTGATAGACGAGTTTTCGACGAAACCCTCATACTTCTTATGAGATTGTCCAATTTGTACACAAAGTGCATCCAGTTTTCGCCATAACCCTCTCAACTCTTGAGAAGTTGCTATGTGGGTGAAATTATGATGTCATGCCAAGTTACAACCTGTTCAGAGTTCATTTATAATGCTTTTCAAATTCAGGGCCATTTAGCTCAAAATAAATCATTAAATGCATGAAAAATATCAAATGAAGTCAGAAAGGGTCGAAAAATAGCGATGTGCCTTCGAATGGTGCATGTTGAACACACAAAAATTATGGAGTTAAAATAAGTTATTAAAAATGAAATCCCTTTGTAATTGATGAGTTTTCGTCTGAAACCCTCATACTTCTTATGAGATTGTCCAATTTGTACACGAAGTGCATCCAGTTTTTGCCGTAACCCTCTCAAATCTTTATAAGTTTCTATGTGGGTGAAATTATGATGTCATGCCAAGTTACAACCTTTTTAGAGTTCATTTGTAATGCTTTTCAAATTCAGGGTCATTTAGCTCAAAATAAATCATTAAATGCATGAAAAATATCAAATGAAGTCAGAAAGGGTTGAAAGTTGGTGATGTGCCTTCGAATGGTGCATATTGAACACACAAAAAGTATGGAGTTAAAATAAGTTATTAAAAATGAAATCCCTTTGTGATAGATGACTTCTCATCCCAAACACTGATACTTCTTATGAGATTGTCCAATTTGTACACAAAATGCATCTAGTTTTTGCCATAACCCTCTCAACTCTTTAGAAGTTGCTATGTGGGTGAAATTATGATGTCATTCCAAGTTACAACCTTTTCAGAGTTCATTTGTAATGCTTTTCAAATTCAGTGTCATTTAGCTCAAAATAAATCATTAAATGCATGAAAAATATCAAATGAAGTCAAAAAGGATTGAAAATTGGTGATGTGCCTTCGAATGGTGCATGTTGAACACACAAAAAGTATGGAGTTAAAATAAGTTAATAAAAATTAAATCCTTTTGTGATACATGAGTTTTCGTCCGAAACACTCATACTTCTCATGAGATTGTCCAATTTGTACACGAAGTGCATCTAGTTTTTGTCGTAACCCTCTCAATCTTTAGAAGTTCCTATGTGCGTGAAATTATGATGTCATACCAAGTTACAACCTTTTCAGAGTTCATTTGTAATGCTTTTCAAATTCAGGATCATTTAGCTCAAAATAAATCATTAAAGGCATGAAAAATATCAAATGAAGTCAGAAAGGTTTGAAAATTGGTGATGTGCCTTCAAATGGTGCATATTGAACACACAAAAAATATGGAGTTAAAACAAGTTATTAAAATTGAAATCCCTTTGTGATAGATGAGTTCTCGTCCGAAATAGTCATACTTCTTATGAGATTGTCCAATTTGTACACGAAGTGCATCTAGTTTTTGCCATAACCCTCTCAACTCTTTAGAAGTTGCTATGTGGGATAAATTACGATGTCATTCCAAGTTACAACCTTTTCAGAGTTCATTTGTAATGCTTTTCAAATTCAGGGTCATTTAGCACAAAATAAATCATTAAATGCATGAAAAATATCAAGTGAAGTCAGAAAGGGTTGAAAATTGGTGATGTGCCTTCGAATGGTGCATATTGAACACACAAAAAGTATGCAGTTAAAATAAGTTATTAAAAATGAAATCCCTTTGTGATAGACGAGTTTTCGAGGAAACCCACATACTTCTGATGACATTATCCAATTTGTACACGAAGTGCATCCAGTTTTTGCCGTAACCCTCTCAACTCTTTAGAAGTTGCTATGTGGGTGAAATTATGATGTCATGCGAAGTTACAACCTTTTCAGAGTTCATTTGTAATGCTTTTCAAATTCAGGGTCATTTAGATCAAAATAAATCATTAAATGCATGAAAAATATCAAATGAAGTCAGAAAGGGTTGAAAATTGGTGATGTGCCTTCGAATGGTACCAATTGGACACACAAAAATTATGGAGTGAAAATTAGTTATTAAAAATGAAATCCCTTTGTGATAGATGAGCTTTCGCCCGAAACCCTCATACGTCTTATGAGATTGTCCAATTTGTACACGAAGTGCATCCAGTTTTTGCCATAACCCTCTCAACTCTTTAGAAATTGCTACGTGGGTGAAATTATGATGTCATGCCAAGTTACAACCTTTCAAGAGTTCATTTGTACTGCTTTTCAAATTTAGGGTCATTTAGCTCAAAATAAATCATTAAATGCATGAAAAATATCAAATGAAGTCAGAAAGGGTTGAAAATTGGTGATGTGCCTTCGAATGGTGCATATTAAACACACAAAAAGTATGGAGTTAAAATAAGTTATTAAAAATGAAATCCCTTTGTGATAGACGCGTTTTCGACGAAACCCTCATTCTTCTTATGAGAATATCCAATTTGTACACGAAGTGCATCCAGTTTTCGCCATAACCCTCTAAACTCTTGAGAAGTTGCTATGTGGGTGAAATTATGATGTCATGCCAGGTTACAACCTGTTCAGAGTTCATTTGTAATGCTTTTCCAATTCAGGGCCATTTAGCTCAAAATAAATCATTAAATGCATGAAAAATATCAAATGAAGTCAGAAAGGGTCGAAAATTAGCGATGTGCCTTCGAATGGTGCATGTTGAACACACAAAAATTATGGAGTTAAAATAAGTTATTAAAAATGAAATCCCTTTGTAATTGATGAGTTTTCGTCTGAAACCCTCATACTTCTTATGAGATTGTCCAATTTGTACACGAAGTGCATCCAGTTTTTGCCGTAACCCTCTCAACTCTTGAGAAGTTTCTATGTGGGTGAAATTATGATGTCATGCCAAGTTACAACCTTTTCAGAGTTCATTTGTAATGCTTTTCAAATTCAGGGTCATTTAGCTTAAAATAAATCATTAAATGCATGAAAAATATCAAATGAAGTCAGAAAGGGTTGAAAGTTGGTGATGTGCCTTCGAATGGTGCATATTGAACACACAAAAAGTATGGAGTTAAAATAAGTTATTAAAAATGAAATCCCTTTGTGATAGATGACTTCTCGTCCCAAACACTCATACTTCTTATGAGATTGTCCAATTTGTACACAAAATGCATCTAGTTTTTGCCATAACCCTCTCAACTCTTTAGAAGTTGCTATGTGGGTGAAATTATGATGTCATTCCAAGTTACAATCTTTTCAGAGTTCATTTGTAATGCTTTTCAAATTCAGTGTCATTTAGCTCAAAATAAATCATTAAATGCATGAAAAATATCAAATGAAGTCAAAAAGGATTGAAAATTGGTGATGTGCCTTCGAATGGTGCATGTTGAACACACAAAAAGTATGGAGTTAAAATAAGTTAATGAAAATTAAATCCTTTTGTGATAGATGAGTTTTCGTCCGAAACACTCATACTTCTTATGAGATTGTCCAATTTTTACACGAAGTGCATCTAGTTTTTGCCGTAACCCTCTCAATCTTTAGAAGTTCCTATGTGGGTGAAATTATGATGTCATACCAAGTTCCAACCTTTTCAGAGTTCATTTGTAATGCTTTTCAAATTCAGGATCATTTAGCTCAAAATAAATCATTAAAGGCATGAAAAATATCAAATGAAGTCAGAAAGGTTTGAAAATTGGTGATGTGCCTTCAAATGGTGCATATTGAACACACAAAAATTATGGAGTTAAAACAAGTTATTAAAATTGAAATCCCTTTGTGATAGATGAGTTCTTGTCCGAAATAGTCATACTTCTTATGAGATTGTCCAATTTGTACACGAAGTGCATCTAGTTTTTGCCATAACCCTCTCAACTCTTTAGAAGTTGCTATGTGGGTGAAATTACGATGTCATTCCAAGTTACAACCTTTTCAGAGTTCATTTGTAATGCTTTTCAAATTCAGGGTCATTTAGCACAAAATAAATCATTAAATGCATGAAAAATATCAAGTGAAGTCAGAAAGGGTTGAAAATTGGTGATGTGCCTTCGAATGGTGCATATTGAACACACAAAAAGTATGGAGTTAAAATAAGTTATTAAAAATGAAATCCCTTTGTGATAGACGAGTTTTCGAGGAAACCCACATACTTCTTATGACATTATCCAATTTGTACACGAAGTGCATCCAGTTTTTGCCGTAACCCTCTCAACTCTTTAGAAGTTGCTATGTGGGTGAAATTATGATGTCATGCGAAGTTACAACCTTTTCAGAGTTCATTTGTAATGCTTTTCAAATTCAGGGTCATTTAGATCAAAATAAATCATTAAATGCATGAAAAATATCAAATGAAGTCAGAAAGGGTTGAAAATTGGTGATGTGCCTTCGAATGGTACAAATTGAACACAGAAAAATTATGGAGTGAAAATTAGTTATTAAAAATGAAATCCCTTTGTGATAGATGAGCTTTCGCCCGAAACCCTCATACGTCTTATGAGATTGTCCAATTTGTACACGAAGTGCATCCAGTTTTTGCCATAACCCTCTCAACTCTTTAGAAATTGCTACGTGGGTGAAATTATGATGTCATGCCAAGTTACAACCTTTCAAGAGTTCATTTGTACTGCTTTTCAAATTTAGGGTCATTTAGCTCAAAATAAATCATTAAATGCATGAAAAATATCAAATGAAGTCAGAAAGGGTTGAAAATTGGTGATGTGCCTTCGAATGGTGCATATTGAACACACAAAAAGTATGGAGTGAAAATAAGTTATTAAAAATGAAATCCCTTTGTGATAGACGCGTTTTCGACGAAACCCTCATTCTTCTTATGAGAATATCCAATTTGTACACGAAGTGCATCCAGTTTTCGCCATAACCCTCTCAACTCTTGAGAAGTTGCTATGTGGGTGAAATTATGATGTCATGCCAAGTTACAACCTGTTCAGAGTTCATTTGTAATGCTTTTCAAATTCAGGGCCATTTAGCTCAAAATAAATCATTAAATGCATGACAAATATCAAATGAAGTCAGAAAGGGTCGAAAATTAGCGATGTGCCTTCGAATGGTGCATGTTTAACACACAAAAATTATGGAGCTAAAATAAGTTATTAAAAATGAAATCCCTTTGTAATTGATGAGTTTTCGTCTGAAACCCTCATACTTCTTATGAGATTGTCCAATTTGTACACGAAGTGCATCCAGTTTTTGCCGTAACCCTCTCAACTCTTTATAAGTTTCTATGTGGGTGAAATTATGATGTCATGCCAAGTTACAACCTTTTCAGAGTTCATTTGTAATGCTTTTCAAATTCAGGGTCATTTAGCTCAAAATAAATCATTAAATGCATGAAAAATATCAAATGAAGTCAAAAAGGATTGAAAATTGGTGATGTGCCTTCGAATGGTGCATGTTGAACACACAAAAAGTATGGAGTTAAAATAAGTTAATAAAAATTAAATCCTTTTGTGATAGATGAGTTTTCGTCCGAAACACTCATACTTCTTATGAGATTGTCCAATTTTTACACGAAGTGCATCTAGTTTTTGCCGTAACCCTCTCAATCTTTAGAAGTTCCTATGTGGGTGAAATTATGATGTCATACCAAGTTCCAACCTTTTCAGAGTTCATTTGTAATGCTTTTCAAATTCAGGATCATTTAGCTCAAAATAAATCATTAAAGGCATGAAAAATATCAAATGAAGTCAGAAAGGTTTGAAAATTGGTGATGTGCCTTCAAATGGTGCATATTGAACACACAAAAATTATGGAGTTAAAACAAGTTATTAAAATTGAAATCCCTTTGTGATAGATGAGTTCTTGTCCGAAATAGTCATACTTCTTATGAGATTGTCCAATTTGTACACGAAGTGCATCTAGTTTTTGCCATAACCCTCTCAACTCTTTAGAAGTTGCTATGTGGGTGAAATTACGATGTCATTCCAAGTTACAACCTTTTCAGAGTTCATTTGTAATGCTTTTCAAATTCAGGGTCATTTAGCACAAAATAAATCATTAAATGCATGAAAAATATCAAGTGAAGTCAGAAAGGGTTGAAAATTGGTGATGTGCCTTCGAATGGTGCATATTGAACACACAAAAAGTATGGAGTTAAAATAAGTTATTAAAAATGAAATCCCTTTGTGATAGACGAGTTTTCGAGGAAACCCACATACTTCTTATGACATTATCCAATTTGTACACGAAGTGCATCCCGTTTTTGCCGTAACCCTCTCAACTCTTTAGAAGTTGCTATGTGGGTGAAATTATGATGTCATGCGAAGTTACAACCTTTTCAGAGTTCATTTGTAATGCTTTTCAAATTCAGGGTCATTTAGATCAAAATAAATCATTAAATGCATGAAAAATATCAAATGAAGTCAGAAAGGGTTGAAAATTGGTGATGTGCCTTCGAATGGTACAAATTGAACACAGAAAAATTATGGAGTGAAAATTAGTTATTAAAAATGAAATCCCTTTGTGATAGATGAGCTTTCGCCCGAAACCCTCATACGTCTTATGAGATTGTCCAATTTGTACACGAAGTGCATCCAGTTTTTGCCATAACCCTCTCAACTCTTTAGAAATTGCTACGTGGGTGAAATTATGATGTCATGCCAAGTTACAACCTTTCAAGAGTTCATTTGTACTGCTTTTCAAATTTAGGGTCATTTAGCTCAAAATAAATCATTAAATGCATGAAAAATATCAAATGAAGTCAGAAAGGGTTGAAAATTGGTGATGTGCCTTCGAATGGTGCATATTGAACACACAAAAAGTATGGAGTTAAAATAAGTTATTAAAAATGAAATCCCTTTGTGATAGACGCGTTTTCGACGAAACCCTCATTCTTCTTATGAGAATATCCAATTTGTACACGAAGTGCATCCAGTTTTCGCCATAACCCTCTCAACTCTTGAGAAGTTGCTATGTGGGTGAAATTATGATGTCATGCCAAGTTACAACCTGTTCAGAGTTCATTTGTAATGCTTTTCAAATTCAGGGCCATTTAGCTCAAAATAAATCATTAAATGCATGACAAATATCAAATGAAGTCAGAAAGGGTCGAAAATTAGCGATGTGCCTTCGAATGGTGCATGTTTAACACACAAAAATTATGGAGCTAAAATAAGTTATTAAAAATGAAATCCCTTTGTAATTGATGAGTTTTCGTCTGAAACCCTCATACTTCTTATGAGATTGTCCAATTTGTACACGAAGTGCATCCAGTTTTTGCCGTAACCCTCTCAACTCTTTATAAGTTTCTATGTGGGTGAAATTATGATGTCATGCCAAGTTACAACCTTTTCAGAGTTCATTTGTAATGCTTTTCAAATTCAGGGTCATTTAGCTCAAAATAAATCATTAAATGCATGAAAAATATCAAATGAAGTCAGAAAGGGTTGAAAGTTTGTGATGTGCCTTCGAATGGTGCATATTGAACACACAAAAAGTATGGAGTGAAAATAAGTTATTAAAAATGAAATCCCTTTGTGATAGATGACTTCTCGTCCCAAACACTCATACTTCTTATGAGATTGTCCAATTTGTACACAAAATGCATCTAGTTTTTGCCGTAACCCTCTCAACTCTTTATAAGTTGCTATGTGGGTGAAATTATGATGTCATTCCAAGTTACAACCTTTTCAGAGTTCATTTGTAATGCTTTTCAAATTCAGTGTCATTTAGCTCAAAATAAATCATTAAATGCATGAAAAATATCAAATGAAGTCAAAAAGGATTGAAAATTGGTGATGTGCCTTCGAATGGTGCATGTTGAACACACAAAAAGTATGGAGTTAAAATAAGTTAATAAAAATTAAATCCTTTTGTGATAGATGAGTTTTCGTCCGAAACACTCATACTTCTTATGAGATTGTCCAATTTTTACACGAAGTGCATCTAGTTTTTGCCGTAACCCTCTCAATCTTTAGAAGTTCCTATGTGGGTGAAATTATGATGTCATACCAAGTTACAACCTTTTCAGAGTTCATTTGTAATGCTTTTCAAATTCAGGATCATTTAGCTCAAAATAAATCATTAAAGGCATGAACAATATCAAATGAAGTCAGAAAGGTTTGAAAATTGGTGATGTGCCTTCAAATGGTGCATATTGAACACACAAAAATTATGGAGTTAAAACAAGTTATTAAAATTGAAATCCCTTTGTGATAGATGAGTTCTCGTCCGAAATAGTCATACTTCTTATGAGATTGTCCAATTTGTACACGAAGTGCATCTAGTTTTTGCCATAACCCTCTCAACTCTTTAGAAGTTGCTATGTGGGTGAAATTACGATGTCATTCCAAGTTACAACCTTTTCAGAGTTCATTTGTAATGCTTTTCAAATTCAGGGTCATTTAGCACAAAATAAATCATTAAATGCATGAAAATATCAAGTGAAGTCAGAAAGGGTTGAAAAATGGTGATGTGCCTTCGAATGGTGCATATTGAACACACAAAAAGTATGGAGTTAAAAAAATTATTAAAAATTAAATCCTTTTGTGATAGATGAGTTTTGGTCCGAAACACTCATACATCTTATAGATTGTCCAATGTGTACACGAAGTGCATCCAGTTTTTGTCGTAACCCTCTCAACTCTTTAGAAGTTCCTATGTGGGTGAAATTATGATGTCATGCCAAGTTACAACCTTTCCAGAGTTCATTTGTAATGCTTTTCAAATTCAGGGTCATTTAGCTCAAAATAAATCATTAAATGCACGAAAAATATCAAATGATGTTAGAAAGGGTTGAAAATTGGTGATGTGCCTTCGAATGGTGCATATTGAACACGAAAACTGTATGGAGTTAAAATAAGTTATTAAAAATGAAATCCCTTTCTTATAGATGAGTTTTTGTCCGAAACCCTCATACTTCTTATGAGATTGACCAATTTTTACATGAAGTGCATCCAGTTTTTTCCGTAACCCTCTCAACTCTATAGAAGTTCCTATGTGGGTGAAATTAGGATGTCATGCCAAGTTACAACCTTTCCAGAGTTCATTTGTAATGCTTTTCCAATTCAGGGTCATTTAGCTCAAAATAAATCATTAAATGCATGAAAAATATCAAATGAAGTCACAAAGGGTTGAAAATTGGTGATGTGCCTTCGAATGGTGCATATTGAACACACAAAAAGTATGGAGTGAAAATAAGTTATTAAAAATGAAATCCCTTTGTGATAGACGAGTTTTCGACGAAACCCTCATACTTCTTATGACATTATCCAATTTGTACACGAAGTGCATCCAGTTTTTGCTGTAACCTTCTCAACTCTTTAGAAGTTGCTATGTGGGTGAAATTATGATGTCATGTGAAGTTACAACCTTTTCAGAGTTCATTTGTAATGCTTTTCAAATTCAGGGTCATTTAGATCAAAATAAATCATTAAATGCATGAAAAATATCAAATGAAGTCAGAAAGGGTTGAAAATTGGTGATGTGCCTTCGAATGGTACATATTGAACACACAAAAATTATGGAGTTAAAATAAGTTATAAAAAATGAAATCCCTTTGTGATAGATGAGCTTTCGCATGAAACCCTCATACGTCTTATGAGATTGTCCAATTGGTACACGAAGTGCATCCAGTTTTTACCATAACCCTCTCAACTCTTTAGAAATTGCTACGTGGGTGAAATTATGATGTCATGCCAAGTTACAACCTCTCCAGAGTTCATTTGTACTGCTTTTCAAATTCAGGGTCATTTAGCTCAAAATAAATCATTAAATGCATGAAAAATATCAAATGAAGTCAGAAAGGGTTGAAAATTGGTGATGTGCCTTCGAATGGTGCATATTAAACACACAAAAAGTATGGAGTTAAAATATGTTATGAAAAATGAAGTCCCTTTGTGATAGACGCGTTTTCGACGAAACCCTCATTCTCCTTATGAGATTATCCAATTTGTACACGAAGTGCTTCCAGTTTTCGCCGTAACCCTCTCACCTCTTGATAAATTGCTATGTGGGTGAAATTATGATGTCATGCCAAGTTACAACCTATTTAGAGTTCATTTGTAATGCTTTTCAAATTCAGGGCCATTTAGCTCAAAATAAATCATTAAATGCATAAAAAATATCAAATGAAGTCAGAAAGGGTTGAAAATTAGCGATGTGCCTTCGAATGGTGCATATTGAACACACAAAAATTATGGAGTTAAAATAAGTTATAAAAAATGAAATCCCTTTGTAATTGATGAGTTTTCGTCTGAAACCCTCATACTTCTTATGAGATTGTCCAATTTGTACACGAAGTGCATCCAGTTTTTGACGTAACCCTCTCAACTCTTTAGAAGTTTCTATGTGGGTGAAATTATGATGTCATGCCAAGTTACAACCTTTTCAGAGTTCATTTGTAATGCTTTTCAAATTCAGGGTCATTTAGCTCAAAATAAATCATTAAATGCATGAAAAATATCAAATGAAGTCACAAAGGGTTGAAAGTTGGTGATGTGCCTTAGAATGGTGCATATTGAACACACAAAAAGTATGGAGTTAAAATAAGATATTAAAAATGAAATCCCTTTGTGATAGATGACTTCTCGTCCGAAACACTCATACTTCTTATGAGATTGTCCAATTTGTACACGAAATGCATCTAGTTTTTGCCATAACCCTCTCAAATCTTTAGAAGTTGCTGTGTGGGTAAAATTATGATGTCATTCCAAGTTACAACCTTTTCAGAGTTCATTTGTAATGCTTTTCAAATTCAGGGTCATTTAGCCCAAAATATATCATTAAATGCATGAAAAATATCAACTGAAGTCAGAAAGGGTTGAAAATTGGTGATGTGCCTTCGAATGGTGCATATTGAACACACAAAAAGTATGGAGTTAAAATAAGTTAATAAAAAATAAATCCTTTTGTGATAGATGAGTTTTCGTCCGAAACACTCATACTTCTTATGAGATTGTCCAATTTGTACACGAAGTGCATCTAGTTTTTGCCATAACCCTTTCAATCTTTAGAAGTTCCTATGTGGGTGAAATTATGATGTCATACCAAGTTACAACCTTTTCAGAGTACATTTGTAATGCTTTTCAAATTCAGGATCATTTAGCTCAAAATAAATCATTAAAGGCATGAAAAATATCAAATGAAGTCAGAAAGGTTTGAAAATTGGTGATGTGCCTTCAAATGGTGCATATTGAACACACAAAAATTATGGAGTTAAAACAAGTTATTAAAATTGAAATCCCTTTGTGATAGATGAGTTCTCGTCCAAAATAGTCATAGTTCTTATGAGATTGTCCAATTTGTACACAAAGTGCATCTAGTTTTTGCCATAACCCTCTCAACTCTTTAGAAGTTGCTATGTGGGTGAAATTACGATGTCATTCCAAGTTACAACCTTTTCAGAGTTCATTTGTAATGCTTTTCAAATTCAGGGTCATTTAGCTCAAAATAAATCATTAAATGCATGAAAATATCAAGTGAAGTCAGAAAGGGTTGAAAATAGGTGATGTGCCTTCGAATGGTGCATATTGAACACACAAAAAGTATGGAGTTAAATTTTTTTAATAAAAATTAAATCCTTTTGTGATAGATGAGTTTTCGTCCGAAACACTCATACTTCTTATAAGATTGTCCAATTTGTACACGAAGTGCATCCAGTTTTTGTCGTAACCCTCTCAACTCTTTAGAAGTTCCTATGTGGGTGAAATTATGATGTCATGCCAAGTTACAACCTTTTCAGAGTTAATTTGTAATGCTTTTCAAATTCAGGGTCATTTAGCTCAAAATAAATCATTAAATGCACGAAAAATATCAAATGATGTCAGAAAGGGCTGAAAATTGGTGATGTGCCCTCGAATGGTGCATATTAAACACAAAAACTGTATGGAGTTAAAATAAGTTATTAAAAATGAAATCCCTTTCTTATAGATGAGTTTTCGTCCGAAACCCTCATACTTCTTATGAGATTGTCCAATTTTTACATGAAGTGCATCCAGTTTTTGCCATAACCCTCTCAACTCTTTAGAAGTTCCTATGTGAGTGAAATTAGGATGTCATGCCAAGTTACAACCTTTTCAGAGTTCACTTGTAATGCTTTTCCAATTCAGGGTCATTTAGCTCAAAATAAATCATTAAATGCATGAAAAATATCAAATGAAGTCACAAAAGGTTGAAAATTGGTGATGTGCCTTCGAATGGTGCATATTGAACACACAAAAAGTATGGAGTTAAAATAAGTTATTAAAAATGAAATCCCTTTGTGATAGACGAGTTTTCGACGAAACCCTCATACTTCTTATGACATTATCCAATTTGTACACGAAGTGCATCCAGTTTTTGCCGTAACCCTCTCAACTCTTTAGAAGTTACTATGTGGGTGAAATTATGATGTCATGCGAAGTTACAACCTTTTCAGAGTTCATTTGTAATGCTTTTCAAATTCAGGGTCATTTAGCTCAAAATAAATCATTAAATGCACGAAAAATATCAAATGATGTCAGAAAGGGTTGAAAATTGGTGATGTGCCCTCGAATGGTGCATATTGAACACAAAAACTGTATGGAGTTAAAATAAGTTATTAAAAATGAAATCCCTTTCTTATAGATGAGTTTTCGTCCGAAACCCTCATACTTCTTATGAGATTGTCCAATTTTTACATGAAGTGCATCCAGTTTTTGCCATAACCCTCTCAACTCTTTAGAAGTTCCTATGTGGGTGAAATTAGGATGTCATGCCAAGTTACAACCTTTTCAGAGTTCACTTGTAATGCTTTTCCAATTTAGGGTCATTTAGCTCAAAATAAATCATTAAATGCATGAAAATATCAAATGAAGTCACAAAAGGTTGAAAATTGGTGATGTGCCTTCGAATGGTGCATATTGAACACACAAAAAGTATGGAGTTAAAATAAGTTATTAAAAATTAAATCCCTTTGTGATAGACGAGTTTTCGACGAAACCCTCATACTTCTTTTGACATTATCCAATTTGTACACGAAGTGCATCCAGTTTTTGCCGTAACCCTCTCAACTCTTTAGAAGTTACTATGTGGGTGAAATTATGATGTCATGCGAAGTTACAACCTTTTCAGAGTTCATTTGTAATGCTTTTCAAATTCAGGGTCATTTAGCTCAAAATAAATCATTAAATGCATGAAAAATATCAAATGAAGTTAGAAAGGGTTGAAAATTGGTGATGTGCCTTCGAATGGTACATATTGAACACACAAAAATTATGGAGTGATAATTAGTTATTACAGATGAAATCCCTTTGTGATAGATGAGCATTCGCCCGAAACCCTCATATGTCTTATGAGATTGTCCAATTTGTACACGAAGTGCATCCATTTTTTGCCGTAACCCTCTCAACTCTTTAGAAATTGCTACGTGGGTGAAATTATGATGTCATGCCATGTTACAACCTTTCCAGAGTTCATTTGTACTGCTTTTCAAATTCAGGGTCATTTAGCTCAAAATAAATCATTAAATGCATGAAAAATATCAAATGAAGTCAAAAAGGGTTGAAAATAGGTGATGTGCCTTTGAATGGTGCATATTGAACACACAAAAAGTATTGAGTTAAAATAAGTTATTAAAAATGAAATCCCTTTGTGATAGACGCGTTTTCGACGAAACCCTCATTCTTCTGATGAGATTATCCAATTTGTACACGAAGTGCATCCAGTTTTTGCCGTAACCCTATCAACTCTTGAGAAGTTGCTATGTGGGTGAAATTATGATGTCATGCCAAGTTACAACCTGTTCAGAGTTCATTTGTAATGCTTTTCTAATTCAGGGCCATTTAGCTCAAAATAAATCATTAAATGCATGAAAAATATCAAATGAAGTCAGAAAGGGTTGAAAATTAGCGATGTGCCTTCGAATGGTGCATATTGAACACACAAAAATTATGGAGTTAAAATAAGTTATTAAAAATGAAATCCCTTTGTAATTGATGAGTTTTCGTCTGAAACCCTCATACTTCTTATGAGATTGTCCAATTTGTACACGAAGTGCATCCAGTTTTTGCCGTAACCCTCTCAACTCTTTAGAAGTTTCTATGTGGGTGAAATTATGATGTCATGCCAAGTTACAACCTTTTCAGAGTTCATTTGTAATGCTTTTCAAATTCAGGGTCATTTAGCTCAAAATAAATCATTAAATGCATGAAAACTATCAAATGAAGTCAGAAAGGGTTGAAAGTTGGTGATGTGCCTTCGAATGGTGCATATTGAACACACAAAAAGTATGGAGTTAAAATAAGTTATTAAAAATGAAATCCCTTTGTGATAGATGACTTCTCGTCCGAAACACTCATACTTCTTATGAGATTGTCCAATTTGTACACGAAATGCATCTAGTTTTTGCCATAACCCTCTCAAATCTTTAGAAGTTGCTATGTGGGTGAAATTATGATGTCATTCCAAGTTACAACCTTTTCAGAGTTCATTTGTAATGCTTTTCAAATTCAGGGTCATTTAGCTCAAAATAAATCATTAAATGCATGAAAAATATCAAATGAAGTCAGAAAGGGTTGAAAATTGGTGATGTGCCTTCAAATGGTGCATATTGAACACACAAAAAGTATGGAGTTAAAATAAGTTAATAAAAAATAAATCCTTTTGTGATAGATGAGTTTTCGTCCGAAACACTCATACTTCTTATGAGATTGTCCAATTTGTACACGAAGTGCATCTAGTTTTTTCCGTAACCCTTTCAATCTTTAGAAGTTCCTATGTGGGTGAAATTGTGATGTCATACCAAGTTACAACCTTTTCAGAGTTCATTTGTAATGCTTTTCAAATTCAGGATCATTTAGCTCAAAATAAATCATTAAAGGCATGAAAAATATCAAATGAAGTCAGAAAGGTTTGAAAATTGGTGATGTGCCTTCAAATGGTGCATATTGAACACACAAAAATTATGTAGTTAAAACAAGTTATTAAAATTGAAATCCCTTTGTGATAGATGAGTTCTCGTCCGAAATAGTCATAGTTCTTATGAGATTGTCCAATTTGTACACAAAGTGCATCTAGTTTTTGCCATAACCCTCTCAACTCTTTAGAAGTTGCTATGTGGGTGAAATTACGATGTCTTTCCAAGTTACAACCTTTTCAGAGTTCATTTGTAATGCTTTTCAAATTCAGGGTCATTTAGCTCAAAATAAATCATTAAATGCATGAAAATATCAAGTGAAGTCAGAAAGGGTTGAAAATTGGTGATGTGCCTTCAAATGCTGCATATTGAACACACAAAAAGTATGGAGTTAATTTTTTTTAATAAAAATTAAATCCTTTTGTGATAGATGAGTTTTCGTCCGAAACACTCATACTTCTTATAAGATTGTCCAATTTGTACACGAAGTGCATCCAGTTTTTGTCGTAACCCTCTCAACTCTTTAGAAGTTCCTATGTGGGTGAAATTATGATGTCATGCCAAGTTACAACCTTTTCAGAGTTAATTTGTAATGCTTTTGAAATTCAGGGTCATTTAGCTCAAAATAAATCATTAAATGCACGAAAAATATCAAATGATGTCAGAAAGGGTTTAAAATTGGTGATGTGCCCCCGAATGGTGCATATTGAACACAAAAACTGTATGGAGTTAAAATAAGTTATTAAAAATGAAATCCCTTTCTTATAGATGAGTTTTCGTCCGAAACCCTCATACTTCTTATGAGATTGTCCAATTTTTACATGAAGTGCATCCAGTTTTTGCCATAACCCTCTCAACTCTTTAGAAGTTACTATGTGGGTGAAATTAGGATGTCATGCCAAGTTACAACCTTTTCAGAGTTCATTTGTAATGCTTTTCCAATTCATGGTCATTTAGCTCAAAATAAATCATTAAATGCATGAAAAATATCAAATGAAGTCACAAAGGGTTGAAAATTGGTGATGTGCCTTCGAATGGTGCATATTGAACACGCAAAAAGTATGGAGTTAAAATAAGTTATTCAAAATGAAATCCCTTTGTGATAGACGATTTTTCGACGAAACCCTCATACTTCTTTTGACATTATCCAATTTGTACACGAAGTGCATCCAGTTTTTGCCGTAACCCTCTCAACTCTTTAGAAGTTACTATGTGGGTGAAATTATGATGTCATGCCAAGTTACAACCTTTTTAGAGTTCATTTGTAATGCTTTTCAAATTCAGGGTCATTTAGATCAAAATAAATCATTAAATGCATGAAAAATATCAAATGAAGTCAGAAAGGGTTGAAAATTGGTGATGTGCCTTCGAATGGTACATATTGAACACACAAAAATTATGGAGTGAAAATTAGTTATTACAAATGAAATCCCTTTGTGATAGATGAGCTTTCGCCCGAAACCCTCATACGTCTTATTATATTGTCCAATTTGTACACGAAGTGCATCCAGTTTTTGCCGTAACCCTCTCAACTCTTTAGAAATTGCTACGTGGGTGAAATTATGATGTCATGCCAAGTTACAACCTTTCGAGAGTTCATTTGTACTGCTTTTCAAATTCAGGGTCATTTAGCTCAAAATAAATCATTAAATGCATGAAAAATATCAAATGAAGTCAAAAAGGGTTGAAAATAGGTGATGTGCCTTCGAATGGTGCATATTGAACACACAAAAAGTATTGAGTTAAGTAAGTTATTAAAAATGAAATCCCTTTGTGATAGACGCGTTTTCGACGAAACCCTCATTCTTCTTATGAGATTATCCAATTTGTACACGAAGTGCATCCAGTTTTCGCCGTAACCCTCTCAACTCTTGAGAAGTTGCCATGTGGGTGAAATTATGATGTCATGCCAAGTTACAACCTGTTCAGAGTTCATTTGTAATGCTTTTCAAATTCAGGGCCATTTAGCTCAAAATAAATCATTAAATGCATGAAAAATATCAAATGAAGTCAGAAAGGGTTGAAAATTAGCGATGTGCCTTCGAATGGTGCATATTGAACACACAAAAATTATGGAGTTAAAATAAGTTATTAAAAATGAAATCCCTTTGTAATTGATGAGTTTTCGTCTGAAACCCTCATACTTCTTATGAGATTGTCCAATTTTTACACGAAGTGCATCCAGTTTTTGCCGTAACCCTCTCAACTCTTTAGAAGTTTCTATGTGGGTGAAATTATGATGTCATGCCAATTTACAACCTTTTCAGAGTTCATTTGTAATGCTTTTCAAATTCAGGGTCATTTAGCTCAAAATAAATCATTAAATGCATGAAACATATCAAATGAAGTCAGAAAGGGTTGAAAGTTGGTGATGTGCCTTCGAATGGTGCATATTGAACACACAAAAATTATGGAGTGAAAATTAGTTATTACAAATGAAATCCCTTTGTGATAGATGAGCTTTCGCCCGAAACCCTCATACGTCTTATGAGATTGTCCAATTTGTACACGAAGTGCATCCAGTTTTTGCCGTAACCCTCTCAACTCTTTAGAAATTGCTACGCGGGTGAAATTATGATGTCATGCCAAGTTACAACCTTTCCAGAGTTCATTTGTACTGCTTTTCAAATTCAGGGTCATTTAGCTCAAAATAAATCATTAAATGCATGAAAAATATCAAATGAAGTCAAAAAGGGTTGAAAATAGGTGATGTGCCTTCGAATGGTGCATATTGAACACACAAAAAGTATTGAGTTAAAATAAGTTATTAAAAATGAAATCCCTTTGTGATAGATGCGTTTTCGACGAAACCCTCATTCTTCTTATGAGATTATCCAATTTGTACACGAAGTGCATCCAGTTTTCGCCGTAACCCTCTGAACTCTTGAGAAGTTGCTATGTGGGTGAAATTATGATGTCATGCCAAGTTACAACCTGTTCAGAGTTCATTTGTAATGCTTTTCAAATTCAGGGCCATTTAGCTCAAAATAAATCATTAAATGCATGAAAAATATCAAATGAAGTCAGAAAGGGTTGAAAATTAGCGATGTGCCTTCGAATGGTGCATATTGAACACACAAAAATTATGGAGTTAAAATAAGTTATTAAAAATGAAATCCCTTTGTAATTGATGAGTTTTCGTCTGAAACCCTCATACTTCTTATGAGATTGTCCAATTTGTACACGAAGTGCATCCAGTTTTTGCCGTAACCCTCTCAACTCTTTAGAAGTTTCTATGTGGGTGAAATTATGATGTCATGCCAAGTTACAACCTTTTCAGAGTTCATTTAAAATGCTTTTGAAATTCAGGGTCATTTAGCTCAAAATAAATCATTAAATGCATGAAAAATATCAAATGAAGTCAGAAAGGGTTGAAAGTTGGTGATGTGCCTTCGAATGGTGCATATTGAACACACAAAAAGTATGGAGTTAAAATAAGTTATTAAAAAGGAAATCCCTTTGTGATAGATGACTTCTCGTCCGAAACACTCATACTTCTTATGAGATTGTCCAATTTGTATACTAAATGCATCTAGTTTTTGCCATAACCCTCTCAACTCTTTAGAAGTTGCTATGTGGGTGAAATTATGATGTCATTCCAAGTTACAACCTTTCCAGAGTTCATTTGTAATGCTTTTCAAATTCAGGGTCATTTAGCTAAAAAAATCATTAAATGCATGAAAAATATCAAATGAAGTCAGAAAGGGTTGAAAATTGGTGATGTGCCTTCGAATGGTGCATATTGAACACACAAAAAGTATGGAGTTAAAATAAGTTAATAAAAATTAAATCCTTTTGTGATAGATGAGTTTTCGTCCGAAACACTCATACTTCTTATGAGGTTGTCCAATTTGTACACGAAGTGCATCTAGTTTTGCCGTAACCCTCTCAATCTTTAGAAGTACCTATGTGGGTGAAATTATGATGTCATACCAAGTTACAACCTTTTCAGAGTTCATTTGTAATGTTTTTCAAATTCAGGATCATTTAGCTCAAAATAAATCATTAAAGCCATGAAAAATATCAAATGAAGTCAGAAAGGTTTGAAAATTGGTGATGTGCCTTCAAATGGTGCATATTGAACACACAAAAATTATGGAGTTAAAACAAGTTATTAAAATTGAAATCCCTTTGTGATAGATGAGTTCTCGTCCGAAATAGTCATACTTCTTATGAGATTGTCCAATTTGTACACGAAGTGCATCTAGTTTTTGCCATAACCCTCTCAACTCTATAGAAGTTGCTATGTGGGTGAAATTACGATGTCATTCCAAGTTACAACCTTTTCAAAGTTCATTTGTAATGCTTTTCAAATTCAGGGTCATTTAGCTCAAAATAAATAATTAAATGCATGAAAAATATCAAATGAAGTCAGAAAGGGTTGAAAATTGGTGATGTGCCTTCAAATGGTGCATATTGAACACACAAAAAGTATGGAGTTAAAATAAGTTGTTAAAAATGAAATCCCTTTGTGATAGATGAGTTCTCGTCCGAAACCCTCATACTTCTTATGAGATTGTCCAATTCGTACACGAAGTGCATCTAGTTTTTTCCGTAACCCTCTCAACTCTTTAGAAGTTGCTATGTGGGTGAAATTATGATTTCATTCCATGTTACAACCTTTTCAGAGTTCATTTGTAATGCTTTTCAAATTTAGGGTCATTTAGGTCAAAATAAATCATTAAATGCACGAAAAATATCAAATGAAGTCAGAAAGGGTTAAAAATTGGTGATGTGCCTTCGAATGGTGCATATTGAACACAAAAAATGTATGGAGTTAAAATAAGTTATGAAAAATGAAATCCCTTTGTGATAGACGAGTTTTCGACGAAACCCTCATACTTCTTATGAGATTGTCCAATTTTTACATGAAGTGCATCCAGTTTTTGCCATAACCCTCTCAACTCTTTAGAAGTTCCTATGTGAGTGAAATTAGGATGTCATGCCAAGTTACAACCTTTTCAGAGTTCACTTGTAATGCTTTTCCAATTCAGGGTCATTTAGCTCAAAATAAATCATTACATGCATGAAAAATATCAAATGAAGTCACAAAAGGTTGAAAATTGGTGATGTGCCTTCGAATGGTGCATATTGAACACACAAAAAGTATGGAGTTAAAATAAGTTATTAAAAATTAAATCCCTTTGTGATAGACGAGTTTTCGACGAAACCCTCATACTTCTTTTGACATTATCCAATTTGTACACGAAGTGCATCCAGTTTTTGCCGTAACCCTCTCAACTCTTTAGAAGTTACTATGTGGGTGAAATTATGATGTCATGCGAAGTTACAACCTTTTCAGAGGTCATTTGTAATGCTTTTCTAATTCAGGGTCATTTAGGTAAAAATAAATCATTAAATGCATGAAAAATATCAAATGAAGTCACAAAGGGCTGAAAATTGGGGATGTGCCTTCGAATGGTTCATATTGAACACAAAAAAAGCATGGAGTTAAAATAATTTATCAAAAATGAAATCCCTTTGTAATAGATGAGTTTTCGTTCGAAACCCTCATACTTCTTATGAGATTGTCCAATATGTACACGAAGTGCATCCAGTTTTTGCCGTAATCTTCTCTACTCTTTAGAAGTTCCTATGTGGGTGAAATTATAATGTCATGCCAAGTTACACCCTTTTCAGAGTTCATTTGTAATGCTTTTCAAATTCAGGGTCATTTAGCTCAAAATAAATCATTAAATGCACGAAAAATATCAAATGAAGTCAGAAAGGGTTAAAAATTGCTGATGTGCCTTAGAATGGTGCATATTGAACACACAAAAATTATGGAGTTAAAATAAGTTATTAAAAATTAAATCCCTTTGTGATAGATGAGTTCTCGTCCCAAACACTTATACTTCTTATGACATTGTCCAATTTGTACACGAAGTGCATCTAGTTTTTGCCGTAACCCTCTTAACTCTTTAGAAGTTACTATGTGGGTGACATTATGATGTCATTTGAAGTTACAACCGTTTCAGAGTTCATTTGTAATGCTTTTCTAATTTAGGGTCATTTAGCTCAAAATAAATCATTAAATGCATGAAAAATATCAAATGAAGTCAGAAAGGGTTGAAAATTGGTGATGTGCCTTCGAATGGTACATATTGAACACACAAAAAGTATGGAGTTAAAATAAGTTATTAAAAATTAAATCCTTTTGTGATAGATGAGTTTTCGTCCTAAACACTCATACTTCTTATGAGATTGTCCAATTTGTACACGAAGTGCATCTAGTTTTTGCCGTCACCCTCACAACTCTTTAGAAGTTCCGATGTGGGTGAAATTATGATGTCATGCCAAGTTACAACCTTTTCAGAGTTCATTTGTAATGCTTTTCAAATTCAGGGTCATTTAGCTCAAAATAAATCATTAAATGCATGAAAAATATCAACTGAAGTCAGAAAGGGTTGAAAATTGGTGATGTGCCTTCGAATGGTGCACATTGAACACACAAAAAGTATGGAGTTAAAGTAAGGTATTAAAAATGAAATCCCTTTGTGATAGATGAGTTTTCGTCCGAAACACTCATACTTCTTATGAGATTGTCCAATTTGTACACGAAGTGCATCCAATTTGTGCCGTAACCCTCTCAACTTCTTAGAAGTTGCTTTGTGGGTGAAATTATGATGTCATGCCAAGTTACAACCTTTTCAGAGTTCATTTGTAATGCTTTTCAAATTCAGGGTCATTTAGCTGAAAATAAATCATTAAATGCATGAAAAATATCAAATGAAGTCAGAAAGGGATGAAAATTGGTGATGTGCCTTCGAATGGTGCATATTGAATAGAAAAAATGCATGGAGTTAAAATAATTTATTAAAAATGAAATCCCTTTGTAATAGATGAGTTTTCGTCTGAAACCCTCATACTTCTTATAAGATTGTCCAATATGTAGACGAAGTGCATCCCGTTTTTGCCGTAACCCTCTCAACTCTTTAGAAGTTCCTATATGGGTGAAATTATGATGTCATGCCAAGTTACACCCTTTTCAGAGTTCATTTGTAATGCTTTTCAAATTCAGGGTCATTTAACTCAAAATAAATCATTAAATGCATGAAAAATATCAAATGAAGTCAGAAAGGGTTGAAAATGGGTGATGTGCCTTAGAATGGTGCATATTGAACACACAAAAAGTATGGAGTTAAAATAAGTAATTAAAAATGAAATCCCTTTGTGATAGATGAGTTTTCGTCTGAAAACCTCATACTTCTTATGAGATTGTCCAAATTGCACACGAAGTGCATCCAGTTTTTGCCGTGACCCTCTCAACTCTTAAGAAATTTATATGTGGGTGAAATTATGATGTCATGCCAAGTTACAACCTTTTCAGAGTTCATTTCTAATGCTTTTCAAATTCAGGGTCATTTAGCTTCAAATAAATCATTAAATGCATGAAAAATATCAAATGAAGTGACAAAGGGTTGAAAGTTGGTGATGTGCCTTCGAATGGTGCATATTGAACACACAAAAAGTATGGAGATAAAATAAGTTAGTTAAAATGAAATCGCTTTGTGATAGATGAGTTTTCGTCCGAAACCCTCATACTTCTTTTGAGATTGTCCAATTTGTACACGAAGTGCATCCAGTTTTTGCCTTAACCCTCTCAACATTTTAGAAGTTGCTTTGTCGGTGAAATTATGAGGTCATGCCAAGTTACAACCTTTTCAGAGTTCATTTGTAATGCTTTTCAAATTCAAGGTCATTTAGCTCAAAATAAATCATTAAATGCATGAAAAATATCAAATGAAATCAGAAAGGGTTGAAAATTGGTGATGTGCCTTCGAATGGTGCATATTCAACACCAAAAAAGTATGAAGTTAAAATAAGTTATTAAAAATGAAATCCATTTGTAATAGATGAGTTTTCGTCTGAAACCATCATACTTCTTATGAGATTGTCCAATTTGTACATGAAGTGCATCCAGTTTTTACCGCAACCCTCTCAACTCTTTAGAAGTTTCTATGTGGGTGAAATTATCATGTCATGCCAAGTTACAACTTTTTTAGAGTTCATTTGTAATGCTTTTCAAATTCAGGGTCATTTAGCTCAAAATAAATAATTAAATGCATGAAAAATATCAAATGAAGTCAGAAAGGGTTGAAAGTCGGTGATGTGCCTTCGAATGGTGCATATTGAACACACAAAAAGTATGGAGTTAAAATAAGTTATTAAAAATGAAATCCCTTTGTGATAGATGAGTTTTTGTCCGAAACCCTCATAGTTCTTATGTGTATGTCCAATTTGTACACGAAGTGCATCAACTTTTTGTCGTAACCCTCTTAACTCTTTAGAAGTTGCTATGTGGGTGAAATTATGATGTCATTCCTGTAGGAGATATGCCCTAGAGGCAATAATAAATGTTATTGATTATCTCCCTGTTCATAATTATGTTTATGTTCCATGCTATAACTGCAATGATTCTCGAGTCTACAAATAAAACGAGGCTTGGAGGGAAACTCATGTGCACGTGTGGGATAATAAATGGTAAAATGTATTCCTAGTCTGGCCTCTAAGACTGGCTCAAGTATTGCATGATGATCCTGTTTTCCTGATCATGGGCATGGCTATGCCGGCAATTTTGAGGGCAGAATGTTAGAAGAACATTTGTGTTGAATCGACCCAAATTAATGTTATGCTATGAGATACATTCGTCATAAGTTAATGGTTAATAACACAGAGAAGTGAATGTTTGCATAATTCCTTAGACCATGAGAGTATCGAGTTTCTTCATGCTTGCTTCATGAACTTTGGGGTTTGTTAAACGTCATCCGTAAATGGGTGGCTATTACGGCGGCTTACGGGTTCATCGAAAAGTAAGTGAAGTAACTTGATAGCTCAAGATTGGGATTTGCTCCTCCGACGATGGAGAGATATCTCTGGGCCCTCTCGGTGTTACGGTATCCATCATCGTCTGGCCAGACACTTTGCGATTTGATCACGGGGATGCCGGAACACGGGAACGAGAAAAGAGAACAATACCGATAACGAGGTAACTGGCATAGTGGACAAGTTGTTGATCCATGGGGATGCCAACATGTCTCACATCGGGTATTTGTAACATATCGCGACGCAACAGGAATAGCACACGGCAACTGGAGGTTCACTCGAATATTTATTCGTGTGGGTATAGGGATCGATATCGGTGTCCACGGCTCCGATGTTGATCATTGATCAGAAGGGGTTCCAGGTCATGTCTATGCTTCACCGAACCTATAGGGTCACACGCTTAAGGGTCATCTATCTGTTGAATACTAGACAGGGAGTCTGAGAGAAAATCACCGAAAAGTTTCGGACACCGGAAAGGTTTCGGACAGCGGAAATGTTCCGCAGACAGGTCACCGGAACAGTTTCGGTGAAACTGAAAAGTTGTTTTCAGCGGATACCATAAAGTCAAATTGGTTTTGGCACATGCCTGATAATTCTTGGAGGGTGCCAGAATCATTCTGGAAACTTCTGGGAATTTTCCGGAAGAATAACCGGAAATGTTCCGGAGCTGCCGGAACCGCTTCAGATGCTTTTCACAGATGAAAATCACTATTCCGGAATTGTTCCGGATCGTATTGAAAATTATTTTAGTGGGTACTGGAAATGTTCTAAGCCCACATAAATATTTTTAGTTCGAACGGACGCTGAAAAATATCGTCATGAATAGTGAAAGTGCTTTTTG
The DNA here is from genome assembly GCA_022496015.1 of Hordeum marinum. NCBI lineage: Eukaryota > Viridiplantae > Streptophyta > Magnoliopsida > Poales > Poaceae > Hordeum > Hordeum marinum. The sequence goes on from CM039674.1 coordinate 481,803,231, forward strand.
GATTACTTTATTGGAAACACTATTTGTGAATAGTGGAAACACTATTCGTGAATAGTGGAAACACTATTATGAATAGTGGGAAACACTATTGGGAGAAAATATCTCATGACTAGTGAAAACACTATTACGAAATAGTGGAAAACACTATTGTGAATAGTGGGGAACACTATTTATGAATAGTGGAATCACTATTATGAATAGTGAAAATATGTGAGGGCATTTTGGTATTTTTACCATAGTCTCTCATCCTATAAATAGGGGTGAGGATGCAACCCAAAATCCTCATCCTTGTGCTCTCATACACATGCTTTGCTTTGCAAGCTCTCTCTCTCCCTCCCAGCGAAATAGTTTCGTAGAGCCGAAAGGCTGTCTGGGTTCCGGCAGGAACTAGTTCTGGACGGCGAAGCCCTGCCGGATAGATGACACCGTATGTGTGCAACTCTGTAGAGAGATCGTAGTTTCGGTATTAGTTCGAGAGTGCCTCCCGAAGGGCTGTCTGTGTGACCGTCCAAGTTTTGGAGGTCCTCCCGAAGGGCTGTCCGAGTGACAGTCCGAGTTTCGGAGGTCCTCCCGAAGTGCTGTCCGCGACACCGTCCGGGGGGCTATGCGACCGCCTCCCGGAGGGCTGTCCGCAGGGCAGATGAGGGTATACATCCTCGCCGTTGGGAGGTTGTAAAATCCTAGCTGCGGGGATCTTCACCGCCGTTCGTCATCGACTCTACTTCCGCTGCGCTTAGAGTCGGTACGGATCAGATCAAACATTGTATGCAGTCTCCATAGTGGTCCTGGGCGTGCTCGCTATACCGGAAATTTTTGTTTTCTGTCGCGTTCCCCAACAATTCCAAGCTACAACCTTTTTTAGAGTTCATTTGTAATGCTTTTCTAATTCAGGGTCATTTAGCTCAAAATAAATCATTAAATGCATGAAAAATATCAAATGAAGTCAGAAAGGGTTGAAAATTGGTGATGTGCCTTCGAATGGTACATATTGAACACACAAAAAGTATGGAGTTAAAAGAAGTTATTAAAAATTAAATCCTTTTGTGATAGATGAGTTTTCGTCCGAAACACTCATACATCTTATGAGATTGTCCAATTTGTACACGAAGTGCATCTAGTTTTTGCCGTAACCCTCTCAACTCTTTAGAAGTTCCTATGTGGGTGAAATTATGATGTCATGCCAAGTTACAACCTTTTCAGAGTTCATTTGTAATGCTTTTCAAATCAGGGTCATTTAGCTTAAAATAAATCATTACATGCATGAAAAATATCAAATGAAGTCAGAAAGGGTTGAAAATTGGTGATGTGCCTTAGAATGGTGCATATTAACACACAAAAATTATGGAGTTAAAACAAGTTATTAAAAATGAAATCCCTTTGTGATAGATAAGTTTTCGTCCGAAACCCACATACTTCTTATGAGATTGTCCAAATTGTACACAAAGTGCATCCAGTTTTTGCCGTAACCCTCTCAACTCTTAAGCAGTTTATATGTCGGTGAAATTATGATGTCATGCCAAGTTACAACCTTTTCAGAGTTCATTTGTAATGCTTTTCAAATTCAGGGTCATTTAGCTTCAAATAAATCATTAAATGCATGAAAAATATCAAATGAAGTGAAAAGGGTTGAAAGTTGGTGATGTGCCTTCGAATGGTGCATATTGAACACACAAAAAGTATGGAGATAAAATAAGTTAGTAAAAATGAAATCGCTTTGTGATAGATGAGTTTTCGGCCGAAACCCTCATACTTCTTATGAGATTGTCCAATTTGTACACGAAGTGCATCCAGTTTTTGCCGTAACCCTCTCAACTTCTTAGAAGTTGCTTTGTCGGTGAAATTATGATGTCATGCCAAGTTTCAACCTTTTCAGAGTTCATTTGTAATGCTTTTCAAATTCAAGGTCATTTAGCTCAAAATAAATTATTAAATGCATGAAAAATATCAAATGAAATCAGAAAGGGCTGAAAATTGGTGATGTGCCTTCGAATGGTGCATATTGAACACAAAAAAAGCATGGAGTTAAAATAATTTATTAAAAATGAAATCCCTTTGTAATAGATGAATTTTCGTCTGAAACCATCATACTTCTTATGAGATTGTCCAATTTGTACACGAAATGGATCTAGTTTTTACCGCAACCCTCTCAACTCTTTAGAAGTTTCTATGTGGGTGAAATTATGATGTCATGCCAAGTTACAACCTTTTCAGAGTTCATTTGTAATGCTTTCCAAATTCAGGGTCATTTAGCTCAAAATAAATCATTAAATGCATGAAAAATATCAAATGAAGTCAGAAAGGGTTGAAAATTGGTGATGTGCCTTCGAATGGTGCATATTGAACACACAAAAAGTATGGAGTTAAAATAAGTTATTAAAAATGAAATCCCTTTGTGATAGATGAGTTTTCGTCCGAAACACTCATACTTCTTATGAGATTGTCCAATTTGTACACGAAGTGCATCCAATTTTTGCCGTAACCCTCTCAACTTCTTAGAAGTTGCTTTGTGGGTGAAATTATGATGTCATGCCAAGTTACAACCTTTTCAGAGTTCATTTGTAATGCTTTTCAAATTCAGGGTCATTTAGCTGAAAATAAATCATTAAATGCATGAAAAATATCAAATGAAGTCAGAAAGGGTTGAAAATTGGTGATGTGCCTTCGAATGGTGCATATTGAACACACAAAAATTATGGAGTTAAAATAAGTTAGTAAAAATGAAATCGCTTTGTGATAGATGAGTTTTCGGCCGAAACCCTCATACTTCTTATGAGATTGTCCAATTTGTACACGAAGTGCATCCAGTTTTTGCCGTAACCCTCTCAACTTCTTAGAAGTTGCTTTGTCGGTGAAATTATGATGTCGTGCCAAGTTTCAACCTTTTCAGAGTTCATTTGTAATGCTTTTCAAATTCAAGGTCATTTAGCTCAAAATAAATTATTAAATGCATGAAAAATATCAAATGAAATCAGAAAGGGCTGAAAATTGGTGATGTGCCTTCGAATGGTGCATATTGAACACAAAAAAAGCATGGAGTTAAAATAATTTATTAAAAATGAAATCCCTTTGTAATAGATGAATTTTCGTCTGAAACCATCATACTTCTTATGAGATTGTCCAATTTGTACACGAAATGGATCTAGTTTTTACCGCAACCCTCTCAACTCTTTAGAAGTTTCTATGTGGGTGAAATTATGATGTCATGCCAAGTTACAACCTTTTCAGAGTTCATTTGTAATGCTTTCCAAATTCAGGGTCATTTAGCTCAAAATAAATCATTAAATGCATGAAAAATATCAAATGAAGTCAGAAAGGGTTGAAAATTGGTGATGTGCCTTCGAATGGTGCATATTGAACACACAAAAAGTATGGAGTTAAAATAAGTTATTAAAAATGAAATCCCTTTGTGATAGATGAGTTTTCGTCCGAAACACTCATACTTCTTATGAGATTGTCCAATTTGTACACGAAGTGCATCCAATTTTTGCCGTAACCCTCTCAACTTCTTAGAAGTTGCTTTGTGGGTGAAATTATGATGTCATGCCAAGTTACAACCTTTTCAGAGTTCATTTGTAATGCTTTTCAAATTCAGGGTCATTTAGCTGAAAATAAATCATTAAATGCATGAAAAATATCAAATGAAGTCAGAAAGGGTTGAAAATTGGTGATGTGCCTTCGAATGGTGCATATTGAACAGAAAAAAAGCATGGAGTGAAAATAATTTATTAAAAATGAAATCCCTTTGTAATAGATGAGTTTTCGTCTCAAACCCTCATACTTCTTATGAGATTGTCCAATATATAGACGAAGTGCATCCAGTTTTTGCCGTAACCCTCTCAACTCTTTAGAAGTTCCTATGTGTGTGAAATTATGATGTCGTGCCAAGTTACACCCTTTTCAGAGTTCATTTGTAATGCTTTTCAAATTCAGGGTCATTTAGCTCAAAATAAATCATTAAATGCATGAAAAATATCAAATGAAGTAAGAAAGGGTTGAAAATTGGTGATGTGCCTTAGAATGGTGCATATTGAACACACAAAAATTATGGAGTTAAAATAAGTTATTAAAAATGAAATCCCTTTGTGATAGATGAGTTTTCGTTTGAAACCCTCATACTTCTTATGAGATTGTCCAAATTGTACACGAAGTGCATCTAGTTTTTGCCGTCACCCTCTCAACTCTTAAGAAGTTTATATGTGGGTGAAATTATGATGTCATGCCAAGTTACAACCTTTTCAGAGTTCATTTCTAATGCTTTTCAAATTCAGGGTCATTTAGCTTCAAATAAATCATTAAATGCATGAAAAATATCAAATGAAGTGACAAAGGGTTGAATGTTGGTGATGTGCCTTCGAATGGTGCATATTGAACACACAAAAGTATGGAGATAAAATAAGTTAGTAAAAATGAAATCGCTTTGTGATAGATGAGTTTTCGTCTAAAACCCTCATACTTCTTTTGAGATTGTCCAATTTGTACACGAAGTGCATCCAGTTTTTGCCGTAACCCTCTCAACTTTTTAGAAGTTGCTTTGTCGGTGAAATTATGAGGTCATGCCAAGTTACAACCTTTTCAGAGTTCATTTGTAATGCTTTTCAAATTCAGGGTCATTTAGCTCAAAATAAATCATTAAATGCATGAAAAATATCAAATGAAATCAGAAAGGGTTGAAAATTGGTGATGTGCCTTCGAATGGTGCATATTCAACACCAAAAAAGTATGAAGTTAAAATAAGTTATTGAAAATGAAATCCATTTGTAATAGATGAGTTTTCGTCTGAAACCATCATACTTCTTATGAGATTGTCCAATTTGTACATGAAGTGCATCCAGTTTTTACCGCAACCCTCTCAACTCTTTAGAAGTTTCTATGTGGGTGAAATTATGATGTCATGCCAAGTTACAACCTTTTCAGAGTTCATTTGTAATGCTTTTCAAATTCAGGGTCATTTAGCTCAAAATAAATAATTAAATGCATGAAAAATATCAAATGAAGTCAGAAAGGGTTGAAAGTTGGTGATATGCCTTCGAATGGTGCATATTGAACACACAAAAAGTATGGAGTTAAAATAAGTTATTAAAAATGAAATCCCTTTGTGATAGATGAGTTTTTGTCCGAAACCCTCATAGTTCTTATGTGTATGTCCAATTTGTACACGAAGTGCATCTAGTTTTTGTCGTAACCCTCTTAACTCTTTAGAAGTTGCTATGTGGGTGAAATTATGGTGTCATTCCAAGTTACAACCTTTTCAGAGTTCATTTGTAATGCTTTTCTAATTCAGGGTCATTTAGCTCAAAATAAATCATTAAATGCATGAAAAATATCAAATGAAGTCAGAAAGGGTTGAAAATTGGTGATGTGCCTTCGAATGGTACATATTGAACACACAAAAAGTATGGAGTTAAAATAAGTTATTAAAAATTAAATCATTTTGTGATAGATGAGTTTTCGTCCGAAACACTCATACATCTTATGAGATTGTCCAATTTGTACACGAAGTGCATCTAGTTTTTGCCGTAACCCTCTCAACTCTTTAGAAGTTCCTATGTGGGTGAAATTATGATGTCATGCCAAGTTAGAACCTTTTCAGAGTTCATTTGTAATGCTTTTCAAATTCAGGGTCATTTAGCTTAAAATAAATCATTAAATGCATGAAAAATATCAAATGAAGTCAGAAAGGGTTGAAAATTGGTGATGTGCCTTAGAATGGTGCATATTGAACACACAAAAAGTATGGAGTTAAAACAAGTTATTAAAAATGAAATCCCTTTGTGATAGATTAGTTTTCGTCCGAAACCCGCATACTTCTTATGAGATTGTCCAAATTGTACACGAAGTGCATCCAGTTTTTGCCGTAACCCTCTCAGCTCTTAAGAGGTTTATATGTGGGTGAAATTATGATGTCATGCCAAGTTACAACCTTTTCAGAGTTCATTTGTAATGCTTTTCAAATTCAGGGTCATTTAGCTTCAAATAAATCATTAAATGCATGAAAAATATCAAATGAAGTGAAAAGGGTTGAAAATTGGTGATGTGCCTTCGAATGGTGCATATTGAACACACAAAAAGTATGGAGATAAAATAAGTTAGTAAAAATGAAATCGCTTTGTGCTAGATGAGTTTTCGGTCGAAACCCTCATACTTCTTATGAGATTGTCCAATTTGTACACGAACTGCATCCAGTTTTTGCCATAACCCTCTCAACTTCTTAGAAGTTGCTTTGTCGGTGAAATTATGATGTCATGCCAAGTTACAACCTTTTCAGAGTTCATTTGTAATGCTTTTCAAATTCAAGGTCATTTAGCTCAAAATAAATAATTAAATGCATGAAAAATATCAAATGAAATCAGAAAGGGTTGAAAATTGGTGATGTGCCTTCGAATGGTGCATATTGAACACAAAAAAAGCATGGAGTTAAAATAATTTATTAAAAATGAAATCCCTTTGTAATAGATGAATTTTCGTCTGAAACCATCATACTTCTTATGAGATTGTCCCATTTGTACACGAAGTGCATCCAGTTTTTACCGCAACCCTCTCAACTCTTTAGAAGTTTCTATGTGGGTGAAATTATGATGTCATGCCAAGTTACAACCTTTTCAGAGTTCATTTGTAGTGCTTTTCAAATTCAGGGTCATTTAGCTCAAAATAAATCATTAAATGCATGAAAAATATCAAATGAAGTCAGAAAGCGTTGAAAGTTGGTGATGTGCCTTCGAATGGTGCATATTGAACACACAAAAAGTATGGAGTTAAAATAAGTTATTAAAAATGAAATCCCTTTGTGATAGATGAGTTTTTGTCCGAAACCCTCATAGTTCTTATGAGATTGTCCAATTTGTACACGAAGTGCATCTGGTTTTTGTCGTAACCCTCTTAACTCTTTAGAAGTTGCTATGTGGGTGAAATTATGATGTCATTCCAAGTTACAACCTTTTCAGAGTTCATTTGTAATGCTTTTCTAATTCAGGGTCATTTAGCTCAAAATAAATCATTAAATGCATGAAAAATATCAAATGAAGTCAGAAAGGGTTGAAAATTGGTGATGTGCTTTCGAATGGTACATATTGAACACACAAAAAGTATGGAGTTAAAATAAGTTATTAAAAATTAAATCCTTTTGTGATAGATGAGTTTTCGTCCGAAACACTCATACTTCTTATGAGATCGTCCAATTTGTACACGAAGTGCATCTAGTTTTTGCCGTAACCCTCTCAACTCTTTAGAACTTCCTATGTGGGTGAAACTATAATGTCATGCCAAGTTACAACCTTTTCAGAGTTCATTTGTAATGCTTTTCAAATTCAGGGTCGTTTAGCTCAAAATAAATCATTAAATGCATGAAAAATATCAAATGAAGTCAGAAAGGGTTGAAAATTGGTGATGTGCCTTCGAATGGTGCATATTGAACACACAAAAAGTATGGAGTTAAAATAAGTTATTAAAAATGAAATCCCTTTGTGATAGATGAGTTTTCGTCCGAAACACTCATACTTCTTATGAGATTGTCCAATTTGTACATGAAGTGCATCCAGTTTTTGCCGTAACCCTCTCAACTTCTTAGAAGTTGCTTTGTGGGTGAAATTATGATGTCATTCCAAGTTACAACCTTTTCAGAGTTCATTTGTAATGCTTTTCAAATTCAGGGTCATTTAGGTCAAAATAAATCATTAAAGGCATGAAAAATATCAAATGAGGTCAGAAAGGGTTGAAAAATGGTGATGTTCCTTAGAATGGTGCATATTGAACACACAAAAATTATGGAGTTAAAATAAGTTATTAAAAATGAAATCCCTTTGTGATAGATGAGTTTTCGTCCGAAACACTCATACTTCTTATGAGATTGTCCAATTTGTACACGAAGTGCATCTAGTTTTTGCCGTAACCCTCTTAACTCTTTAGAAGTTGCTATGTGGGTGAAATTATGATGTCATTCAAAGTTACAACCTTTTCAGAGTTCATTTGTAATGCTTTTCTAATTCAGGGTCATTTAGCTCAAAATAAATCATTAAATGCATGAAAAATATCAAATGAAGTCAGAAAGGGTTGAAAATTGGTGATGTGCTTTCGAATGGTACATATTGAACACACGAAAAGTATGGAGTTAAAATAAGTTATTAAAAATTAAATCCTTTTGTGATAGATGAGTTTTCGTCCGAAACACTCATACTTCTTACGAGATTGTCCAATTTGTACACGAAGTGCATCTAATTTTTGCCATAACCCTCTCAACTCTTTAGAAGTTCCTATGTGGGTGAAACTATAATGTCATGCCAAGTTACAACCTTTTCAGAGTTCATTTGTAATGCTTTTCAAATTCAGGGTCATTTAGCTCAAAATAAATCATTAAATGCATGAAAAATATCAAATGAAGTCAGAAAGGGTTGAAAATTGGTGATGTGCCTTCAAATGGTGCATATTGAACACACAAAAAGTATGGAGTTAAAATAAGTTATTAAAAATGAAATCCCTTTGTGATAGATGAGTTTTCGTCCGAAACACTCATACTTCTTATGAGATTGTCCAATTTGTACATGAACTGCATCCAGTTTTTGCCGTAACCCTCTCAACTTCTTAGAAGTTGCTTTGTGGGTGAAATTATGATGTCATGCCAAGTTACAACCTTTTTAGAGTTCATTTGTAATGCTTTTCAAATTCAGGGTCATTTAGCTCAAAATAAATCATTAAAGGCATGAAAAATATCAAATGAAGTCAGAAAGGGTTGAAAATTGGTGATGTGCCTTAGAACGGTGCATATTGAACACACAAAAATTATGGAGTTAAAATAAGTTATTAAAAATGAAATCCCTTTTTGATAGATGAGTTTTCGTCCGAAACACTCATACTTCTTATGAGATTGTCCAATTTGTACACGAAGTGCATCTAGTTTTTGCCGTAACCCTCTTAACTCTTTAGAAGTTGCTACGTGGGTGAAATTATGATGTCATTCAAAGTTACAACCTTTTCAGAGTTCATTTGTAATGCTTTTCTAATTCAGGGTCATTTAGCTCAAAATAAATCATTAAATGCATGAAAAATATCAAATGAAGTCAGAAAGGGTTGAAAATTGGTGATGTGCTTTCGAATGGTACATATTGAACACACGAAAAGCATGGAGTTAAAATAAGTTATTAAAAATTAAATCCTTTTGTGATAGATGAGTTTTCGTCCGAAACACTCATACTTCTTACGAGATTGTCCAATTTGTACACGAAGTGCATCTAATTTTTGCCATAACCCTCTCAACTCTTTAGAAGTTCCTATGTGGGTGAAACTATAATGTCATGCCAAGTTACAACCTTTTCAGAGTTCATTTGTAATGCTTTTCAAATTCAGGGTCATTTAGCTCAAAATAAATCATTAAATGCATGAAAAATATCAAATGAAGTCAGAAAGGGTTGAAAATTGGTGATGTGCCTTCAAATGGTGCATATTGAACACACAAAAAGTATGGAGTTAAAATAAGTTATTAAAAATGAAATCCCTTTGTGATAGATGAGTTTTCGTCCGAAACACTCATACTTCTTATGAGATTGTCCAATTTGTACATGAACTGCATCCAGTTTTTGCCATAACCCTCTCAACTTCTTAGAAGTTTCTTTGTGGGTGAAATTATGATGTCATGCCAAGTTACAACCTTTTCAGAGTTCATTTGTAATGCTTTTCAAATTCAGGGTCATTTAGCTCAAAATAAATCATTAAAGGCATGAAAAATATCAAATGAAGTCAGAAAGGGTTGAAAATTGGTGATGTGCCTTAGAACGGTGCATATTGAACACACAAAAATTATGGAGTTAAAATAAGTTATTAAAAATGAAATCCCTTTTTGATAGATGAGTTCTCGTCGAAACACTCATACTTCTTATGAGATTGTCCAATTTGTACACGAAGTGCATCTAGTTTTTGCCGTAACCCTCTTAACTATTTAGAAGTTGCTATGTGGGTGAAATTACGGTGTCATTCCAAGTTACAACCTTTTCAGAGTTCATTTGTAATGCCTTTCTAATTCAGGGTCATTTAGCTCAAAATAAATCATTAAATGCATGAAAAATATCAAATGAAGTCACAAAGAGTTGAAAATTGGTGATGTGCCTTCGAATGGTACATATTGAGCACACAAAAAGTATGGATTTAAAATAAGTTATTAAAAATTAAATCCTTTTGTGATAGATGAGTTTTCGTCCGAAACACTCATACTTCTTATGAGATTGTCCAATTCGTACACGAAGTGCATCTAGTTTTTGCCGTAACCCTCACAACTCTTTAGAAGTTCCTATGTGGGTGAAATTATTATGTCATGCCAAGTTACAACCTTTACAGAGTTCATTTGTAATGCTTTTCAAATTCAGGGTCATTTAGCTCAAAATAAATCATTAAATGCATGAAAAATATCAAATGAAGTCAGAAAGGGTTGAAAATTGGTGATGTGCCTTCGAATGGTGCATATTGAACACACAAAAAGTATGGAGTTAAAATAAGTTATTAAAAATGAAATCCCTTTGTGATAGATGAGTTTTCATCCGAAACACTCATACTTCTTATGAGATTGTCCAATTTGTACATGAAGTGCATCCAGTTTTTGCCGTAACCCTCTCAACTTATTAGAAGTTGCTTTGTGGGTGAAATTATGATGTCATACCAACTTACAACCTTTTCAGAGTTCATTTGTAATGCTTTTCAAATTCAGGGTCATTTAGCTCAAAATAAATCATCAAATGCATGAAAATATCAAATGAAGTCAGAAAGGGTTGAAAATTGGTGATGTGCCTTCGAATGGTGCATATTGAACACAAAAAAAGGATGGAGTTAAAATAAGTTATTAAAAATGAAATCCCTTTGTAATAGATGAGTTTTCGTCCGAAACACTCATACTTCTTATGAGATTGTCCAATTTGTACACGAAGTGCATCCAAGTTTTACCGCAGCCCTCTCAACTCTTTAGAAGTTTCTATGTGGGTGAAATTATGATGTCATGCCAAGTTACAACCTTTTCAGAGTTCATTTGTAATGCTTTTCAAATTCAGGGTCATTTAGCTCAAAATAAATCATTAAATGCATGAAAAATATCAAATGAAGTCAGAAAGGGTTGAAAGTTGGTGATGTGCCTTCGAATGGTGCATATTGAACACACAAAAAGTATGGAGTTAAAATAAGTTACTAAAAATGAAATCCCTTTGTGATAGATGAGTTTTTGTCCGAAACCCTCTTAGTTCTTATGAGATTGTCCAATTTGTACACGAAGTGCGCCTAGTTTTTGCCGTAACCCTCTCAACTCTTAAGAAGTTGCTATGTGGGTGAAATTATGATGTCATGCCAAGTTACAACCTTTTCAGAGTTCATTTGTAATGCTTTTCAAATTCAGGGGCATTTAGCTCAAAATAAATCATTAAATGCATGAAAAACATCAAATGAAGACAGAAAGGGTTGAAAATTGGTGAAGTGCCTACGAATGGTGCATATTGAACACACAAAAAGTATGGAGTTAAAATAAGTTATTAAAAATGAAATCCCTTTGTAATAGATGAGTTTTCGTCCGAAACCCTCATACTTCTTATGAGATTGTCCAATTTGTACACGAAGTGCGCCTAGTTTTTGCCGTAACCCTCTCAACTCTTAAGAAGTTGCTATGTGGGTGAAATTATGATGTCATGCCAAGTTACAACCTTTTCAGAGTTCATTTGTAATGCTTTTCAAATTCAGGGGCATTTAGCTCAAAATAAATCATTAAATGCGTGAGAAATATCAAATGAAGTCAGAAAGGGTTGAAAATTGGTGATGTGCCTTTAAATGGTGCCTATTGAACACACAAAAATTATGGAGTTAAAATAATTTATTAAAAATGAAATCCCTTTGTGATAGACGAGTTTTCGTCCAAAACCCTCAAACTTCTTATAAGATTGTCTAATTTGTACACGAAGTGCATCCTGTTTTGGCCGTAACCCTCTCAACTCTTTAGAAGTTGCTATGTGGGTGAAATTATGATGTCATGCCAAGTTACAACGTTTCCAGAGTTCATTTGTAATGCTTTTCAAATTCAGGGTCATTTAGCTCAAAATAAATCATTAAATGCATGAAAAATATCAAATGAAGTCAGAAAGGGTTGAAAATTGGTGATGTGCCTTAGAATGGTGCATATTGAACACACAAAAAGTATGGAGTTAAAATAAGCTATTAAAAATGAAATCCCTTTGTGATAGATGAGTTTTCGTCCGAAACCCTCATATTTCTTATGAGATTGTCCAAATTGTACACGAAGTGCATCCAGTTTTTGCCGTAAACCTCTCAACTCTTAAGCAGTTTCTATGTGGGTGAAATTACGATGTCATGCCAAGTTACAACCTTTTCAGAGTTCATTTGTAATGCTTTCCAAATTCAGGGTCATTTAGCTTAAAATAAATCATTAAATGCATCAAAAATATCAAATGATGTGACAAAGGGTTGAAAGTTGGTGATGTGCCTTCGAATGGTGCATATTGAACACACAAAAAGTATGGAGTTAAAATAACTTAGTAAAAATGAAATCGCTTTGTGATAGATGAGTTTTCGTCCGAAACCCTCATACTTCTTATGAGATTGTCCAATTTGTACACGAAGTGCATCCAGTTTTTGCCGTAACCCTCTCAACTTCTTAGAAGTTGCTTTGTCGGTGAAATTATGATGTCATGCCAAGTTACAACCTTTTCAGAGTTCATTTGTAATGCTTTTCTAATTCAGGGTCATTTAGCTCAAAATAAATCATTAAATGCATGAAAAATATCAAATGAAGTCAGAAAGGGTTGAAAATTTGTGATGTGCTTCCGAATGGTACATATTGAACACACGAAAAGTATGGAGTTAAAATAAGTTATTAAAAATTAAATCCTTTTGTGATAGATGAGTTTTCGTCCGAAACACTCATACTTCTTACGAGATTGTCCAATTTGTACACGAAGTGCATCTAATTTTTGCCATAACCCTCTCAACTCTTTAGAAGTTCCTATGTGGGTGAAAGTATAATGTCATGCCAAGTTACAACCTTTTCAGAGTTCATTTGTAATGCTTTTCAAATTCAGGGTCATTTAGCTCAAAATAAATCATTAAATGCATGAAAAATATCAAATGAAGTCAGAAAGGGTTGAAAATTGGTGATGTGCCTTCAAATGGTGCATATTGAACACACAAAAAGTATGGAGTTAAAATAAGTTATTAAAAATGAAATCCCTTTGTGATAGATGAGTTTTCGTCCGAAACACTCATACTTCTTATGAGATTGTCCAATTTGTACATGAACTGCATCCAGTTTTTGCCGTAACCCTCTCAACTTCTTAGAAGTTGCTTTGTGGGTGAAATTATGATGTCATGCCAAGTTACAACCTTTTTAGAGTTCATTTGTAATGCTTTTCAAATTCAAGGTCATTTAGCTCAAAATAAATAATTAAATGCATGAAAAATATCAAATGAAATCAGAAAGGGTTGAAAATTGGTGATGTGCCTTCGAATGGTGCATATTGAACACAAAAAAAGCATGGAGTTAAAATAATTTATTAAAAATGAAATCCCTTTGTAATAGATGAATTTTCGTCTGAAACCATCATACTTCTTATGAGATTGTCCCATTTGTACACGAAGTGCATCCAGTTTTTACCGCAACCCTCTCAACTCTTTAGAAGTTTCTATGTGGGTGAAATTATGATGTCATGCCAAGTTACAACCTTTTCAGAGTTCATTTGTAGTGCTTTTCAAATTCAGGGTCATTTAGCTCAAAATAAATCATTAAATGCATGAAAAATATCAAATGAAGTCAGAAAGCGTTGAAAGTTGGTGATGTGCCTTCGAATGGTGCATATTGAACACACAAAAAGTATGGAGTTAAAATAAGTTATTAAAAATGAAATCCCTTTGTGATAGATGAGTTTTTGTCCGAAACCCTCATAGTTCTTATGAGATTGTCCAATTTGTACACGAAGTGCATCTGGTTTTTGTCGTAACCCTCTTAACTCTTTAGAAGTTGCTATGTGGGTGAAATTATGATGTCATTCCAAGTTACAACCTTTTCAGAGTTCATTTGTAATGCTTTTCTAATTCAGGGTCATTTAGCTCAAAATAAATCATTAAATGCATGAAAAATATCAAATGAAGTCAGAAAGGGTTGAAAATTGGTGATGTGCTTTCGAATGGTACATATTGAACACACAAAAAGTATGGAGTTAAAATAAGTTATTAAAAATTAAATCCTTTTGTGATAGATGAGTTTTCGTCCGAAACACTCATACTTCTTATGAGATCGTCCAATTTGTACACGAAGTGCATCTAGTTTTTGCCGTAACCCTCTCAACTCTTTAGAACTTCCTATGTGGGTGAAACTATAATGTCATGCCAAGTTACAACCTTTTCAGAGTTCATTTGTAATGCTTTTCAAATTCAGGGTCGTTTAGCTCAAAATAAATCATTAAATGCATGAAAAATATCAAATGAAGTCAGAAAGGGTTGAAAATTGGTGATGTGCCTTCGAATGGTGCTTATTGAACACACAAAAAGTATGGAGTTAAAATAAGTTATTAAAAATGAAATCCCTTTGTGATAGATGAGTTTTCGTCCGAAACACTCATACTTCTTATGAGATTGTCCAATTTGTACATGAAGTGCATCCAGTTTTTGCCGTAACCCTCTCAACTTCTTAGAAGTTGCTTTGTGGGTGAAATTATGATGTCATTCCAAGTTACAACCTTTTCAGAGTTCATTTGTAATGCTTTTCAAATTCAGGGTCATTTAGCTCAAAATAAATCATTAAAGGCATGAAAAATATCAAATGAGGTCAGAAAGGGTTGAAAAATGGTGATGTTCCTTAGAATGGTGCATATTGAACACACAAAAATTATGGAGTTAAAATAAGTTATTAAAAATGAAATCCCTTTGTGATAGATGAGTTTTCGTCCGAAACACTCATACTTCTTATGAGATTGTCCAATTTGTACACGAAGTGCATCTAGTTTTTGCCGTAACCCTCTTAACTCTTTAGAAGTTGCTATGTGGGTGAAATTATGATGTCATTCAAAGTTACAACCTTTTCAGAGTTCATTTGTAATGCTTTTCTAATTCAGGGTCATTTAGCTCAAAATAAATCATTAAATGCATGAAAAATATCAAATGAAGTCAGAAAGGGTTGAAAATTGGTGATGTGCTTTCGAATGGTACATATTGAACACACGAAAAGTATGGAGTTAAAATAAGTTATTAAAAATTAAATCCTTTTGTGATAGATGAGTTTTCGTCCGAAACACTCATACTTCTTACGAGATTGTCCAATTTGTACACGAAGTGCATCTAATTTTTGCCATAACCCTCTCAACTCTTTAGAAGTTCCTATGTGGGTGAAACTATAATGTCATGCCAAGTTACAACCTTTTCAGAGTTCATTTGTAATGCTTTTCAAATTCAGGGTCATTTAGCTCAAAATAAATCATTAAATGCATGAAAAATATCAAATGAAGTCAGAAAGGGTTGAAAATTGGTGATGTGCCTTCAAATGGTGCATATTGAACACACAAAAAGTATGGAGTTAAAATAAGTTATTAAAAATGAAATCCCTTTGTGATAGATGAGTTTTCGTCCGAAACACTCATACTTCTTATGAGATTGTCCAATTTGTACATGAACTGCATCCAGTTTTTGCCGTAACCCTCTCAACTTCTTAGAAGTTGCTTTGTGGGTGAAATTATGATGTCATGCCAAGTTACAACCTTTTTAGAGTTCATTTGTAATGCTTTTCAAATTCAGGGTCATTTAGCTCAAAATAAATCATTAAAGGCATGAAAAATATCAAATGAAGTCAGAAAGGGTTGAAAATTGGTGATGTGCCTTAGAACGGTGCATATTGAACACACAAAAATTATGGAGTTAAAATAAGTTATTAAAAATGAAATCCCTTTTTGATAGATGAGTTTTCGTCCGAAACACTCATACTTCTTATGAGATTGTCCAATTTGTACACGAAGTGCATCTAGTTTTTGCCGTAACCCTCTTAACTCTTTAGAAGTTGCTACGTGGGTGAAATTATGATGTCATTCAAAGTTACAACCTTTTCAGAGTTCATTTGTAATGCTTTTCTAATTCAGGGTCATTTAGCTCAAAATAAATCATTAAATGCATGAAAAATATCAAATGAAGTCAGAAAGGGTTGAAAATTGGTGATGTGCTTTCGAATGGTACATATTGAACACACGAAAAGCATGGAGTTAAAATAAGTTATTAAAAATTAAATCCTTTTGTGATAGATGAGTTTTCGTCCGAAACACTCATACTTCTTACGAGATTGTCCAATTTGTACACGAAGTGCATCTAATTTTTGCCATAACCCTCTCAACTCTTTAGAAGTTCCTATGTGGGTGAAACTATAATGTCATGCCAAGTTACAACCTTTTCAGAGTTCATTTGTAATGCTTTTCAAATTCAGGGTCATTTAGCTCAAAATAAATCATTAAATGCATGAAAAATATCAAATGAAGTCAGAAAGGGTTGAAAATTGGTGATGTGCCTTCAAATGGTGCATATTGAACACACAAAAAGTATGGAGTTAAAATAAGTTATTAAAAATGAAATCCCTTTGTGATAGATGAGTTTTCGTCCGAAACACTCATAGTTCTTATGAGATTGTCCAATTTGTACATGAACTGCATCCAGTTTTTGCCGTAACCCTCTCAACTTCTTAGAAGTTTCTTTGTGGGTGAAATTATGATGTCATGCCAAGTTACAACCTTTTCAGAGTTCATTTGTAATGCTTTTCAAATTCAGGGTCATTTAGCTCAAAATAAATCATTAAAGGCATGAAAAATATCAAATGAAGTCAGAAAGGGTTGAAAATTGGTGATGTGCCTTAGAACGGTGCATATTGAACACACAAAAATTATGGAGTTAAAATAAGTTATTAAAAATGAAATCCCTTTTTGATAGATGAGTTCTCGTCGAAACACTCATACTTCTTATGAGATTGTCCAATTTGTACACGAAGTGCATCTAGTTTTTGCCGTAACCCTCTTAACTATTTAGAAGTTGCTATGTGGGTGAAATTACGGTGTCATTCCAAGTTACAACCTTTTCAGAGTTCATTTGTAATGCCTTTCTAATTCAGGGTCATTTAGCTCAAAATAAATCATTAAATGCATGAAAAATATCAAATGAAGTCACAAAGAGTTGAAAATTGGTGATGTGCCTTCGAATGGTACATATTGAGCACACAAAAAGTATGGATTTAAAATAAGTTATTAAAAATTAAATCCTTTTGTGATAGATGAGTTTTCGTCCGAAACACTCATACTTCTTATGAGATTGTCCAATTCGTACACGAAGTGCATCTAGTTTTTGCCGTAACCCTCACAACTCTTTAGAAGTTCCTATGTGGGTGAAATTATTATGTCATGCCAAGTTACAACCTTTACAGAGTTCATTTGTAATGCTTTTCAAATTCAGGGTCATTTAGCTCATAATAAATCATTAAATGCATGAAAAATATCAAATGAAGTCAGAAAGGGTTGAAAATTGGTGATGTGCCTTCGAATGGTGCATATTGAACACACAAAAAGTATGGAGTTAAAATAAGTTATTAAAAATGAAATCCCTTTGTGATAGATGAGTTTTCGTCCGAAACACTCATACTTCTTATGAGATTGTCCAATTTGTACATGAAGTGCATCCAGTTTTTGCCGTAACCCTCTCAACTTATTAGAAGTTGCTTTGTGGGTGAAATTATGATGTCATACCAACTTACAACCTTTTCAGAGTTCATTTGTAATGCTTTTCAAATTCAGGGTCATTTAGCTCAAAATAAATCATCAAATGCATGAAAATATCAAATGAAGTCAGAAAGGGTTGAAAATTGGTGATGTGACTTCGAATGCTGCATATTGAACACAAAAAAAGGATGGAGTTAAAATAAGTTATTAAAAATGAAATCCCTTTGTAATAGATGAGTTTTCGTCCGAAACACTCATACTTCTTATGAGATTGTCCAATTTGTACACGAAGTGCATCCAGTTTTTACCGCAGCCCTCTCAACTCTTTAGAAGTTTCTATGTGGGTGAAATTATGATGTCATGCCAAGTTACAACCTTTTCAGAGTTCATTTGTAATGCTTTTCAAATTCAGGGTCATTTAGCTCAAAATAAATCATTAAATGCATGAAAAATATCAAATGAAGTCAGAAAGGGTTGAAAGTTGGTGATGTGCCTTCGAATGGTGCATATTGAACACACAAAAAGTATGGAGTTAAAATAAGTTACTAAAAATGAAATCCCTTTGTGATAGATGAGTTTTTGTCCGAAACCCTCTTAGTTCTTATGAGATTGTCCAATTTGTACACGAAGTGCGCCTAGTTTTTGCCGTAACCCTCTCAACTCTTAAGAAGTTGCTATGTGGGTGAAATTATGATGTCATGCCAAGTTACAACCTTTTCAGAGTTCATTTGTAATGCTTTTCAAATTCAGGGGCATTTAGCTCAAAATAAATCATTAAATGCATGAAAAACATCAAATGAAGACAGAAAGGGTTGAAAATTGGTGATGTGCCTTCGAATGGTGCATATTGAACACACAAAAAGTATGGAGCTAAAATATGTTATTAAAAATGAAATCCCTTTGTAATAGATGAGTTTTCGTCCGAAACCCTCATACTTCTTATGAGATTGTCCAATTTGTACACGAAGTGCGCCTAGTTTTTGCCGTAACCCTCTCAACTCTTAAGAAGTTGCTATGTGGGTGAAATTATGATGTCATGCCAAGTTACAACCTTTTCAGAGTTCATTTGTAATGCTTTTCAAATTCAGGGGCATTTAGCTCAAAATAAATCATTAAATGCGTGAGAAATATCAAATGAAGTCAGAAAGGGTTGAAAATTGGTGATGTGCCTTTAAATGGTGCCTATTGAACACACAAAAATTATGGAGTTAAAATAATTTATTAAAAATGAAATCCCTTTGTGATAGACGAGTTTTCGTCCAAAACCCTCAAACTTCTTATAAGATTGTCTAATTTGTACACGAAGTGCATCCTGTTTTGGCCGTAACCCTCTCAACTCTTTAGAAGTTGCTATGTGGGTGAAATTATGATGTCATGCCAAGTTACAACGTTTCCAGAGTTCATTTGTAATGCTTTTCAAATTCAGGGTCATTTAGCTCAAAATAAATCATTAAATGCATGAAAAATATCAAATGAAGTCAGAAAGGGTTGAAAATTGGTGATGTGCCTTAGAATGGTGCATATTGAACACACAAAAAGTATGGAGTTAAAATAAGTTATTAAAAATGAAATCCCTTTGTGATAGATGAGTTTTCGTCCGAAACCCTCATATTTCTTATGAGATTGTCCAAATTGTACACGAAGTGCATCCAGTTTTTGCCGTAAACCTCTCAACTCTTAAGCAGTTTCTATGTGGGTGAAATTACGATGTCATGCCAAGTTACAACCTTTTCAGAGTTCATTTGTAATGCTTTCCAAATTCAGGGTCATTTAGCTTAAAATAAATCATTAAATGCATCAAAAATATCAAATGATGTGACAAAGGGTTGAAAGTTGGTGATGTGCCTTCGAATGGTGCATATTGAACACACAAAAAGTATGGAGTTAAAATAAGTTAGTAAAAATGAAATCGCTTTGTGATAGATGAGTTTTCGTCCGAAACCCTCATACTTCTTATGAGATTGTCCAATTTGTACACGAAGTGCATCCAGTTTTTGCCGTAACCCTCTCAACTTCTTAGAAGTTGCTTTGTCGGTGAAATTATGATGTCATGCCAAGTTACAACCTTTTCAGAGTTCATTTGTAATGCTTTTCTAATTCAGGGTCATTTAGCTCAAAATAAATCATTAAATGCATGAAAAATATCAAATGAAGTCAGAAAGGGTTGAAAATTTGTGATGTGCTTCCGAATGGTACATATTGAACACACGAAAAGTATGGAGTTAAAATAAGTTATTAAAAATTAAATCCTTTTGTGATAGATGAGTTTTCGTCCGAAACACTCATACTTCTTACGAGATTGTCCAATTTGTACACGAGGTGCATCTAATTTTTGCCATAACCCTCTCAACTCTTTAGAAGTTCCTATGTGGGTGAAAGTATAATGTCATGCCAAGTTACAACCTTTTCAGAGTTCATTTGTAATGCTTTTCAAATTCAGGGTCATTTAGCTCAAAATAAATCACTAAATGCATGAAAAATATCAAATGAAGTCAGAAAGGGTTGAAAATTGGTGATGTGCCTTCGAATGGTGCATATTGAACACACAAAAAGTATGGAGTTAAAATAAGTTATTAAAAATGAAATCCCTTTGTGATAGATGAGTTTTCGTCCGAAACACTCATACTTCTTATGAGATTGTCCAATTTGTACATGAAGTGCATCCAGTTTTTGCCATAACCCTCTCAACTTCTTAGAAGTTGCTTTGTGGGTGAAATTATGATGTCATGCCAAGTTACAACCTTTTCAGAGTTCATTTGTAATGCTTTTCAAATTCAGGGTCATTTAGCTCAAAATAAATCATTAAAGGCATGAAAAATATCAAATGAAGTCAGAAAGGGTTGAAAATTGGTGATGTGCCTTAGAACGGTGCATATTGAACACACAAAAATTATGGAGTTAAAATAAGTTATTAAAAATGAAATCCCTTTGTGATAGATGAGTTCTCGTCCGAAACACTCATACTTCTTATGAGATTGTCCAATTTGTACACGAAGTGCATCTAGTTTTTGCCGTAACCCTCTTAACTATTTAGAAGTTGCTATGTGGGTGAAATTACGGTGTCATTCCAAGTTACAACCTTTTCAGAGTTCATTTGTAATGCCTTTCTAATTCAGGGTCATTTAGCTCAAAATAAATCATTAAATGCATGAAAAATATCAAATGAAGTCACAAAGAGTTGAAAATTGGTGATGTGCCTTCGAATGGTACATATTGAGCACACAAAAAGTATGGATTTAAAATAAGTTATTAAAAATTAAATCCTTTTGTGATAGATGAGTTTTCGTCCGAAACACTCATACTTCTTATGAGATTGTCCAATTCGTACACGAAGTGCATCCAGTTTTTGCCGTAACCCTCTCAACTTCTTAGAAGTTGCTTTGTCGGTTAAATTATGATGTCATGCCAAGTTACAACCTTTTCAGAGTTCATTTGTAATGCTTTTCTAATTCAGGGTCATTTAGCTCAAAATAAATCATTAAATGCATGAAAAATATCAAATGAAGTCAGAAAGGGTTGAAAATTTGTGATGTGCTTTCGAATGGTACATATTGAACACACGAAAAGTATGGAGTTAAAATAAGTTATTAAAAATTAAATCCTTTTGTGATAGATGAGTTCTCGTCCGAAACACTCATACTTCTTATGAGATTGTCCAATTTGTACACGAAGTGCATCTAGTTTTTGCCGTAACCCTCTTAACTATTTAGAAGTTGCTATGTGGGTGAAATTACGGTGTCATTCCAAGTTACAACCTTTTCAGAGTTCATTTGTAATGCCTTTCTAATTCAGGGTCATTTAGCTCAAAATAAATCATTAAATGCATGAAAAATATCAAATGAAGTCACAAAGAGTTGAAAATTGGTGATGTGCCTTCGAATGGTACATATTGAGCACACAAAAAGTATGGATTTAAAATAAGTTATTAAAAATGAAATCCCTTTGTAATAGATGAGTTTTCGTCCGAAACCCTCATACTTCTTATGAGATTGTCCAATATGTACACGAAGTGCATCCAGTTTTTGCCGTAACCCTCTCAACTCTTTAGAAGTTCCTATGTGGGTGAAATTATGATGTCATGCCAAGTTACACCCTTTTCGGAGTTCATTTGTAATGCTTTTCAAATTCAGGGTCATTTAGCTCAAAATAAATCATTAAATGCATGAAAAATATCAAATGAAGTCAGAAAGGGTTGAAAATTGGTGATGTGCCTTAGAATGGTGCATATTGAACACACAAAAAGTATGGAGTTAAAATAAGTTATTAAAAATGAAATCCCTTTGTGATAGATGAGTTTTCGTCCGAAACCCTCATATTTCTTATGAGATTGTCCAAATTGTACACGAAGTGCATCCAGTTTTTGCCGTAACCCTCTCAACTCTTAAGCAGTTTCTATGTGGGTGAAATTATGATCTCATGCCAAGTTACAACCTTTTCAGAGTTCATTTGTAATGCTTTCCAAATTCAGGGTCATTTAGCTTAAAATAAATCATTAAATGCATCAAAAATATCAAATGACGTGACAAAGGGTTGAAAGTTGGTGATGTGCCTTCGAATGGTGCATATTGAACACACAAAAAGTATGGAGTTAAAATAAGTTAGTAAAAATGAAATCGCTTTGTGATAGATGAGTTTTCGTCCGAAACCCTCATACTTCTTATGAGATTGTCCAATTTGTACACGAAGTGCATCCAGTTTTTGCCGTAACCCTCTCAAGTTTTTAGAAGTTGCTTTGTCGGTGAAATTATGATGTCATGCCAAGTTACAACCTTTTTAGAGTTCATTTGTAATGCTTTTCCAATTCAGGGTCATTTAGCTCAAAATAAATCATTAAATGCATGAAAAATATCAAATGAAATCATTAAGGGTTGAAAATTGGTGATGTGTCTTCGAATGGTGCGTATTCAACACAAAAAAAGTATGGAGTTAAAATAAGTTATTAAAAATGAAATCCCTTTGTAATAGATGAGTTTTCGTCCGAAACACTCATACTTCTTATGAGATTGTCCAATTTGTACACGAAGTGCATCCAGTTTTTACCGCAGCCCTCTCAACTCTTTAGAAGTTTCTATGTGGGTGAAATTATGATGTCATGCCAAGTTACAACCTTTTCAGAGTTCAGGTGTAATGCTTTTCAAATTCAGGGTCATTTAGCTCAAAATAAATCATTAAATGCATGAAAAATATCAAATGAAGTCAGAAAGGGTTGAAAGTTGGTGATGTGCCTTCGAATGGTGCATATTGAACACACAAAAAGTATAGAGTTAAAATAAGTTATTAAAAATGAAATCCCGTTGTGATAGATGAGTTTTCGTCCGAAACCCTCATATTTCTTATGAGATTGTCCAAATTGTACACGAAGTGCATCCAGTTTTTGCCGTAACCCTCTCAACTCTTAAGCAGTTTCTATGTGGGTGAAATTATGATCTCATGCCAAGTTACAACCTTTTCAGAGTTCATTTGTAATGCTTTCCAAATTCAGGGTCATTTAGCTTAAAATAAATCATTAAATGCATCAAAAATATCAAATGACGTGACAAAGGGTTGAAAGTTGGTGATGTGCCTTCGAATGGTGCATATTGAACACACAAAAAGTATGGAGTTAAAATAAGTTAGTAAAAATGAAATCGCTTTGTGATAGATGAGTTTTCGTCCGAAACCCTCATACTTCTTATGAGATTGTCCAATTTGTACACGAAGTGCATCCAGTTTTTGCCGTAACCCTCTCAAGTTTTTAGAAGTTGCTTTGTCGGTGAAATTATGATGTCATGCCAAGTTACAACCTTTTTAGAGTTCATTTGTAATGCTTTTCCAATTCAGGGTCATTTAGCTCAAAATAAATCATTAAATGCATGAAAAATATCAAATGAAATCATTAAGGGTTGAAAATTGGTGATGTGTCTTCGAATGGTGCGTATTCAACACAAAAAAAGTATGGAGTTAAAATAAGTTATTAAAAATGAAATCCCTTTGTAATAGATGAGTTTTCGTCCGAAACACTCATACTTCTTATGAGATTGTCCAATTTGTACACGAAGTGCATCCAGTTTTTACCGCAGCCCTCTCAACTCTTTAGAAGTTTCTATGTGGGTGAAATTATGATGTCATGCCAAGTTACAACCTTTTCAGAGTTCAGGTGTAATGCTTTTCAAATTCAGGGTCATTTAGCTCAAAATAAATCATTAAATGCATGAAAAATATCAAATGAAGTCAGAAAGGGTTGAAAGTTGGTGATGTGCCTTCGAATGGTGCATATTGAACACACAAAAAGTATAGAGTTAAAATAAGTTATTAAAAATGAAATCCCGTTGTGATAGATGAGTTTTTGTCCGAAACCCTCATAGTTCTTATGAGACTGTCCAATTTGTACACGAAGTGCATCCAGTTTTTTCCGTAACCCTCTCAACTTTTTAGAAGTTGCTATGTGGGTGAAATTATGATGTCGTGCCAAGTTACAACCTTTTCAGAGTTCATTTGTGATGCTTTTGAAATTCAGGGTCATTTAGCTCAAAATAAATCATTAAATGCATGAAAAATATCAAATGAAGACAGAAAGGGTTGAAAATTGGTGATGTGCCTACGAATGGTGCATATTGAACACACAAAAAGTATGGAGTTAAAATAAGTTATTAAAAATGAAATCCCTTTGTAATAGATGAGTTTTCGTCCGAAACCCTCATACTTCTTATGAGATTGTCCAATTTGTACACGAAGTGCGTCTAGTTTTTGCCGTAACCCTCTCAACTCTTTAGAAGTTGCTATGTGGGTGAAATTATGATGTCATGCCAAGTTACAACCTTTTCAGAGTTCATTTGTAATGCTTTTCAAATTCAGGGGAATTTAGCTCAAAATAAATCATTAAATGCGTGAGAAATATCAAATGAAGTCAGAAAGGGTTGAAAATTGGTGATGTGCCTTTGAATGGTGCATATTGAACACACAAAAATTATGGAGTTAAAATAATTTATTAAAAATGAAATCCCTTTGTGATAGACGAGTTTTCGTCCAAAACCCTCAAACTTCTTATAAGATTGTCTAATTTGTACACGAAGTGCATCCTGTTTTGGCCGTAACCCTCTCAACTCTTTAGAAGTTGCTATGTGGGTGAAATTATGATGTCATGCCAAGTTACAACCTTTCCAGAGTTCATTTGTAATGCTTTTCAAATTCAGGGTCATTTAGCTCAAAATAAATCATTAAATGCATGAAAAATATCAAATGAAGTCAGAAAGGGTTGAAAATTGGTGATGTGCCTTAGAATGGTGCATATTGAACACACAAAAAGTATGGAGTTAAAATAAGTTATTAAAAATGAAATCCCTTTGTGATAGATGAGTTTTCGTCTGAAACCCTCATATTTCTTATGAGATTGTCCAAATTGTACACGAAGTGCATCCAGTTTTTGCCGTAAACCTCTCAACTCTTAAGCAGTTTCTATGTGGGTGAAATTATGATGTCATGCCAAGTTACAACCTTTTCAGAGTTCATTTGTAATGCTTTCCAAATTCAGGGTCATTTAGCTTAAAATAAATCATTAAATGCATCAAAAATATCAAATGATGTGACAAAGGGTTGAAAGTTGGTGATGTGCCTTCGAATGGTGCATATTGAACACACAAAAAGTATGGATTTAAAATAAGTTAGTAAAAATGAAATCGCTTTGTGATAGATGAGTTTTCGTCCGAAACCCTCATACTTCTTATGAGATTGTCCAATTTGTACACGAAGTGCATCCAGTTTTTGCCGTAACCCACTCAACTTTTTAGAAGTTGCTTTGTCGGTGAAATTAGGATGTCATGCCAAGTTACAACCTTTTTAGAGTTCATTTGTAATGCTTTTCAAATTCAGGGTCATTTAGCTCAAAATAAATCATTAAATGCATGACAAATATCAAATGAAATCATAAAGGGTTGAAAATTGGTGATGTGTCTTCGAATGGTGCGTATTCAACACAAAAAAAGTATGGAGTTAAAATAAGTTATTAAAAATGAAATCCCTTTGTGATAGATGAGTTTTCGTCCGAAACACTCATACTTCTTATGAGATTGTCCAATTTGTACACGAAGTGCATCCAATTTTTACCGCAACCCTCTCAACTCTTTAGAAGTTTCTATGTGGGTGAAATTATGATGTCATGCCAAGTTACAACCTTTTCAGAGTTCATTTGTAATGCTTTTCAAATTCAGGGTCATTTAGCTCAAAATAAATCATTAAATGCATGAAAAATATCAAATGAAGTCAGAAAGGGTTGAAAGTTGGTGATGTGCCTTCGAATGGTGCATATTGAACACACAAAAAGTATGGAGTTAAAATAAGTTATTAAAAATGAAATCCCTTTGTGATAGATGAGTTTTTGTCCGAAACCCTCATAGTTCTGATGAGATTGTCCAATTTGTACACAAAGTGCATCCAGTTTTTTCCGTAACCCTCTCAACTTTTTAGAAGTTGCTATGTGGGTGCAATTATGATGTCGTGCCAAGTTACAACCTTTTCAGAGTTCATTTGTAATGCTTTTCAAATTCAGGGTCATTTAGCTCAAAATAAATCATTAAACGCATGAAAAATATCAAATGAAGACAGAAAGGGTTGAAAATTGGTGATGTGCCTACGAATGGTGCATATTGAACACACAAAAAGTATGGAGTTAAAATAAGTTATTAAAAATGAAATCCCTTTGTAATAGATGAGTTTTCGTCCGAAACCTTCATACTTCTTATGAGATTGTCCAATTTGTACACGAAGTGCATCTAGTTTTTGCCGTAACCCTCTCAACTCTTTAGAAGTTGCTATGTGGGTGAAATTATGATGTCATGCCAAGTTACAACCTTTTCAGAGTTCATTTGTAATGCTTTTCAAATTCAGGGGCATTTAGCTCAAAATAAATCATTAAATGCGTGAGAAATATCAAATGAAGTCAGAAAAGGTTTAAAATTGGTGATGTGCCTTTGAATGGTGCATATTGAACACACAAAAATTATGGAGTTAAAATAATTTATTAAAAATGACATCCCTTTGTGATAGACGAGTTTTCGTCCAAAACCCTCAAACTTCTTATAAGATTGTCTAATTTGTACACGAAGTGCATCCTGTTTTGGCCGTAACCCTCTCAACTCTTTAGAAGTTGCTATGTGGGTGAAATTATGATGTCATGCCAACTTACAACCTTTTCAGAGTTCATTTGTAATGCTTTTCAAATTCAGGGTCATTTAGCTCAAAATAAATCATTAAATGCATGAAAAATATCAAATGAACTCACAAAGGGGTGAAAATTGGTGATGTGCCTTTGAATGGTGCATATTGAACACACAAAAATTATGGAGTTAAAATAAGTTATAAAAAAATGAAATCCCTTTCTGATAGATGAGTTTTCGTCCGAAACCCTCATACTTCTTATGAGATTGTCCAATTTGTACACGAAGTGCATCCAGTTTTTGTCATAAGCCTCTCAACTCTTTAGAAGTTTCTATGTGGGTGAAATTATCATGTCAAGCCAAGTTACAACCTTTTCAGAGTTCATTTGTAATGCTTTTCAAATTCAGGGTCATTTAGCTCAAAATAAATCATTAAATGCATGAAAAATATGAAATGAAGTCAGAAAGGGTTGAAAATTGGTGATGTGCCTTCGAATGGTGCGTATTGAAGACACAAAAAGTATGGAGTTAAAATAAGTTATTAAAAATGAAATCCCTTTGTGATAGATGAGTTTTCGTCCGAAACACTCATACTTCTTATGAGATTGTCCACTTTGTACACGAAGTGCATCTAGTTTTTGCCGTAACCCTCTTAACTCTTTAGAAGTTGCTATGTGGGTGAAATTATGATGTCATTCAAAGTTACAACCTTTTCAGAGTTCATTTGTAATGCTTTTCTAATTCAGGGTCATTTAGCTCAAAATAAATCATTAAATGCATGAAAAATATCAAATGAAGCCAGAAAGGGTTGAAAATTGGTGATGTGCTTTCGAATGGTACATATTGAACACACGAAAAGTATGGAGTTAAAATAAGTTATTAAAAATTAAATCCTTTTGTGATAGATGAGTTTTCGTCCGAAACACTCATACTTCTTACGAGATTGTCCAATTTGTACACGAAGTGCATCTAGTTTTTGCCGTAACCCTCTCAACTCTTTAGAAGTTCCTATGTGGGTGAAACTATAATGTCATTCCAAGTTACAACCTTTTCAGAGTTCATTTGTAATGCTTTTCAAATTCAGGGTCATTTAGCTCAAAATAAATCATTAAATGCATGAAAAATATCAAATGAAGTCAGAAAGGGTCGAAAATTGGTGATGTGCCTTCGAATGGTGCATATTGAACACACAAAAAGTATGGAGTTAAAATAAGTTATTAAAAATGAAATCCCTTTGTGATAGATGAGTTTTCGTCCGAAACACTCATACTTCTTATGGGATTGTCCAATTTGTACACGAAGTGCATCCAGTTTTTGCCGTAACCCTCTCAACTTCTTAGAAGTTGCTTTGTGGGTGAAATTATGATGTCATGCCAAGTTACAACCTTTTCAGAGTTCATTTGTAATGCTTTTCAATTTCAGGGTCATTTAGCTCAATATAAATCATTAAAGGCATGAAAAATATCAAATGAAGTCAGAAAGGGCTGAAAATTGGTGATGTGCCTTAGAATGGTGCATATTGAACACACAAAAATTATGGAGTTAAAATAAGTTATTAAAAATGAAATCCCTTTGTGATAGATGAGTTCTCGTCCGAAACACTCATACTTCTTATGAGATTGTCCAATTTGTACACGAAGTGCATCTAGTTTTTGCCGTAACCCTCTTAACTCTTTAGAAGTTGCTATGTGGGTGAAATTACGGTGTCATTCCAAGTTACAACCTTTTCAGAGTTCATTTGTAATGCCTTTCTAATTCAGGGTCATTTAGCTCAAAATAAATCATTAAATGCATGAAAAATATCAAATGAAGTCACAAAGAGTTGAAAATTGGTGATGTGCCTTCGAATGGTACATATTGAGCACACAAAAAGTATGGATTTAAAATAAGTTATTAAAAATTAAATCCTTTTGTGATAGATGAGTTTTCGTCCGAAACACTCATACTTCTTATGAGATTGTCCAATTCGTACACGAAGTGCATCTAGTTTTTGCCGTAACCCTCACAACTCTTTAGAAGTTCCTATGTGGGTGAAATTATTATGTCATGCCAAGTTACAACCTTTACAGAGTTCATTTTTAATGCTTTTCAAATTCAGGGTCATTTAGCTCAAAATAAATCATTAAATGCATGAAAAATATCAAATGAAGTCAGAAAGGGTTGAAAATTGGTGATGTCCCTTCGAATGGTGCATATTGAACACACAAAAAGTATGGAGTTAAAATAAGTTATTAAAAATGAAATCCCTTTGTGATAGATGAGTTTTCGTCCGAAACACTCATACTTCTTATGAGATTGTCCAATTTGTACATGAAGTGCATCCAGTTTTTGCCGTAACCCTCTCAACTTATTAGAAGTTGCTTTGTGGGTGAAATTATGATGTCATACCAACTTACAACCTTTTCAGAGTTCATTTGTAATGCTTTTCAAATTCAGGGTCATTTAGCTCAAAATAAATCATCAAATGCATGAAAAATATCAAATGAAGTCAGAAAGGGTTGAAAATTGGTGATATGCCTTCGAATGGTGCATATTGAACACAAAAAAAGCATGGAGTTAAAATAATTTATTAAAAATGAAATCCCTTTGTAATAGATGAGTTTTCGTCCGAAACCCTCATACTTCTTATGAGATTGTCCAATATGTACACGAACTGCATCCAGTTTTTGCCGTAACCCTCTCAACTCTTTAGAAGTTCCTATGCGGGTGAAATTATTATGTCATGCCAAGTTATACCCTTTTCGGAGTTCATTTGTAATACTTTTCAAATTCAGGGTCATTTAGCTCAAAATAAATCATTAAATGCATGAAAAATATCAAATGAAGTCAGAAAGGGTTGAAAATTGGTGATGTGCCTTAGAATGGTGCATATTGAACACACAAAAAGTATGGAGTTAAAATAAGTTATTACAAATGAAATCCCTTTGTGATAGATGAGTTTTCGTCCGAAACCCTCATATTTCTTATGAGATTGTCCAAATTGTACACGAAGTGCATCCAGTTTTTGCCGTAACCCTCTCAACTCTTAAGCAGTTTCTATGTGGGTGAAATTATGATGTCATGCCAAGTTACAACCTTTTCAGAGTTCATTTGTAATGCTTTCCAAATTCAGGGTCATTTAGCTTAAAATAAATCATTAAATGCATCAAAAATATCAAATGACGTGACAAAGGGTTGAAAGTTGGTGATGTGCCTTCGAATGGTGCATATTGAACACACAAAAAGTATGGAGTTAAAATAAGTTAGTAAAAATGAAATCGCTTTGTGATAGATGAGTTTTCGTCCGAAACCCTCACACTTTTTATGAGATTGTCCAATTTGTACACGAAGTGCATCCAGTTTTTGCCGTAACCGTCTCAACTTTTTAGAAGTTGCTTTGTCGGTGAAATTATGATGTCATGCCAAGTTACAACCTTTTTAGAGTTCATTTGTAATGCTTTTCCAATTCGGGGTCATTTAGCTCAAAATAAATCATTAAATGCATGAAAAATATCAAATGAAATCATTAAGGGTTGAAAATTGGTGATGTGTCTTCGAATGGTGCGTATTCAACACAAAAAAAGTATGGAGTTAAAATAAATTATTAAAAATGAAATCCCTTTGTAATAGATGAGTTTTCGTCCGAAACACTCATACTTCTTATGAGATTGTCCAATTTGTACACGAAGTGCATCCAGTTTTTACCGCAGCCCTCTCAACTCTTTAGAAGTTTCTATGTGGGTGAAATTATGATGTCATGCCAAGTTACAACCTTTTCAGAGTTCATTTGTAATGCTTTTCAAATTCAGGGTCATTTAGCTCAAAATAGATCATTAAATGCATGAAAAATATCAAATGAAGTCAGAAAGGGTTGAAAGTTTGTGATGTGCCTTCGAATGGTGCATATTGAACACACAAAAAGTATGGAGTTAAAATAAGTTATTAAAAATGAAATCCCTTTGTGATAGATGAGTTTTTTTCCGAAACCCTCATAGTTCTTATGAGATTGTACAATTTGTACACGAAGTGCATCCAGTTTTTTCCGTAACCCTCTCAACTTTTTAGAAGTTGCCATGTGGGTGAAATTATGATGTCGTGCCAAGTTACAACCTTTTCGGAGTTCATTTGTAATGCTTTTCAAATTCAGGGTCATTTAGCTCAAAATAAATCATTAAATGCATGAAAAATATCAAATGAAGACAGAAAGCGTTGAAAATTGGTGATGTGCCTACGAATGGTGCATATTGAACACACAAAAAGTATGGAGTTAAAATAAGTTATTAAAAATGAAATCCCTTTGTAATAGATGAGTTTTCGTCCGAAACCCTCATACTTCTTCTGAGATTGTCCAATTTGTACACGAAGTGCATCTAGTTTTTGCCGTAACCCTCTCAACTCCTTAGAAGTTGCTATGTGGGTGAAATTATGATGTCATGCCAAGTTACAACCTTTTCAGAGTTCATTTGTAATGCTTTTCAAATTCACGGGCATTTAGCTCAAAATAAATCATTAAATGCGTGAGAAATATCAAATGAAGTCAGAAAGGGTTGAAAATTGGTGATGTGCCTTTGAATGGTGCATATTGAACACACAAAAATTATGGAGTTAAAATAATTTATTAAAAATGAAATCCCTTTGTGATAGACGAGTTTTCGTCCAAAACCCTCAAACTTCTTATAAGATTGTCTAATTTGTACACGAAGTGCATCCTGTTTTGGCCGTAACCCTCTCAACTCTTTAGAAGTTGCTATGTGGGCGAAATTATGATGTCATGCCAAGTTACAACCTTTCCAGAGTTCATTTGTAATGCTTTTCAAATTCAGGGTCATTTAGCTCAAAATAAATCATTAAATGCATGAAAAATATCAAATGAAGTCAGAAAGGGTTGAAAATTGGTGATGTGCCTTAGAATGGTGCATATTGAACACACAAAAAGTATGGAGTGAAAATAAGTTATTAAAAATGAAATCCCTTTGTGATAGATGAGTTTTCGTCCGAAACCCTCATATTTCTTATGAGATTGTCCAAATTGTACACGAAGTGCATCCAGTTTTTGCCGTAACCCTCTCAACTCTTAAGCAGTTTCTATGTGGGTGAAATTATGATGTCATGCCAAGTTACAACCTTTTCAGAGTTCATTTGTAATGCTTTCCAAATTCAGGGTCATTTAGCTTAAAATAAATCATTAAATGCATCAAAAATATCAAATGACGTGACAAAGGGTTGAAAGTTGGTGATGTGCCTTCGAATGGTGCATATTGAACACACAAAAAGTATGGAGTTATAATAAGTTAGTAGAAATGAAATCGCTTTGTGATAAATGAGTTTTCGTCCGAAACCCTCATACTTCTTATGAGATTGTCCAATTTGTACACGAAGTGCATCCAGTTTTTGCCGTAACCCTCTCAACTCTTTAGAAGTTGCTATGTGGGTGAAATTATGATGTCATGCCAAGTTACAACCTTTTCAGAGTTCATTTGTAATGCTTTTCAAATTCAGGGTCATTTAGCTCAAAATAAATCATTAAATGCATGAAAAATATCAAATGAAGTCAGAAAGGGTTGAAAGTTGGTGATGTGCCTTCGAATGGTGCATATTGAACACACAAAAAGTATGGAGTTAAAATAAGTTATTAAAAATGAAATCCCTTTGTGATAGATCAGTTTTTGTCCGAAACCCTCATAGTTCTTATGAGATTGTCCAATTTGTACACGAAGTGCATCCAGTTTTTTCCGTAACCCTCTCAACTTTTTAGAAGTTGCTATGTGGGTGAAATTATGATGTCGTGCCAAGTTACAACCTTTTCAGAGTTCATTTGTAATGCTTTTCAAATTCAGGGTCATTTAGCTCAAAATAAATCACTAAATGCATGAAAATATCAAATGAAGACAGAAAGGGTTGAAAATTGGTGATGTGCCTACGAATGGTGCATATTGAACACACAAAAAGTATGGAGTTAAAATAAGTTATTAAAAATGAAATCCCTTTGTAATAGATGAGTTTTCGTCCGAAACCCTCATACTTCTTATGAGATTGTCCAATTTGTACACGAAGTGCATCTAGTTTTTGCCGTAACCCTCTCAACTCTTTAGAAGTTGCTATGTGGGTGAAATTATGATGTCATGCCAAGTTACAACCTTTTCAGAGTTCATTTGTAATGCTTTTCAAATTCAGGGGAATTTAGCTCAAAATAAATCATTAAATGCGTGAGAAATATCAAATGAAGTCAGAAAGGGTTGAAAATTGGTGATGTGCCTTTGAATGGTGCATATTGAACACGCAAAACTTATGGAGTTAAAATAATTTATTAAAAATGAAATCCCTTTGTGATAGATGAGTTTTCGTCCAAAACCCTCAAACTTCTTATAAGATTGTCTAATTTGTACACGAAGTGCATCCTGTTTTGGCCGTAACCCTCTCAACTCTTTAGAAGTTGCTATGTGGGTGAAATTATGATGTCATGCCAAGTTACAACCTTTTCAGAGTTCATTTGTAATGCTTTTCAAATTCAGGGTCATTTAGCTCAAAATAAATCATTAAATGCATGAAAAATATCAAATGAACTCACAAAGGGGTGAAAATTGGTGATGTGCCTTTGAATGGTGCATATTGAACACACAAAAATTATGGAGTTAATATAAGTTATAAAAAATGAAATCCCTTTGTGATAGATGAGTTTTCGTCCGAAACCCTCATACTTCTTATGAGATTGTCCAATTTGTACACGAAGTGCATCCAGTTTTTGTCATAACCCTCTCAACTCTTTAGAAGTTTCTATGTGGGTGAAATTATCATGTCATGCCAAGTTACAACCTTTTCAGAGTTCATTTGTAATGCTTTTCAAATTCAGGGTCATTTAGCTCAAAATAAATCATTAAATGCATGAAAAATATGAAATGAAGTCAGAAAGGGTTGAAAATTGGTGATGTGCCTTGGAATGGTGCGTATTGAACACACAAAAAGTATGGAGTTAAAATAAGTTATTAAAAACGAAATCCCTTGTTGATAGATGAGTTTTCGTCCGAAACACTCATACTTCTTTTGAGATTGTCCAATTTGTACACGAAGTGCATCCGGTTTTTGCCGTCACCCTCTCAACTTCTTAGAAGTTGCTTTGTGGGTGAAATTATGATGTCATGCCAAGTTACAACCTTTTCAGAGTTCATTTGTAATGCTTTTCAAATTCAGGGTCATTTAGCTCAAAATAAATCATTAAATGCATGAAAAATATCAAATGAAGTCAGAAAGGGTTGAAAATTGGTGATGTGCCTTCGAATGGTGCATATTGAACACAAAAAAAGCATGGAGTTAAAATAATTTATTAAAAATGAAATCCCTTTGTAATAGATGAGTTTTCGTCTGAAACCCTCATACTTCTTATGAGATTGTCCAATATGTACACGAAGTGCATCCAGTTTTTGCCGTAACCCTGTCAACTCTTTAGAAGTTCCTATGTGGGTGAAATTATGATGTCATGCCAAGTTACACCCTTTTCAGAGTTCATTTGTAATGCTTTTCAAATTCAGGGTCATTTAGCTCAAAATAAATCATTAAATGCATGAAAAATATCAAATGAAGTCAGAAAGGGTTGAAAATTGGTGATGTGCCTTCGAATGGTGCATATTGAACACACAAAAAGTATGGAGTTATAATAAGTTAGTAAAAATGAAATCGCTTTGTGATAGATGAGTTTTCGTCCGAAACCCTCATACTTCTTATGAGATTGTCCAATTTGTACACGAAGTGCATCCAGTTTTTGCCGTAACCCTCTCAACTTTTTAGAAGTTGCTTTCTCGGTGAAATTATGATGTCATGCCAAGTTACAACCTTTTTAGAGTTCATTTGTAATGCTTTTCAAATTCAGGGTCATTTAGCTCAAAATAAATCATTAAATGCATGACAAATATCAAATGAAATCATAAAGGGTTGAAAATTGGTGATGTGTCTTCGAATGGTGCGTATTCAACACAAAAAAAGTATGGAGTTAAAATAAGTTATTAAAAATGAAATCTCTTTGTAATAGATGAGTTTTCGTCCGAAACACTCATACTTCTTATGAGATTGTCCAATTTGTACACGAAGTGCATCCAGTTTTTACCGCAACCCTCTCATCTCTTTAGAAGTTTCTATGTGGGTGAAATTATGATGTCATGCCAAGTTACAACCTTTTCAGAGTTCATTTGTAATGCTTTTCAAATTCAGGGTCATTTAGCTCAAAATAAATCATTAAATGCATGAAAAATATCAAATGAAGTCAGAAAGGGTTGAAAGTTGGTGATGTGCCTTCGAATGGTGCATATTGAACACACAAAAAGTATGGAGTTAAAATAAGTTATTAAAAATGAAATCCCTTTGTGATAGATGAGTTTTTGTCCGAAACCCTCATAGTTCTTATGAGATTGTCCAATTTGTACAATAAGTGCATCCAGTTTTTTCCGTAACCCTCTCAACTTTTTAGAAGTTGCTATGTGGGTGAAATTATGATGTCGTGCCAAGTTACAACCTTTTCAGAGTTCATTTGTAATGCTTTTCAAATTCAGGGTCATTTAGCTCAAAATAAATCATTAAATGCATGAAAAATATCAAATGAAGACAGAAAGGGTTGAAAATTGGTGATGTGCCTACGAATGGTGCATATTGAACACACAAAAAGTATGGAGTTAAAATAAGTTATTAAAAATGAAATCCCTTTGTAATAGATGAGTTTTCATCCGAAACCCTCATACTTCTTATGAGATTGTCCAATTTGTACATGAAGTGCATCTAGTTTTTGCCGTAACCCTCTCAACTCTTTAGAAGTTGCTATGTGGGTGAAATTATGATGTCATGCCAAGTTACAACCTTTTCAGAGTTCATTTGTAATGCTTTTCAAATTCAGGGGCATTTAGCTCAAAATAAATCATTAAATGCGTGAGAAATATCAAATAAAGTCAGAAAAGGTTGAAAATTGGTGATGTGCCTTTGAATGGTGCATATTGAACACGCAAAACTTATGGAGTTAAAATAATTTATTAAAAATGAAATCCCTTTGTGATACACGAGTTTTCGTCCAAAACCCTCAAACTTCTTATAAGATTGTCTAATTTGTACACGAAGTGCATCCTGTTTTGGCCGTAACCCTCTCAACTCTTTAGAAGTTGCTATGTGGGTGAAATTATGATGTCATGCCAAGTTACAACCTTTTCAGAGTTCATTTGTAATGCTTTTCAAATTCAGGGTCATTTAGGTCAAAATAAATCATTAAATGCATGAAAAATATCAAATGAACTCACAAAGGGGTTAAAATTGGTGATGTGCCTTTGAATGGTGCATATTGAACACACAAAAATTATGGAGTTAAAATAAGTTATAAAAAAATGAAATCCCTTTGTGATAGATGAGTTTTCGTCCGAAACCCTCATACTTCTTATGAGATTGTCCAATTTGTACACGAAGTGCATCCAGTTTTTGTCATAACCCTCTCAACTCTTTAGAAGTTTCTATGTGGGTGAAATTATCATGTCATGCCAAGTTACAACCTTTTCAGAGTTCATTTGTAATGCTTTTCAAATTCAGGGTCATTTAGCTCAAAATAAATCATTAAATGCATGAAAAATATGAAATGAAGTCAGAAAGGGTTGAAAATTGGTGATGTGCCTTCGAATGGTGCGTATTGAACACACAAAAAGTATGGAGTTAAAATAAGTTATTAAAAATGAAATCCCTTGTTGATAGATGAGTTTTCGTCCGAAACACTCATACTTCTTTTGAGATTGTCCAATTTGTACACGAAGTGCATCCGGTTTTTGCCGTAACCCTCTCAACTTCTTAGAAGTTGCTTTGTGGGTGAAATTATGATGTCATGCCAAGTTACAACCTTTTCAGAGTTCATTTGTAATGCTTTTCAAATTCAGGGTCATTTAGCTCAAAATAAATCATTAAATGCATGAAAAATATCAAATGAAGTCAGAAAGGGTTGAAAATTGGTGATGTGCCTTCGAATGGTGCATATTGAATACAAAAAAAGCATGGAGTTAAAATAATTTATTAAAAATGAAATCCCTTTGTAATAGATGAGTTTTCGTCTGAAACCCTCATACTTCTTATGAGATTGTCCAATATGTACACGAAGTGCATCCAGTTTTTGCCGTAACCCTGTCAACTCTTTAGAAGTTCCTATGTGGGTGAAATTATGATGTCATGCCAAGTTACACCCTTTTCAGAGTTCATTTGTAATGCTTTTCAAATTCAGGGTCATTTAGCTCAAAATAAATCATTAAATGCATGAAAAATATCAAATGAAGTCAGAAAGGGTTGAAAATTGGTGATGTGCCTTAGAATGGTGCATATTGAACACACAAAAAGTATGGAGTTAAAATAAGTTATTAAAAATGAAATTCCTTTGTGATAGATGAGTTTTCGTCCGAAACCCTCATACTTCTTATGAGATTGTCCAATATGTACACGAAGTGCATCCAGTTTTTGCCGTAACCCTCTCAACTCTTTAGAAGTTCCTATGTGGGTGAAATTATGATGTCATGCCAAGTTACATGTAACATCCCAAAATTTCATTTTGGAATGTTATGATATAGCTATGCATCTATCATCATCATTGCTTGATTTTATGTGTTAGTTGAAATGCCTCTTCTGAATTCCAGAAAGCTCTTTCTACTTTTCCCTAAGTTGCTTTCACCTATTTGAAATTTTGGTTAAAAGTTCAAATAAGAGAGGAGGAACATGACACTCCACACCAGGGACTAATTGGTGATATATTTGAACAATAATAACCAGGAGTTATTTTGAAAATATTTGCAAAAAGGATTTAAAAACAATTAGACACTTTCTGAAAATATTATTTTTTTCAAATTGTTCAAATGACAGGATAGAAATGTTCATTAAATAGCATTTATTATTTTGTTAATTTTTATATATAATACCCCTATATTTACAAACGATTTGAATGCTTTAAAAGCTTTTGAATGTCTCTGGAAATTTTTTAAATAAAAACAGTAACGGTAACCGTTTCCGGTATTAAACGGGCCGGCCCACGGCAGTTATTTCGCGCTTTTACTACGAGCCGGCCGACCGCGCGCAATGGTCACGCTCTTCACTCACTGACACCGGGCCCCACCCCCCGACCGACCGTTACTCCGAACGGTCGTCTCCCTCCCCCGCACGCGCCGGAGATCCCGACGCCGACCGTTTCCCCCTCGCCGGATCTCTCTCCTCTCTCCTCCCCCGCACCCCTCGAGCGCCCTATAAGTAGCAGACCACTCCCCCGCATCCGTTCACCCCGAGTCCCCCTCCTACCTCGTCGAGGAGCTGCCACAATTCGTCGCCGGAGTTCCACCACCACCGGATCCCGCCGTCGAGCGTAGCCAGCGTCTCCGACCCCCGTTCGCCCCACCGTCGCCACCAATCGACTTCGGAGAACCGTCGCCGTTGCCCGGACCACTTCCCCGTCTTCCCCGACCACCGGAGCGCCTCGCCGTCGCGTTCACCACTTCCGGACTCGCCGGAGATCCCCACGCCGGCGACCTTTACACCGTGAGCTTCCCCAACCGTTCGATCTGGATCTTACGATCCAGATTAGAACATTATTATTACTCGAACCGGTATCCTCTTAGGATCGGCCGACCGCCCGTAACCCCGCTCGAACACCCACCTCAGCCACTCACGGGTCGCCACGTCACCCTAGTCGACCGTTAGTTAGTTCTTCTTTTCAGTTTTGTTTTTCAGAAAACAGAATGTATTCCAAATTTGCTTTAGCTATATCTTTTAATCTGTTTAGATTTTTGAGTTGATTCTTTTTGCAATAGCACACATTTTTCATGTAATTTTCGCCCTGTACTTTCAAATTTCAAATTTGAACTATAAAATTTGAATTGAATCAAATTTGCTTAAAACCTTCAAATCTGAATAACTAGAGTTTGAAAATAGATTTTGATATGAATCTTTTTGCTACTGTTTGGTATTAGTTAGGACTACCTTCATGTTTAGTTTGAGGATTTTGAGGATATATTTGATTAGTGTTTTAACCAAAAACAGAATCTGCTTAGTATTATAATATAGTTTTATAAACTCAATTTTGATTAGTTTGATTTAGAATTAGTTTATTTGTTTATTAGGCTCTGTTAGTAAACATTTAGTGTTTTCACTCACTGTTAAAAAAAATATAAATTTGCTTAGTTTAATTTCATTTAACATAGGAATCACAACTTCTTTTCAAATAGGCATAATTTGATTAAAACAACTAACTAGTACTAGTTTTGTTTTCAACAAAGTTTTATATAGTTTAATTCTGTTTTCCTAAAACAAGTTTATTTGTAAATTATTTTTCTGTCAAGAACATGTTTTGCTAATAAATAATAAGTTTAGTTTTTTCATTCTTTTGTTAATATAACTATAGTTGATTCATATAGTGTTTATCACAAACTTGCATAAACTTTACTAAAATTTTCCCAACAAACTTAAATTGATTTTGTTTTGTTTAATAGTAATATTTTTTATTGTTTTTCTTGCTGTCAACTATTGTTTGGGATAATACAAATGGTTTCATTATGTCAGTAGTGTTTTCATCCCTCACCTTTTGAAAACAAAACTTTGTGTGTTTTTCTTACTTGAGATTTTGTGCATTGTTTTGTCTTGATTGTTTGCTAATTATTGATTGATTGTTTGTGAGTTACAATATTTTGGTTGTATGCTTATTGAGTGCTTGTTTGTTTCGTTAGATTATCCGGAGTGCGAAGCTTGTTACTTAGAGTCACTCACGTACGAAGATCATCAATCAGGCAAGTCACCTTGATCATGTTTTACCCATGTTTTATATGCATTAGTCCTACCATCTCTCCAATTGCATGCAAGATAGGTTAGTTGGAAACTTGGTTACATTGTAGTAGTATCATGTGGTAGGTACCCCTCCTCAACCCTCTTTGACAACTTTGGCCCCGGGAAACGTTGTTTTACTTTTGCTATGCTATTAGTAGACGGGGTAGGTTGTGTGATTCATGAGAGTTGAGAGAGTTAATAATTTCAAGACCTACATAATGATTAAGATTTTTCAAGACTCCAAGTTTTCAACATACCTCTGGGTGGATGATGGTTGAACGGCACCCTGGAGAAACCAGTGGTTAGCCTAGGTGATGCTGGAGATGGCCAGTATTCACGCGGAAAGGTCCACCCAGGCACAAAGAGATGGATGGATGCTTCAAAACCCAAGGCTTACCTGCACAGCCACAAGTCATTATGGGCTCT
This sequence comes from Hordeum marinum, assembly GCA_022496015.1. Classification (NCBI taxonomy): domain Eukaryota; kingdom Viridiplantae; phylum Streptophyta; class Magnoliopsida; order Poales; family Poaceae; genus Hordeum; species Hordeum marinum. Next base: position 481,843,282 of record CM039674.1, read on the forward strand.
GGCTTGGTTGGATATCGTGGTGACCCTGGACAGGCGGTGCTACGAGAGGTAGAAGAACGGTAGGAAAGGATGGGCACCGACAGAGTCGCAGGGAAACCCTTTGGAAGACCATGTTTTGGTCATCCATTTCTCAAACACCCTGAAGTGCGAGAAATCAAACGGAGGCGACCAAATCTTGTGGGGAACGTGTGCAAAACTCTGCAGAGTACTTAAACCTAATCGATTAGCCGTGTCCACGGTCATGGACGACTTGAGCCAAAGGAATTGGAAACTTCCGGAACTCTCAACACAATTAATATGGTGATGTGGGTATTTAATCATTTTGGGTATGAGAATTGGTTGGTGGAACCATCTCATTAATCAACCAACTTAGTAATATTTTGCTTAGCCCCTCCCTTGATGTAGGAAAAACTTGGCTTTACGCAAAAACATACCCCCCACCTTGCCATATATGCATATAGCCTAGATGATTATCTTTTCACTCTTCTCTTGTGACTTTGTCGGCATATTCCATATGCTGACCTACACGGCTGCAACATATCATGTTGCAGAGTACTTTTCCGACCAGGAGTGAGGACACGTTCTATGCTCAGTGAGATGCCCTTGGAGTCGGATGGATTCATCTACCTTCGACGCTTCCGCAAGATTTAGATATTCTCATGAGTTGGCCTTTGGGCACTTTATTGTAATCTTTATTGTAATAAAGGACTCGATATGAGATTTCGATTAATATAATGCTGTGTGATTTCCCTTTGATATATACATGGATGTACCGTGTGTGTACCAGCATGATCTTTGGATGGTACGGAAACACCGGAGACTTGACCTTTCAGGTCGGGTCGCTACATTACACCCTTTTCAGAGTTCATTTGTAATGCTTTTCAAATTCAGGGTCATTTAGCTCAAAATAAATAATTAAATGCATGAAAAATATCAAATGAAGTCAGAAAGGGTTGAAAATTGGTGATGTGCCTTAGAATGGTGCATATTGAACACACAAAAAGTATGGAGTTAAAATAAATTATTAAAAATGGAATCCCTTTGTGATAGATGAGTTTTCGTCCGAAACCCTCATACTTCTTATGAGATTGTCCAAATTGTACACGAAGTGCATCCAGTTTTTGCCGTAACCCTCTCAACTCTTAAGCAGTTACTATGTGGGTGAAATTATGATGTCATGCCAAGTTACAACCTTTTCAGAGTTCATTTGTAATGCTTTCCAAATTCAGGGTCATTTAGCTTAAAATAAATCATTAAATGCATCAAAAATATCAAATGACGTGACAAAGGGTTGAAAGTTGGTGATGTGCCTTCGAATGGTGCATATTGAACACACAAAAAGTATGGAGTTAAAATAAGTTAGTAAAAATGAAATCGCTTTGTGATAGATGAGTTTTCGTCCGAAACCCTCATACTTTTTATGAGATTGTCCAATTTGTACACGAAGTGCATCCAGTTTTTGCCGTAACCCTCTCAACTTTTTAGAAGTTGCTTTGTCGGTGAAATTATGATGTCATGCCAAGTTACAACCTTTTTAGAGTTCATTTGTAATACTTTTGAAATTCAGGGTCATTTAGCTCAAAATAAATCATTAGATGCATGAAAAATATCAAATGAAATCATAAAGGGTTGAAAATTGGTGATGTGTCTTCGAATGGTGCATATTCAACACAAAAAAAGTATGGAGTTAAAATAAGTTATTAAAAATGAAATCCCTTTGTAGTAGATGAGTTTTCGTCTGAAACCATCATACTTCTTATGAGATTGTCCAATTTGTACACGAAGTGCATCCAGTTTTTACCGCAACCTTCTCAACTCTTTAGAAGTTTCTATGTGGGTGAAATTATGATGTCATGCCAAGTTACAACCTTTTCGGAGTTCATTTGTAATGCTTTTCAAATTCAGGGTCATTTAGCTCAAAATAAATCATTAAATGCATGAAAAATATCAAATGAAGTCAGAAAGGGTTGAAAGTTGGTGATGTGCCTTCGAATGGTGCATATTGAACACACAAAAAGTATGGAGTTAAAATAAGTTATTAAAAATGAAATCCCTTTGTGATAGATGAGTTTTTGTCCGAAACCCTCATAGTTCTTATGAGATTGTCCAATTTGTACACGAAGTGCATCTAGTTTTTTCCGTAACCCTCTCAACTTTTTAGAAGTTGCTATGTGGGTGAAATTATGATGTCGTGCCAAGCTACAACCTTTTCAAAGTTCATTTGTAATGCTTTTCAAATTCAGGGTCATTTAGCTCAAAATAAATCATTAAATGCATGAAAAATATCAAATGAAGACAAAAAGGGTTGAAAATTGGTGATGTGCCTTCGAATGGTGCATATTGAACACACAAAAAGTATGGAGTTAAAATAAGTTATTAAAAATGAAATCCCTTTGTAATAGATGAGTTTTCGTCCGAAACCCTCATACTTCTTATGAGATTGTCCAATTTGTACACGAAGTGCATCTAGTTTTTGCCGTAACCCTCTCAACTCTTTAGAAGTTGCTATGTGGGTGAAATTATGATGTCATGCCAAGTTACAACCTTTTCAGAGTTCATTTGTAATGCTTTCCAAATTCAGGGTCATTTAGCTTAAAATAAATCATTAAATGCATCAAAAATATCAAATGACGTGACAAAGGGTTGAAAGTTGGTGATGTGCCTTCGAATGGTGCATATTGAACACACATAAAGTATGGAGTTAAAATAAGTTAGTAAAAATGAAATCGCCTTGTGATAGATGAGTTTTCGTCCGGAACCCTCATACTTCTTATGAGATTGTCCAATTTGTACACGAAGTGCATCCAGTTTTTGCCGTAACCCTCTCAAGTTTTTAGAAGTTGCTTTGTCGGTGAAATTATGATGTCATGCCAAGTTACAACCTTTTTAGAGTTCATTTGTAATACTTTTGAAATTCAGGGTCATTTAGCTCAAAATAAATCATTAGATGCATGAAAAATATCAAATGAAATCATAAAGGGTTGAAAATTGGTGATGTGTCTTCGAATGGTGCATATTCAACACAAAAAAAGTATGGAGTTAAAATAAGTTATTAAAAATGAAATCCCTTTGTAGTAGATGAGTTTTCGTCTGAAACCATCATACTTCTTATGAGATTGTCCAATTTGTACACGAAGTGCATCCAGTTTTTTCCGTAACCCTCTCAACTTTTTAGAAGTTGCTATGTGGGTGAAATTATGATGTCGTGCCAAGCTACAACCTTTTCAAAGTTCATTTGTAATGCTTTTCAAATTCAGGGTCATTTAGCTCAAAATAAATCATTAAATGCATGAAAAATATCAAATGAAGACAAAAAGGGTTGAAAATTGGTGATGTGCCTTCGAATGGTGCATATTGAACACACAAAAAGTATGGAGTTAAAATAAGTTATTAAAAATGAAATCCCTTTGTAATAGATGAGTTTTCGTCCGAAACCCTCATACTTCTTATGAGATTGTCCAATTTGTACACGAAGTGCATCTAGTTTTTGCCGTAACCCTCTCAACTCTTTAGAAGTTGCTATGTGGGTGAAATTATGATGTCATGCCAAGTTACAACCTTTTCAGAGTTCATTTGTAATGCTTTTCAAATTCAGGGGCATTTAGCTCAAAATAAATCATTAAATGCGTGAGAAATATCAAATGAAGTCAGAAAGGGTTGAAAATTGGTGATGTGCCTTTGAATGGTGCATATTGAACACACAAAAAGTATGGAGTTAAAATAATTTATTAAAAATGAAATCCCTTTGTGATAGACGAGTTTTCGTCCAAAACCCTCATACTTCTTATAAGATTGTCTAATTTGTACACGAAGTGCATCCTGTTTTGGCCGTAACCCTCTCAACTCTTTAGAAGTTGCTATGTGGGTGAAATTATGATGTCATGCCAAGTTACAACCTTTTCAGAGTTCATTTGTAATGCTTTTCAAATTCAGGGTCATTTAAAGAAGAACAAAAGAAGAAGAACAACAAAGCCTTTAGTCCCAAACAAGTTGGGGTAGGCTAGAGGTGAAACCCATAAGATCTCACGACCAACTCATGGTTCTGGCACATGGATAGCAAGCTTCCACGCACCCCTGTCCATGGCTAGTTCTTTGGTGATGCTCCAGTCCTTCAGATCTCTCTTTACAGACTCTTCCCATGTCAAGTTCGGTCTACCCCGGCCTCTTTTGACATTATCAGCATGCTTAAGCCGTCCGCTGTGCACTGGGGCTTCTGGAGGCCTGCGCTGAATATGCCCAAACCATCTCAGACGATGTTGGACAAGCTTCTCTTCAATTGGTGCTACCCCAACTTTATCCCGTATATCATCATTCCGGATGCGGTCCTTCCTTGTGTGACCACACATCCATCTCAACATGTGCATCTCCGCCACACCTAACTATTGCACATGTCGCCTTTTAGTCGGCCAACACTCAGCGCCATACAACATTGCAGGTCGAACTGCCGTCCTATAGAACTTGCCTTTTAGCTTTTGTGTCACCCTCTTGTCACAAAGAATGCCAGAAGCTTGGCACCACTTCATCTATCCGGCTTTAATTCGATGGTTCACATCTTCATCGATATCCCCATCCTTCTGCAACATTGACCCCAAATATCGAAAGGTGTCCTTCTGAGGCACCACTTGCCCATCAAGGCTAACATCCTCCCCCTCCTCGTTCCTAGTAGTACTGAAAGCGCACCTCATGTACTCGGTTTTAGTCCTACTAAGTCTAAAACCTTTCGATTCCAAGGTTTGCCTCCACAACTCCAACTTCCTGTTAACCCCCGTCCGGCTCTCATCGACTAGCACCACATCGTCCGCAAAGAGCATACACCATGGGATATCTCCTTGTATATCCCTTGTGACCTCATCCATCACCAAGGCAAAAAGGTAAGGGCTCAAAGCTGACCCTTGATGCAGTCCTATCTTAATTAGGAAGTCGTTAGTGTCGCCCTCACTTGTTCGAACACTTGTCACAACATTATCATACATGTCCTTGATGAGGGTAATGTACTTTGTTGGGACTTTGTGTTTCTCCAAGGCCCACCACATAACATTCCGCGGAATCTTATCATAGGCCTTCTCCAAGTCAATGAACACCATATGCAGGTCCTTCTTTTGCTCCCTATATCTCTCCATAAGTTGGCGTACCAAGAAAATGGCTTCCATGGTCGATCTCCCAGGCATGAAACCAAACTGATTTTTGGTCACGCTTGTCAATCTTCTTACACGATGCTCAATGACTCTCTCCCATAGCTTCATTGTATGGCTCATCAGCTTAATTCCACGGTAATTAGTACAACTCTGAACATTCCCCTTGTTCTTGAAGATTGGTACTAATATACTCCGTCTCCATTCTTCTGGCATCTTGTTTGCCCGAAAAATGAGGTTGAAAATTTTGGTTAGCCATACTATCGCTATGTCCCCGAGGCCTCTCCACACCTCAATGTGGATACAATCGGGGCCCATCGCCTTACCTCCTTTCATCCTCTTTAAAGCCTCCTTGACCTCCGACTCCTGGATTCGCCTCACAAAACGCCTGCTAGTATCATCAAAGGAGTCATCCAGATCAATGGTAGAGCTCTCACTCTCCCCATTGAACAACTTGTCAAAGTACTCCCGCCATCTATGCTTAATCTCCTCGTTCTTCACCAGGAGTTGATCTGCTTCGTCCTTGATGCACTTGATTTGGTCAACATCCCTCGTCTTCCTCTCTCGGCTCTTGGCCATCTTATAGATGTCCCTTTCGCCTTCCTTCGTGTCTATCCTTTGGTAGAGGTCCTCATACGCCCGACCCCTTGCTTCACTCACAGCTCGCTTTGCGGCCTTATTTGCCATCTGGTACTTCTCTATGTTGTCTGCACTCCTATCCAGATATAGGCGTCTGAAACAATCTTTCTTCTCCTTGATTGCCTTCTGGAGAACATCATTCCACCACCAGGTATCTTTAGCTTCTCTTCTACTTCCCCTGGACACTCCAAACTCCTCTGAGGCCACCTTACGAATGCAAGTCGCCATCTTCATCCACATGTTGTCTGCATCACCTCCTTCCTCCCAAGGGCCCTCCTTAATGACCCTCTCCTTGAACACCTGAGCTACCTCCCCCTTGATCTTCCGCCACTTCGTTCTAGCGACTTTGGCACGCTTGTCCCGCTGGACACGAATCCGAAAACGGAGGTCAGCAACCACAAGCTTACGCTGGGGGACAACACTCTCTCCAGGTATCACCTTACAGTCTAGGCATGCACGCCTGTCTTCTCTTCTCAAGAGGATGAAATCAATCTGGCTAGAGTGCTGCCCACTACTGTAAGTCACTAGATGTGATTCTCTCTTCTTAAAGAAGGTGTTAGCTACGATCATGTCATAGGCTAACGCAAAGCTTAAGAAATCTTCTCCTTCTTGATTCCTGATGCCATAGCCAAATCCCTCATGCACCCCTTCAAAACATGTGTTAGATGTGCCCACGTGGCCATTGAGGTCTCCTCCTATGAAGAGCCTCTCGCCGATCGGTACACTCCTAACCAAGTCCTCCAGGCCTTCCCAGAACTCCCTCTTGGTGTTCTCATTGTGTCCTACTTGTGGGGCATAAGCGCTGATAACGTTGAGGACTAAGTCCCCAACTACCAACTTGACTAGGATAATCCGGTCCCCACGTCTCTTGACGTCTACCACTCCATCCTTGAGGCTCTTGCTGATCAAGATGCCTACTCCATTTCTGTTTGCAACCGTCCCCGTGTACCACAGCTTGAAGCCGGTACCCTCCACCTCCTTCGCCTTCGGTCCCCTCCATTTGGTCTCTTGGACGCAAAGGATACCAATGCCTCTCCTCACCGCTGAATCAACTACCTCCCGAAGCTTACCTGTCAGAGACCCTACGTTCCAGCTACCTAATCGAACTCCTAGGCTCGGCTAGCTTCCTTACCCTTCGCACTCGTCGAGTCAAATGCGAAGACCCTCGCTCATTTACCACTACACCCGGGCGCCGATGTAGCGCGCCACTAAGGATGCGATGACCCGATCCTCGCTCACTTGCGACCGTATCCAGATCACGATACGGCGCGCCACCTGGGGGGTGACGGCCCGGCCCTTGCCCATTTTCCACCACACCCGGGTTCCGATGTGGCGCGTCGCTGAGAGGGTTACGCCCCAATGAAAATCTTTTGGGTTTCATCTCCATAAGAGTGGCTGAGTTTTCACGTTGGCTCGCCAAGCCTATCACAACCCTCCTCCTTTACCCAGGCTTGGGTCCGGCTATGTTGAGACAACATAGGCGGAGTTAAATGAATCATTAAATGCATGAAAAATATCAAATGAACTCACAAAGGGGTGAAAATTGGTGATGTGCCTTCGAATGGTGCATATTGAACACACAAAAAGTATGGAGTTAAAATAAGTTATAAAAACTGAAATCCCTTTGTAATAGATGAGTTTTCGTCCGAAACCCTCATACTTCTTATGAGATTGTCCAATTTGTACACGAAGTGCATCCAGTTTTTGCCATAACCCTCTCAACTCTTTAGAAGTTTCTATGTGGGTGAAATTATCATGTCATGCCAAGTTACAACCTTTTCAGAGTTCATTTGTAATGCTTTTCAAATTCAGGGTCATTTAGCTCAAAATAAATCATTAAATGCATGAAAAATATCAAATGAAGTCACAAAGGGGTGAAAATTGGTGATGTGCCTTCAAATAGTGCATATTGAACACACAAATAGTATGGAGTTAAAATAAGTTATAAAAAATGAAATCCCTTTGTGATAGCTGAGTTTTCGTCCGAAACCCTCATACTTGTTATGAGATTGTCCAATTTGTACACGAAGTGCATCCAGTTTTTGCCATAACCCTCTCAACTCTTTAGAAGTTTCTATGTGGGTGAAATTATCATGTCATGCCAAGTTACAACCTTTTCAGAGTTCATTTGTAATGCTTTTCAAATTCAGGGTCATTTAGCTCAAAATAAATCATTAAATGCATGAAAAATATCAAATGAAGTCACAAAGGGGTGAAAATTGGTGATGTGCCTTCGAATAGTGCATATTGAACACACAAATAGTATGGAGTTAAAATAAGTTATAAAAAATGAAATCCCTTTGTGATAGCTGAGTTTTCGTCCGAAACCCTCATACTTCTTATGAGATTGTCCAATTTGTACACGAAGTGCATCCAGTTTTTGCCATAACCCTCTCAACTCTTTAGAAGTTTCTATGTGGGTGAAATTATGATGTCATGCCAAGTTACAACCTTTTCAGAGTTCATTTGTAATGCTTTTCAAATTTAGGGTCATTTAGCTCAAAATAAATCATTAAATGCATGAAAAATATCAAATGAAGATAGAAAGGGTTGAAAATTGGTGATGTGCCTTTTCAAATCGGCGATTTTTTTCTTTTCTTTTAGTGTACGTATTGTTAGATCGAAATATTCAGATTGTACAATATGGTCCGAAGTGTATTGTTATACTATTTGTTTAGGGTTTAGGGTTTAATTAGTTTAGATTTTGTTTAGTTTAGTTTTAGTTTAGATTTAATTTTGTTTAGATTTTGTTTAGTTTAGGTTTAATTTAGTTTAGGTTTAGTTTAGTTTAGGCTTTGTTTAGTTTTAGGTTTAATTTAGTTTGGATCGTAATGCGTGTGTGATTTTTTTTCTTTCCTTTTAGTGTATTGTTATACTATTTTGTTTGGGGTTTAGGGTTTAATTAGTTTAGTTTTAGTTTAGATTTTGTTTAGTTTAGTTTTAGTTTAGATTTAATTTTGTTTAGATTTTGTTTAGTTTAGGTTTAATTTAGTTTAGGTTAGGTTAGTTTAGGTTTAATTTAGTTTAGGTTTAATTTAGTTTAGGTTTAATTTAGTTTAGACTTAATTTAGTTTAGGTTTAATTTAGTTTAGTTTAGGTTTAGTTTAGTTTAGGTTTAGTTTAGGTTTAGTTTAGTTTAGGTTTAGTTTATTTTTAGGTTTAATTTAGTTTGGATCGTAATGCGTGTGTGACTTTCGGTCTGTCGATGCTCTCCTTGTGTGACTTTCATGCATGTGTGTCCTTGATTGAGGAATCCTGACTGTTATCGTGGGGGACACCTTGTCTTTCTTCTCTTCTTTGCGTTATACTCGTCGGTGTAACGCGCAAGAAGAGGAGAGGCGATGCGTCCATCACCGACGGTCGAACTATTACTGTGAGAGAGTGTCCACCAACATATATACACCACCATATCAGTGTGAGAGAGAGTGCACCAACACACCATGAGATGTGAGCATCGACAGAACGATAGTCACACACGCATTAGGATCCAAAGTGTGCCGTAATTCTTGATTTTACTAGATGCATGCTAAGTGTTAATTTTGCCAAGTTTTATTTAATTTGTTTTCATAATTAAGTGTTTCTTCTCGACGTCGACGATGCCAATCCCGCATCCTTGTTGTTGAGTAGCCGGAGGAGGTCACTTGCTTGAGCCAAGGGGCCCTGTCAGGGACTGGGCTCCGCCGGGTTGGTACTGGGAGGTGCTGCCTTCAAGGCGGCGCAGCTTGGTGAGGAGCCAGCCCGTCGTTGACCCGAAGGTTTTATGGTGGCGGCCGCATGGGCCACGGACGATTCAGAGTCTTGAGTCCACCGCGGAGGTGGTACATTACCATGTCAGCAAGGAGAACGAGCACGTACGTCGCTACATGGCAGCTTTGGAGGCCAGCTCCGACAATACCTGGCAGATTCTCCAGGGATCTCAATGGAGCTATGTTCCTGTGATGGTTCCTTTTCTTTGGGTGTCCACCGCCTGCTCCGATATCTGTCGGGCGCTAGGGTTCTAGCTAGCTAGCTAGATCGATATATTAGCTACTATATATATGTATTATTATGATGTATTAGCTAGATCGATGGATTAGCCGATGTATTGAAAATTATCTGAGATTATGAGATGAGATCTTTTGTACTACTATATATGTATTCGATGATGCAATTAATTAACTATGAGTTATTTTGCTTCTTGAATGCATGCTAATTTGAATACTAATTTGCTTTATCTATATTATTATGGATTAGTTATTAAGCTATGGGCAATACCAGTAGAGCTCGTGAAGAGGACATATTCGACAAAATATGCTGCTCCGAAAACCCAAGTGAATCACATGATGATGATGGCTCACAATATGTGAACGATCACGGTGATGGATGTGAGGCTGAGGAAGAACAACTTATGTTCCAGAATCCGGAACAACCAATGTCCGGGGCGGTATATATAGATAATAGCCTTTGGTGATCATTACATGTGTATTAATTGATTTGTATATATATATATTAACAAATATTTCTTATTTTAATTATCATCCCTTGGGATCTAGCAAATCTAGTAGAAATGTACGAGGCGGTGCCAAATGGTGAACCAACTCACCGTGAAGCCAATGCCAAGACATTTGTGCGTCAATGCGGAGTGGTTGTTAGGGACGGAGTCCCCATCACAATGCATGAATGGATTCAGCCAAACGAACCAAAACCGGGAGTGAATTATGTCGATACAAGAATTAAAGATGCCCTTTGGCGAGATCTCATGGAGCATTTCACCCTACCAGATTCTCTCTCAGAGCGTCAAAGGGACAAAGTCAAGGAGTTTGCTCTCCATAAGATGGTTGGCGCATTCCAGACTTGGAAAAAAAGATTATGGACCGAGTACAATGCTAGAGGCAAGAAGGCGCCCGAAGTCAAAGGAATATACAAGAAGGTAAAGAAGTCGGCAAATAATAAGATAAATGCTGAGAAAAAAAGTATCACCAGAAACTAGGGACAGGTGGATACAAGTCAGCCATTCCTAAGTGCGATGCATTAGAGAATAAGATGCTTGTTGAAGGGATCACTCCAGTAACCTACGACTGGCCCCAGAGATGCAGAAATTGGTTTTTTGCGCATGGGGGAAAGTTGGACCAAGCAAAAGGGAACATTATTGCACTGGCCAGTCTGAAGCATGCATCAGATGAGTTGATTCAAGCAATAAAAGTTGCCTGAGAAGGACGGTTTCACCCCGATAGAGAGAACGACGAGCTTACACGCGTCCTCGGGAATGCCGAACACAGAGGACGAACATGAGGCGTGGGCCTTGTTCCGTGGTACAAGGGATTTGTGGGATGGCAGGACAGTTATAAAAGTCGTTCAAGAAAAAAGAAGGTGGAAGTAGACCGACTTTCAAAGTCGGAACAGATGTACGAGAAGCATCAGCTGCAGATACAGGAACTAACCCAACAAAGGGAAACTCCGTAGCAGGAGGCAGGGGACGAACCCGTCCCATCTACACTGCCAAAAAGCAGCGTGGGTTCCACGGGGGCACCGCTGGGTCACACCCCCGTGGATGATATCACCAAGAAGACATCTTGTTAGCTAATCCAGAAAATGAAGAACATAACCGTGCGGGTCGCGAGGGGCTATGCTTTACCAAATTCACCTGATGTTCTCTGGCATTGCAATCCGGTTCCAGCTGGGTATGCTCGTGTCGTGGTGGACGCAATAGAGCCAGGATATGATGAGCTATTGCTTGACATCCCTGGAGTTGAGGGGGAGTCCACACTAGGAGAAGCCGGCCATGGTCTCATTCTATGGAGTAAGGACTGCATCATCTTTCCACACTCGGCGCCAAGGGCACCGGCTCCTCCGAGCATCGATGTCCAGCGCGAGGGATCCCACCCAAAGGCATCGCAGTGCCAGCAGTCCTCCCCACCTCGCCAGCAGTCCTCCCCACCTCGCCAGCAGTCACCTCGCCAGCAGTCCCAACCTCGCCAGCAATCCTCCTCACCTCGCCAGCACTCACCTCGCCAGCAGTCCCAACCTCGCCAGCAGTCCTCCCCACCTCGAGCTCCCCCGCAGTCCTCCCCACCTCGAGAGGCGTCCCACCTTGCCAGCAGTCCTCCCCACCTCGCCATGAGCAGTCCTCCCAACCTGGGGATGGAGCACGACGCGAGTCCATATCATCGACATCGATCTCCGCCGCGTGAGCCGACTCCACCCCGCCAGCGGTCCCGCCAGCAAGGCTCCCAAAAGAGGAAGGCCACCAGCAGTCCTCTTCGGAAGAAAGCAAAGAAGAAACCCGAGCCTCCGGCCAAAAGGAAGCTGCCTTATGATATGACACCAGAGGAAAAAAAATTGAATGCGATCGGCAAGTGAAATCCTTTTTTGCGAAGAAGACCGTGCCGCCAAAGGAGGTAATACCCAAGGAAGTCCAAGAGCACTTTAGGGAACACTTTATTGATCGACCCCCGGCATATGTCGAGCGTATGCCGATAGACTATGAGCGAAAGATTCGGAAGGCAAGTGATCAGAGAAGTCGGCCCAGCCCAAGGAAGATGGTTAGCTCTGCGCCTTTGGGTGATATCATTCAGAATAAAGAGGCCACCGGAAGAATCGCTATGTGGGCACTGGAACTTGGGCCTCTTAATTTGAAGTATGTGCATCGCACGGCTGTCAAGTTGCAAGCCTTGGTGGATTTCATAAATGACTAGATGGAGAGCCAGGCGCGTGAGAAGAAGCCGGATAGTACATATTGGACAATTCACTTTGATGGATCTAGACAATTGGAAGGCTCGGGGGTTGGAATTGTCCTAACCTCCCCTCGAGGTGACAAATTTTGTTATGTGTTAAGACTAATGTTTCCTTGTACTAAGAATGCGGCTGAGTATGAAGTTTTGCTTCATGGGCTCCGTGTGGCCAAGGAGATGAACCTGGGCCGGGTTAGGTGCCTGGGTGAATCAGACTTGTTGGATCAACAAGTTTCGGGCACGTGGGATTCTAAGGACCCACGGATGGCGACTTATTGTCAGGCGGTTGATATCATTGATGGTCACTTCAAAGGTTAGTAGGTGGACCATATCGACCGTCGAAAGAATGAGGCAGCTGATGCGTTGTCAAGGCTAGGATCTCAGCGTAAGCCGGTACCTCCTAACGTCTTTTTGGATGTGCTGCATAACCCTTCTGTTAAATTGCTTTCTGAGGAGGATCTAGCTATACCTGGCCCATAGGGGCAATTGGTGGCGGTTCTCCGTGCCACTTCGGATTGGACGTTGCCTTATTTGACATATCTGACTCGCGGCAAGTTACGCGAGGATGAGACCTTGGCACAGTAGATCATGAAGCAATCCAAGTCCATGACTATTATCAATGGCGAGTTACATAGGTGCAGTGTGACTCGCGTTTTTCAGCGTTGCGTGTCCCTTGAGGAAGGCTAGGAAATTTTACATGAGATACATTCCGGCGACTGTGGTCATCAAGTCGGCTCAAAGTCCTTGGTAGCCAAAGCTTTTTGTCATGGTTTTTACTTGCTGATGGCTCGTGTAGATGCATAGGACATAGTCAGCAAATATGACGGGTGTTGGAAATTTGGGCGGCATGCTCATGTTTCGGCTCAAGAATTGAGGATGATTCCAATCACTTGGTCGTTTGCAGTCTGGGGGCTGGATATGGTTGGGCCTTTCAAGAGGTCCAAAACTAAGAAGACCCACCTTTTGGTGGCGGTTGATAAGTTTACCAAGTGGGTTGAGGCAGTGCCGGCCAGCAAGTGCGATGCAGCCATGGCAGTTCAATTTTACAAAAAGCTGATTTTTTGTTTTAGTTACCCTCACAGTATCGTTACTGACAACGGGAAAAATCTATCTAACGGAGCCATGAAAGCATTCTGTGAAGGAGAACGTATCCGCTTTGATGCTTCAGCCGTGGCTCCTCCACGGTCCAATGGGCAAGAAGAGCGTGCAAATCAAGAGATTTTGAGACGGATAAAACCCCGGCTTATGGTTCCTTCAGAGAGAACGTCTGGTTGTTGGGAGGAAGAGTTGCCTTCAGTTCTTTGGAGTATCAGGACCACCCCCATAGATCTACAGTCTATAAGCCTTTCTTCATGGTTTATGGCGTAGAAGTTGTCCTCCCAAGTGATATGCACCATGAATTGCCCAGAGTGGCGGCTTATGTTGAAACTGAAAATGAGACGGTGAGTTAGGGCGCACCAGATGCTTTGGATGAGGAGCGAGATCTTGCAGCAACACGATCAGCGATTTATCAACAAGACCTGCATCGATATCATAGCCGCAGGTCGAGACCCGGACGATCCAAGAAGCCAACTTAGTGTTGTGTTTCATTCAAGATCATACAGATATGTGCAAGTTATCTCCCCCTTCAGAAGGACCTTTCATGGTCAGCAAGAATCTCAACAATGGATCATATTATCTCATTGATATATGGGAGAGCGATGAGTCACAGACTTTCAGACAAGAGACCCTTCAGCCGTGGAATATTGTGTTCGAAATATGCCCTAGAGGCAATAATAAAATGGTTATTATTGTATTTCCTTGTTCATGATAATTTTCTATTGTTCGTTCTATAATTGTATTAACCGGAAACCGTAATGCATGTGTGAATACATAGACCACAACACGTCCCTAGTGAGCCTCTAGTTGGCTAGCTCGTTGATCAATAGATGGTCACGGTTTCATGACCATGGAGATTGGATGTCATTGATAACGGGATCACATCATTAGGAGAATGATGTGATGGACAAGACCCAATCCTAAGCATAGCACAAGATCGTGTAGTTCGTTTGCTAAAGCTTTTCTAATGTCAAGTATCATTTCCTTAGACCATGAGATTGTGCAACTCCCTGATACTATAGGAATACTTTGGGTGTGCAAAACTTCACAATGTAACTGGGTGGCTACAAAGGTACACTACGGGTATCTTCGAAAGTGTCTGTTGGGTTGGCACGAATCGAGACTGGGATTTGTCACTTCGTGTGACGGAGAGGTATCTCTAAGCCCACTCGGTAAGACATCATCATAATGACCTCAATGTGACTAAGGAGTTAGCCATGGGATGATGTGTTACGGAATGAGTAAAGAGACTTGTTGGTAGAAAGATTGAACAAGATATAGGGATACCGACGATCGAATCTCGGGCAAGTGTCATACCGATAGACAAAGGGAATTGTATACGGGATTGATTGAATCCCCGACATCATGGTTCATTCGATGAGATCATCGTGGAGCATGTGGGAGATAACATGGGTATCTAGATCCGTTGTTGGTTATTGACCAGAGAGGTGTCTCGGTCATGTCTACATGCCTCCCGAACTCGTTGGGTCTACACACTTAAGGTTCGATGACGCTAGGGTTATAGGGAAATTGTGTACGTGGTTACCGAAGGTTGTTTGGAGTCCCAGATGTGTACTCGGACGTCACGAGAAGTTCTGGAATGGTATGGCGGTAAAGATTCATATATAGGAAGTGAGGTTTTGGTCACCGGAAGTGTTTTGGGCATCACCGATAACGTACCGGGACCACCGAAAGGGTTCCGGGGGTCCATCGTGTGGGGCTACCGGCACCAAAGGGCTGTTTGGGCTGAAGGTGGGAGGGAACCATCCCCTAGGTTGGCTGGTGCGCCTCCACCTGGCCCAGGAAGCAGAAAGGAGAGAGGGGGCAAACCCTAGGCCCACCCTAGAGCGGCTAGGGCTACCGCACCCCTCTCCCTTCCCTTGGCCACCATGCCCAAAGGCCATCTATGGCCGGCCGCTGCCCGAGGGTGGGCGCCCTAGGGGGTGTGCCCCTCCTCCTTCTCCTCTTATATATAGTGAGGGCTTTTGGGGGCTGAAACACACAAGTTTCTCTCCCTCTCGGCGCAGCCCTACCCCTTCTCCTCCTCGTCCTTCGTAGTGCTTGGCGAAGCCTTGCCGGAGTACCATGCAGCTCCACCGTCACCACGCCATCGTGCTGCCGGAGCTCTCCCTCAACCTCTCCTTTCTCCTTGCTGGATCAAGGCATAGGATACGTCACCGGGCTGCACGTGTGTTGAACGCGGAGGCGCTGTTGTTCGGCGCTTAGATCGAAATCCATCGGGATCTGAATCGCTGCGAGTACGACTCCACCAACCGCGTTCAAGTAATGCTTCCTCTTTGCGATCTTCAAAGGTATGAAGATGCACTCCCCCTTTGCCCGTTGCTGGTTTCTCCATAGATAGATCTTGGTGACACGTAGGAATTTTTTTGATTTACTATTACGTCTCCCAACAGTGGTATCAGAGCTCGGTCTATGCATAGAATCTATGCACGAGTAGAACACAAGGTGTTGTGGGCGTCAATTTTGTCAATTGTCTTGCCGTTACTAGTCTTATCTTGATTCGGCGATTTTGTCAATTGTTGGATGAAGCGGCCCGGACCGACTTTACACGTACGCTTACGTGAGACTGGTTCCACCGCCTGACATGCACTTGTTGCGTAAGGTGGCTAGCGGGTGTCTGTCTCTCCCATTCTAGTCTGATCGGATTCGATGAAAAGGGTCCTTATGAAGGGTAAATAGAAATTGGCATATCACGTTGTGTTTTTTGCGTAGGTAAGAAATGTTCTTGCTAGAAACCTATAGCATCCACGTAAAAACTTGCAACAACAAATTAGAAGACGTCTAACTTGTTTTTGCAGCATATGTCATGTGATGTGATATGGCCAAAGGATATGATGTGATGTATGTGATGTATGAGATTGATCATGTTCTTGTAATAGGATTCATGACTTGCATGTCGATGAGTATGACAACCGTCAGGAGCCATAGGAGTTGTCTTAATTTATTGTATGACCTGCGTGTCAATCATAAATGCCATGTAATTACTTTACTTTATTGCTAATCATTAGCCATAGTAGTAGAAGTAATAGTTGGAGAGACAACTTCATGAAGACACGATGATGGAGATCATGATGATGGAGATCATTGTGTCGTGCCGGTGACAATGATGATCACGGGGCCCCGAAGATGGAGATCAAAGGAGCAACATGATATTGGCCATATCATGTCACTATATTGATTGCATGTGATGTTTATCATGTTTAAATATTATTTTCTTAGAACGACGGTAGATAAATAAGATGATCTCTCACTATAATTTCAAGAAATGTGTTCACCCTAACTATGCACGGTTGCTAAGGTTTGTTGTTCCGAAGCACCACGTGATGATCGGGTGTGATAGGTTCTAACGTTCGCATACAACGGGTGTAAGCCAAATTTACACACGCAATACACTTAGGTTGACTTCACAAGCCTAGCATGTACAGACATGGCCTCGGAACATGGGAGACCGAAAGGTCAAACATGAGTCGTATCGAAAATACGATCAACATGACGATGTTCACCATTGATGAC
Source organism: Hordeum marinum (assembly GCA_022496015.1). NCBI lineage: Eukaryota > Viridiplantae > Streptophyta > Magnoliopsida > Poales > Poaceae > Hordeum > Hordeum marinum. The sequence continues at coordinate 481,860,395 of CM039674.1, forward strand.
TCGTCCGTCTCACGTGATGATCGGACACGGGCTAGTTGACGTGGATCATGTGTCACTTGGATGACTAGAGAGATGTCTGTCTAAGTGGGAATTCATTAAATAATTTGATTATGTGAACTTAATTATCATGAACTTAGTCTAAAATTGTCTTTACAATCTATATTGTAGATCCAATGGCCGACGCTAATGTTGCCCTCAACTTCAACTCATTCCTAGAGAAAACCAAGCTGAAAGACGATGGAAGCAACTGTATGGACTGGGTCCGTAGCTTGAGGATCATCCTCGTAGCTTCCAAAATATTATATGTCCTTGATGCACCACTAGATGACGCACCCATTTTCCCAGCGGATCAAGACGTTATGAACGCCTGGCAGTCGCGTTGTGATGATTACTCCATCGTTTAGTGCGACATGCTTTACAGCTTAGAACCGGGGATCCAAAAGCGTTCTGAGCAACATGGTGTTGGAAATATGCCCTAGAGGCAATAAATAAAGTGTTTATTATTATATTTCCTTGTTCATGATAATCGTTTATTATCCATGCTAGAATTGTATTAATTGGAAACATGGATACATGTGTGGATACATAGACAACCCAGTGTCCCTAGTATGCCTCTAGTGAACTAGCTTGTTTATCAAAGATGGTTATGGTTTCCTGACCATGGACATAAGATGTCATTTGATAAACAGGATCACATCATTGGGAAAATGATGTGATGGACAAGACCCAAACTACAAACGTAGCATATGATCGTGTCAGTTTATTGCTACTGTTTTCTGCATGTTAAGTATATGTTCCTACGACCATGAGATCATGCAACTCACTGACACCAGAGGAATACCTTGTGTGTATCAAACGTCACAACGTAACTGGGTGACTATAAAGGTGCTCTACAGGTTTCTCCGAGGGTGTGTGTTGGGTTGGCATGGATCAAGACTAGGATTTGTTACTCCGTGTGATGGAGAGGTATCTCAGGGCCCACTCGGTAATACAACATCACAACAAGCCTTGCAAGCAATGTGACTAAGTGTTAGCCACGAGATCTTGTATTACGGAATGAGTAAAGAGACTTGCCAGTAACAAGATTGAACTAGGTATGGAGATACCGACGATCGAATCTCGGGCAAGTAACATGCCGAAGAACAAAGGGAACAATATACTGGATTAACTGAATCCTTGACATAAGAGGTTCGACCGATAAAGATCTTCATAGAATATGTAGGAAGCAATGTGGACATCCAGGTCCCGCCATTGGTTGTTGACCATAGAGGTGTCTCGGTCATGTGTACATAGTTCTCGAACCCGCAGGTTCTGCACACTTAAGGTTTGGTGACGTTTCGGTAGTATAGAGTTATGTATGATGGTGACCGAAGTTTGTTCGGAGTCCCGGATGAGATCCCGGACGTCACGAGGAGCTCTGGAATGGTCCGGAGGTAAAGATTCATATATATAGGAAGTCGTATTTTGGTCACCAAAAAAGTTTTGGGCTCATCGGTAGTGTAGCGGGAGTGCCGGGAGTGTACCGGGAGACCTCCGGGAGGGGTATTTCGACCCAAGAGGCTTAATGGGCTGTGGGAGAGTGAAAACCAGCCCTTAGTGGGCTGGTGGAAGAACCACGATAGTCCCATGCGGCTGGAAGAAAGAAACCCAAAGGAAAAAGGTGGAAAAAAGGCCAAAAAGGAGGAACCCTGGTCCTACTAGGATTGGAGGAGGAGAGTCCTCCTCTTCCTCCCACTTCGGCAGACTCCTAGGAGCCTTGTCCCTTGCGCCAAGGCTCACCTCCTCTCCTCCTATATATATTGGTGGACTTGAGGGTTTTTGCACTAGTTTTTACGACCACGTGCTACCCGTTCCACCGGTGCTCCTCTAGATCGGATTTCCGCAGTGCTTAGACGAAGCCCTGCCGGAATTGCTCCACCACCATTGCCAGAGCGCCGTCATGCTGCCGGTGAACTCTTCTACCTCTCCGCTCCCTCGTGCTGGATCAAGACGGCAGAGATCGTCAACAAGTTGCACGTGTGCTGAACGCGGAGGTGCCGTCAGTTTGGTACTAGATCGGAAGGATCGTGATCAATGCCACGAGACGATCGTGATTGGATCGCGGGACGGATCGTGATGAGATTGCGGGACGGTTTGTGATTGGATCGTGGGACGGATCGTGATGAGATCGCGGGACGCTCGGCGATTTGGATCGCGAAGATGTTCGACTACACCAACCGCGTTTCTTAACGCTTCCCGCTTGGCGATCTACAAGGGTACGTAGATCCACTCACCCTATCGTAGATGCTCATCACCATGGATAGGTCTGCGTGTGCGTAGGAAATTTTTTGTTTCCCATGCAACGTTCCCCAACAGAAAGGCCATTCAGAATAAATGGATCTTAAGGAAGAAGACAAATGCGGACGGTAATGTCACCGTCTATAAAGCTCGGCTTGTGGCAAAGGGTTTTTCACAAGTTCAAGGAGTTGACTAGGATGAGACCTTCTCACCTGTAGCGATGCTTAAGTCTGTCAGAATCATGTTAGCAATAGCTGCTTATTTCAACTATGAAATTTGGCAGATGCATGACAAAACAGCGTTCCTCAACGGTTTCCTTGAGGAAGAGTTCTATATGATGCAACCAGAAGGTTTTGTCGATCTAGAGAATGCTAAAAAAGTTTGCAAACTCGAGCGATCCATTTATGGGCTAGTGCAAGCATCTCGGAGTTGTAATAAGCGCTTTGATGAGGTGATTAAAGTGTTTGATTTTATACAAGTTTATGGAGAAGCTTGTATTTACAAGAAAGTGAGTGGGACCTCTATAGTGTTTCTAATATTATATGTGGATGACATATTGCTGATTGGAAACAATATAGAAATGCTGGAAAGCATGAAGGAGTATTTGAACAGGAGTTTTTCAATGAAGGACCTAGGAGAAGCTGCTTTCATATTAGGCATTAAGATCAATAGAGATAGATCGAGACGCTTAATAGCACTTTCACAAAGCACATACCTTGATAAAGTTTTGAAGAAGTTCAAAATGGAACAGTCAAAGAAGGGGTTCTTGCCTATGTTACAAGGTGTGAAGTTGAGTAAGACATATAAAGCGATGCTCCAACTCCATCCGATATTACATCGAGGAGAAGGACATAAATATTTGCAAAGTGCACACGGATCTGAATGTTGCAGACCCGCTGACTAAACCTCTTCCAAGGGCTAAATATGATCAACGCCAGAACTGCATGGGTGTTCGATTAATTACAATGTAAAACACATAGTGATATGAGCTAGATTATTGACTCTAGTGCAAGTGGGAGACTATTGGAAATATGCCCTAGAGGCAATAAATAAAGTGTTTATTATTATATTTCCTTGTTCATGGTAATCTTTTCTTATCCATGCTAGAATTGTATTAATTGGAAACACAGATACATGTGTGGATACATAGACAACACTGTGACCCTAGTATGCCTCTAGTGAACTAGCTCGTTGATCAAAGGATAGTCAAGGTTTCCTAGCCATGGACATGAGATGTCATGTGATAACGGGATCACATCATTAGGAGAATGATGTGATGGACAAGACCCAAACTACAAACGTAGTATATGATCGTGTCAGTTTATTGTTGTTGTTTTCCGCATGTCAAGTATATGTTCCTATGACCATGAGATCATGCAACTCACTGACACCGAAGGAATGCCTTGTGTATATCAAAGGTCGCAACGTAATTGGGTGACTATAAAGGTGCTCTACAGGTGTCTCCGAGGGTGTCTATTGGGTTGGCATGGATCAAGACTGGGATTTGTTACTCCGTGTGACGGAGAGGTATCTCAGGGCCCACACAGCAATACAACATCACAACAAGTGTAACATCCCAAATCTGGGAATGTTATAATGAATATTAGAATGATTGTTTGCTTACTTGAGTTATTGAAATTGAGTAAAAATTTGAAACTTTTGAAAACTTTTGAATGAGAGGGAATGAAATGACTTTCCCAAAACTTCCACCCTGCCTTTTTGATTTCCAGGAATTCAAATCTCTTCCATCATAAAACCCCAGAGAGAAGATGATATGACTTCTTCCATTCAAAGGAATGAAAAGGGACTTGAATATGATTTGAATTCCATTTGAAAATTATACCTCAATAAAACTTTATGCAACTCAATGATTTTCATGAGAGAGGATAATATGACTTCTTCAAATTATATGAAATAGGAGTTGGAAGTTTGAAAAGCTACTTAAAAGTTCTCATATGGAGTTTCAATTTTCAGGTTTGGAATTCCCTATTTGAATTTGTAAATATTCAAACCCCTTGACAAAGTTTTTGAAGAGGAGTAATGTGACACTCCAAATCAGCGGGTATTTTGTGAAGTTTTTGAACCATAAAACCCAAGGGGTTATTTGAAAAATATTTGCAAAAATAAATAAAGCCATTTAGGCAATTTCTGGAAAAATAATTTTTAAAACTATTTATTTGGCAGAGAAAAATGTCCATTAAATGGCAATTAATTTCCTGATAATTTTGGTCTGAAACTTTTTATTTTTGGGAAAGTAATTATCGACAAATATTATTTTTGATTCTCTAGATTTATAAAAAAGGAAAAATGTTCAAGGCTTTAAAAGCCGGCCGGCCCACTTTCCCCTCTCTCACTTTCCCGATTTCCATTCGAGCCGGCCACCGACGCGCTGACGCTGCTCTCTCTCTCTCTGACCGGTGGACCCCACCGCCTGATCCCGCAAACCTCGCGGTCATCCCCTGCAATTTCTCCCCGATGACATCGCCGGCGACCACCGCACCGGATCTCCCTGCTCTTTCCTTTCTACGACCACCGAGGCCTCCTATATAAAGCCCTGCCTCTCCTCTAACCATTCCGCCCCTAAGCCCCTTTGCTCGTGCCCTCCCCTCGCCGGAATAACTCGCCGGAGTACCCGGCCACCGCCACACCATTTTCATCGTGCTGCTCCACTTCGACCTCCCCGATCTCTACCGAGCCCACCTACCGCTTCCCCACACTCGAGTGCACCTCTCCACCCACTCTGCTTCGTCGGAGACCTACCAGAGCCGCCACACCACCACCTCGCCGGTGCTCCACCTCCACCCGAAACTCCCCAAGCTCGACGAGTTCGTCCCTGTCATCCTCAACACCAACCGACACCATCATTCGACGCCGGAGCCTCGTTGCCGTTGCCTGAGCACCGCGGACATCCTCCGCGACCACTACATCGCCGTACTCGAGCACCTCCAACCACCGGTTGCCGTCGACCTCACCGGAGCCCCGACCCCACCATTGTAAGTATCAACCTCCACCCCTAGCCGTCGGATCCATAGCCTACGCGCAAGATTAGGTCATTTAAAACCCCGAACCGGTACGCGTTAGTAGTCGGTCGTCCGCTCATCTCAACATAGCACGCATAGGTCTCAACCAATCAGGAAGCAACACGTGTTCCACCTGTCCGTTAGTTAGGAATTTTGTTTTTCTGTTTTCTGTTTTAAAACAGAATAGTTCTGTTTTTATTTTTAGCATATCTTTTATTTTTTTAGGTGTTTTAATTTAATTCTTTTTTGCATTAGATCACAAATTTCATCTAGTTTCTGTAGATATAAAGTTTGGTCATGTTCGAATATTTAAATTTGAATTTAAACAGATTTGATTTAAATTTTGTTTTCTGAATATCTTGAGTTCTAAAATGTATTTTGAGTTGATTCTTTTTGCTACTTGTTACTAGTGACTTTGTTAACAGTAGGTAAAGTTTGGGAATTTTTAAAATAAATTTGATTAGGGTTTTAGCAAAAATACAGAATCTGTTTAGATCCTACTAGTTTAGTTAGTTTGATTTTCTGAGGTTTGATTTGAAATCTGATTTGATTTAACTTATTGTGTTAGACCTCATTAGTTTCTGTGGTTATCAACTTTAGTATTTTACTAGCTGTAACAGAAATAATTTGATTAGTTTATTAGACCACTATTATAGGAACCTATGTTTTTAATTAGGTATAGTTTAATTAAAACAAAACTAGTTAGTAAAATTACTTATAACAAAAGTTTTAAGAACGTAGATTATGTTTTCAAATAAGGTTCTACTTATTCTTTTCTGTTAAGGAAATGTTTTGAACAAAAATAGTTAGCGTTACTCTATTATGTTAGGAATCTATATTCTTTTTCATTAGGTAATGTTTTATACCACAACTTAGTTTTAGTAGAAATTATTTTCAAGAAAAATTTAGGTAAAATTAATTCTGTTAATTCTCTCTGTTAGCCTAGTTGATATGTATTTTTACTTTGGTTTTTGGTTTTAGTGGTTTTCATGTGGTTCGGTTGAATGTGCAAAACCTAGGTTGGTTAGTATGCTGTCTTCATGACTCCTAGTTGTTTTTTAAAAGTAATTCTTTTGCTAAGTAAATGGTTAATAAAATAATTTTTATATAGTTTACCGTGGTTTTATTTCGTTTAAAAAATAGTCGTTTGTAGTGGAAAACCAACCCTTGGCCTGTTGATGTAGTTTTGTTATTTAGATTTTTGTCTTGAGTATTCCCTTCATCACCAACTTAGTTGTGTTGATGTAGTCTTGTGATTAGATTTTTATCTTGAGTATTTCCTTCATCACCACCTTAGTTGTGTTGAGGTAGTCTTGTGATTTGATTTTTTCTTGAGTATTTCCTTCATCACAACCTTGTTGTCTTTAGTTGTGAGTTTTCCTATTGAGTGCTAGCATTGATTGATAGTATGATTGCTTATATGAATGCTATGTTTGACTATATAGATTTAAATCGGAGAGTGACGAATAGTCTACCAAGTTATTCCGAGAGTGATATCTCATCTTCATCAACAGTACAGGCAAGTTCACTTTGACCATCTTTTCATACCCATGTTTTATTGCATGTAGTGACATCATTTCAACAAATCCCTCCCGTCATGTTATTGAAATTCTTGTAGTTGGGTAGTATGCATGAGGTAGGAACCCACCACTTGTTACTGAAGCCCCGAGAACGCTAGTTAATTCTGTGCTATGCTAAAGTAGACGAGGTTTGGTATGAGTGATCGTGAGTGGTGTGAGAAGGAGGACTCCACGTCAAAACGACGACTTCATGAAGGCTTCTTCAAGTCCTGCATCTTCAAGACCTCAAGACTTCGAGACTCGAGAAACAAGTTTTTCAATACACACTAGTGGGTGAAGGATGGTTGGAACAGCACCTTGGAGAAGCCTGTGAATTTGCCTAGGTGATGCTGGAGATGTACCAGTATTCATGCGGAAAGCCTCACCCAAACTCAAAGAGAAGGATGAATACTTCATGCCCAGAAGCTTACCTGTGTATCCACAAGTCAATATGGGCTCTGGCTTGGTTGATCTTTGTTGTGACTCTGGCTGGGCAGTGCTACGAGATGTAGTTGACGTTAGGAATGGATGGGCACTGACAGTAGTCACGGAAACACTCTGAAAGACCATGTTTCTTTCGTCCTGTTCTCAAACACCAGGCAGTGTGAGGACTTACCAGGAGGGAAAGAATCTTGTGGGTAAAGTACACAACACTCTGCAGAGTTAAACCTAATTGATTAGCTGTGTACCTGGTTACGGACAATTTGAGATTCTAGACTTGGATCTATCTCTGAACTCTCAACACTGGACTGATAATTAATTTGTGGGCAACTTAAGTTACATTTGGGCATTGAGACATTGGTTGGCGGAACCATGTCATGATAGGTAACTCTATAGTGCAAACTCCTGATATTCCTTTGTTGTAGGAAAAGAAAATAAAAATCAGCTTTTATGCAAAAACTTAGACATAGAGCCATAAAGCCCTACTGCATATACAATAGTCTTTGTCTTCTGTTCTTGCTATGGTGATCTTGCCGGTACATTCAATGTACTGACCTACATGGCTCCAACGTCTCATGTTGCAGATACCCTTCTTCGACGAGTAAGAGTACGATTCAGGGTTACGGTCCGCACTCAACTTGCCATTGGTGTTATTGGTACTCCACTCCCGTTGACCGCTTCCGCTGAGATTTAAGGTATATATCAGTTTTATGTTATTTACATGTGATTGCACTTTGATATATACATTGATGTACTGTGTGTGCCAGCATACTGATCCAGGGATGGCATAGAAAACATAGAGGCTTGACTCGTTTCGAGTCGGGTCGCTACAGATATGGTATCAGAGCACATGTTGACTGTAGAAAGTGACCCCAGGAAATGGCTTATAAAGAGGAAGACCTTGATAGGAACAACTTTTGTTTCCACTACCCTTGTAACTTCTAGACCTTCTTACTAAACCCTCCCTCCTTCAAACTATAGATGGAGAACTACACCCTGAACAAAAGGGAAGACTACGAAGATGTTCTCGGAGGCTCATTCCTCATGGAGCTTGTGCAGATGGTGAAGCTGCCGATACCTGAGATCAAGGTGACCAAGAGGAAGTCTGGATTCTGGGGCATCAGAACTAAAGTTTTTGGACGTACAGAAGACCCCAAGACTGAAGAAATCACCTATGGGACATTGAGCCATGAACGTGAGATGGGCATCAACACTGTTGTTCATGACGCTATCGCCCGTTTGAGCTATCGTCATCATGCCGAGTTAAGTGCTCACTACTTTGGAAGGCTTGGATGGTAGAAGCCTGAGGGAGCTTACATCTTCCTAACATACGAACAGAAGATGAAGTTCTCACCTGTACTTGCGTACAATCAAGAACTGGAGCACTACATCAAGAATCTTCAAATGGATCTTCTCTCGGAATTATTTGAGAACGAAACCCTTTGTGAGAACCTCAAGGCCGAGAAGCTGAAGGTAGCCAATCTGAAGAAGCACGATCCCGAAATTCAGAGGCTTCGTCAAGACTTGAAGATTAGTCGGGCCATGACACATGCTAGAGATGTTGAAATTCAGAAGCTCAAGACCCAACTCCTAGAACTACAGGGACGACACCAGAAACTCCGTCTTAACAGGGAAGATCTGGTAGAAGAACTTGAGAAGATCAAGTATGACCAAAAGCAGCCCACTGAAGATAACGACATGATATAGACTAGCTTAGTAGTAGCCCCACCATGAGAGAATAAAGATAAACATTTTCCGATTGAGTGATCGACCATACCAACCTTATGTGGGTGGCGATACTGTAGTTTGATTGAAATCTATGAATGTGTGGATTTGAGTTTAATTCTCTCTCTTTATCTCATTCCCTCGCATCCCCTCCCAAAACCTTGAACCCAATAGAAAATGAACAAATCTGGACTAGAACTCTCTGCACCCATGATCCAAGTGAAGATAGTAGTATGGGCCAAAACATGGATGAAAGGAGTTGTTGACGCATAAACTGAGGTTTTGCTAAAGTACAAGACTACAATGGAATATGGTAAATGGATAACTGATTTGTTTTAAGGAATGACAATACTTCGTAAGATGTTGGAAAGTGAAATATAACTTGGTTTGGATGATATGGATGCTTACCTATGAGTATCTTTTTCTGAGAACTGCAGATGACCACCCTTTATGAGTCTTTCCTCAAGGGCCCGGAAAAGATCATGACCCTGACTAGTGATCATGACTACCCTAAGATCCTGAAGGATATGATGGCACACATCCATCTAGAAGGAGATGCAGTCTACAAAGGCTACCCATTCAAGGAGGATGGAGTGGAACTTTGGTATGTGGAGGTACATCTCCACCGTGCAAAAGGAGTTTGCCCAAAGACTATAGGACAATACTTTTTCATCTCTCGTGAACCACGAGCCGTTTTCTTTGACGCTGTTCGTGACGCTACCATGGAAGCCATACACTAGATTGGAGAAATACTCGAAGCAAGACTCCGTCATACACAGGAATACTTGCAAGAAGTACATACTGAGATGATGGAGATGAAGCTCAGGACCATCCTGATCAAACAAAAGATGGGTGATTTCAAGGAGCACATTGCGAGGTTCCAGTGGTACTGAAATATCTCCAAGGAGGAATGCATGAATAAAGTTGGAGGAAATGCTAGACCATACCAGACGATGTGGATGGCAGCATTTTGTAATAAAGTATTCTTAGGAGTTTAAGAAGTGATTGAGGATGATTATCATGTTTGAAGTTATGTAACGGAAGTCTCAGAGTTTGTAATAAATTCCTGAGTCAATGGAAGTTATAGTGTCATACTTCTCTCATGTTGAAATTGTTATGAGTTGTTACTCTATGCACAAGGAATCTTTGACCATTTTTGAGGATATGAGAAAATATGGTCCATGCAGGAAAGAGCGCATTTCATTTTAGGTGTGGTAGTAACCATAGAGATAAATGAATGAAGGAAAACACCATTCATATTGAGGAGTTTGGACAAGTGAAACCTGATGAAGAGAATGTGGAAACATATCCAACCATGTGGATGAAAACACTTGAAAGAGTGTACCTTGGATTTGGACAATAAAGACACAAAACTGTTACAGGTTAAACAGACCAATGGAAAGGAAAAACATATCCAAGGAAGAGCACCCGCATCTGTTGGAAATATGCCCTAGAGGCAATAATAAATTAGTTATTATCATATTTCCTTGTTCATGATAATCGTTTATTATCCATGCTATAACTGTATTGATCGGAGACTTAAATGCATGTGTGGATACATAGACAAAACCATGTCCCTAGTATGCCTCTAATGGACTAGCTCGTTGATCAAAGGATGGTTAAGGTTTCCTAGCCATGGACATGAGATGTCATTTGATAACGGGATCACATCATTAGGAGAATGATGTGATGGATAAGACCCAAACTACAAACATAGCATATGATCGTGTCAGTTTATTGCTACTGTTTTCTGCATGTCAAGTATATGTTCCTATGACCATGAGATCATGCAACTCACGGATATCGGAGGAGTGCCTTGTGTGTATCAAACGTCGCAACGTAACTGGGTGACTATAAAGGTGCTCTACAGGTATCTCCGATGGTGTTTGTTGAGTTGGCATGGATCGAGACTGGGATTTGTTACTCCGTGTGACGGAGAGGTATCTCAGGGCCCACTCGGTAATACAACATCACAACAAGCCTTGCAAGCAATGTGGCTAAGTGTTAGTCACGGGATCTTGTATTACGAAACGAGTAAAGAGACTTGCCAGTAACGAGGTTGAACTAGGTATGGAGATACCGACGATCGAATCTCGGGCAAGTAACATACCGAAGAACAAAGGGGACGTTATACGGGATTAACTGAATCCTTGACATAGAGGTTCGACCGATAAAGATCTTCGTAGAGTATGTAGGAACCAATGTGGACGTCCAGGTCCCGCCATTGGTTATTGACCGTAGAGGTGTCTCGGTCATGTCTACATAGTTCTCGAACCCGCAGGGTCTGCACACTTAAGGTTCGGTGACGTTTCGGTAGTGTAGAGTTATGTATGGTGGTGACCGAAGGTTGTTCGGAGTCCCGGATGAGATCCCGGACGTCACGAGGAGCTCCGGAATGGTCCGGAGGTAAAGATTCATATATAGGAAGTCCCAGTTTGGTTTCCGGAAAAGTTTCGGGCTCATCGGTAGTGTACCGGGAGTGCCGGTAGTGTACCAGGAGTGCCGGTAGTGTACCGGGAGACCTTCGGGAGGGGTACTTCGACCCCAAGAGGTCCATGGGCTGTGGGAGAATAATAACCAGCCCTTATTGGGCTGGGAAAACAGCCACAAAGGCCCATGGCGCAGGAGAGAAAGTCCTAAAGCAAAAAGTGGAAAATCAGCCAATAGGAGGCAATCCTACTCCAACTAGGATTGGAGGTGAAGTAGGATTGCTCCCACCTCCTATTTCGGCCGACCCAAAGGCCTTGGCTGCCTCTCCTCTCCTCTCCTCCTATATATACTAGTGGATTGGGTGGTTTTTGGACAGAATTTCCGGCCACGTGCTACCCGTTTCACCGGTGCACAGTTTCTCCTCTAGATCGGTTTTCCGCAGCGCTTAGGCGAAGCCCTGCCGGAATCACTCCACCACCATCACCGGAGCGCCGTCACGCTGCCGGTGAACTCTCTCTCCTCTCCACCTCCTCTTGCTGGATCAAGATGGTGGAGATCGTCATCAAGCTGCACGTGTGCTGAACGCGGAGGTGCCGTCCGTTCGGCGCTAGATCGGAAGGACCGTGATCGAGATCGCGAGACGGTTCGTGATGTGATCACGGAACGGATCGTGATGAGTTCGCGGGACAGATCGTGATCAAGATCGTGAGACGGATCGGGATGAGTTCACGGGACGGATCATGATGTGTTCACGGGACGGTTCGTGATTGGATCGCGGGACGCTCGGCGATTTGGATCGCGAAGAAGTTCGACTACACCAACCGCGTTTCTTAACGCTTCCCGCTTAGCGATCTACAAGGGTACGTAGATCCACTCTCCCTCTCGTAGATGCTCATCACCATGGATAGGTTTGCGTGTGCGTAGGAAAATTTTGTTTCCCATGCGACGTTCCCCAACAGTGGCATCATGAGCTAGGTTGATGGTTCGATGAGATCTCGAGTAGAACACAAAAGGTTTGTGGGCGTTGATGCTTAGATTGCTTCCTCCCTTGGTCGGATTTTGGTTCAGCGGTATTGTGAGATGAAGCGGCCCGGACCAACATTACTCGTACGCTTACGAGAGACCGGTTCCCGCGATGCAACTTGTTGCTTAGCTGGCTTGCGGGTGACAGTTTCTCTTACTCTAGTTGGATCGGATCCGACAAAGGTGGTCCTTGAGAAGGTTGAAAAGCAAACTAGTGTATCACCGTTGTGGTTTTGCGTAGGTGAGAATTGTTCTTGCTAGATACCCGTAGCAGCCACGTAAAACATGCAACAACAATTAGAGGACGTCTAACTTGTTTTTGCAGGGTATGTTGTGATATGATATGGCCAATTACATGATGAAATATATGTGATGTATGAGATGATCATGTGATGTATAGATTATCACGACTTGCATGTCGGTGATTACGGCAACCGGCAGGAGCCATAGGGTTGTCTTTAATTATTGTATGACCTGCGTGTCAATCATTAAAGCGCTATGTAATGCTTTACTTTATCGCTACGGTAGCAATAGTAGTAGAAGCATGCAGGGCGTGACAACCCCGATGGCGACACGTTGATGGAGATCATGGTGTCGTGCCGGTGACGATGGAGATCATGCCGGTGTTTCGAAGATGGAGATCTTAAACACAAGTTGATGGCCATATCATGTCACTTATGAATTGCATGAGATGTTAATCCTTTTATGCACCTTGTTTTGCTTAGGACGACGGTAGCATTATAAGGTGATCCCTCACTTAATTTCAAGATAAATTGTGTTCTCCCCAAGTGTGCACCGTTGCGAAAGTTCGTCGTGTTGAGACACCACGTGATGATCGGGTGTGATAGACTCTACGTTCACATACAACGGGTGCAAGACAGATTTGCACATGCGGAACACTCGGGTTAAACTTGACGAGCCTAGCATGTACAGACATGGCCTCGGAACACAAGAGACCGAAAGGTCGAGCATGAGTCATATAGTAGATATGATCAACATAATGATGTTCACCATTGAAGCCACCTCAACTCACGTGATGATCGGACTCGAGTTGGTGAATTTGGATCATGTGACACTCAGATGACCTGAGGGATGTCAATTTGAGTGGGAGTTCTTAAGTAATATGATTAATTGAACTCATTATCATGAACATAGTCAGTAGTGTCTTTGCAAATTATGTTGTAGATTACTAGCTCGCACTGTAGCTCCCGTGTGTTTTTATATGTTCCTAGAGAAATAGAGTTGAAAGATGATGGTAGCAATATTGCGGACTGGGTCCGTGATATGAGGATTGTTCTCATTGCTGCACAGAAGGCTTATGTCCTTAATGCACCGTTCGGTACGCCACCCCCTCTAGCGTCGTCTGTAGATGTTGTGAACATCTGACAGGCACGTTCTGATGACTACTTGATAGTTTAGTGCGTCATGCATTACGACTTAGAATTGAGGCTCCAAGACGTTTTGAACGTCACGGAACATATGAGATGTTCTAAGAGCTGAGATTGTGATCTCAGGCTCGTGCCCGTGTTATGAGATATGAGATCTCAAACAAAGATTCTTTGCTTGCAAGACGAAAGAGAATAGCTCAATAGTTGAGCATGTGCTTAGATTGTCTAGGTGCCACAATCGCTTGAATCGAGTGGGAGTTGATCTTCCAGATAAGATAGTGATTGATATAGTTCTCCAAGTCACTATCACTAAGCTACTAGAACTTGGTGATGAACTATAAATTGCCAGGGATAGAAATGATTCCTGAGCTTCTCGCGATGTTTTGACACCGCGAAGGTAGAAGTCAAAAAGGAGCATCAAAGTGTTGATGGTTAGTAAAAACCACTAGTTTCGAGAAGGGCAAGGGCAAGTAGGGAAACTTCATGGATGGCAAGTCAGTTGCTGCTCCAGTGAAGCAGCCCAAAGTTGAACCTAAACCCGAGACTGAGTGCTTCCATTATGAGGAGAACGGTCACTGAAGCGGAACAACCCTGGATACATGGTAGATAAGAAGGCTGGCTAAGTCGACAGAAGTATATTTGATATGCATGTTATTGATGTGTACCTTGCTAGTACTCCTAGTAGCACCTGGGTATTGGATACCGGTTCGGTTGCTCGAAATAAAAGCTACGGAATAAATGGAGAACTAGCTAAGTGTGAGGTGACGATGTGTGTTGGAAATGTTTCCAAGGTTGATATGATCAAACATCGCACGCTCTCTCTACCTTCGGGATTAGTGACGAACCTAAATTTTATTTGGTGTTTTGCATTGAAGCATGAACGTGATTAGATCATGTTTATTGCAACACGGTTATTCATTCAAGTTAGAGAATTATGGTTATTCTGCTTACATGAATAAATACCTTCAATGGTCATGCACCTAGTAAGTGTGGTTCATTGAATCTTGATCATAGTAATACACATGTTCATAACAATGATGCCAAAAGATGCAAAGTTAATAATGATAGTACCACATACTTGTGGCACTGCCGCTAAATGTCATATTGGTATAAAGCGCATGAAGAAACTCCATGTTGATGGATCTTTGGACTCATTCGATTTTGAATCGGTTGAGACATGCGGACCATGCCTTTTGGTAAGATGACTAAACCCCGTTTTCTGGCTTGATGAAACGGGCAAGTGACTTATTGGAAACAATGCATGTTGATGTATACGATCCAATGAGTGTTTATAGCTTGCAGTGAATATCATTGTTTTCTTACCTTCACTGATGATTTGAGTAGATATAGTGTATATTTACTTAATGAAACACAAGTCTGAATTGTTTGAAAGGTTCAAAGCAAAGTTCAGAGTGAAGTTTAAAGATCATCGTGACAAGAAGATAAAAATTTCTGCGATATGATCGTGGAGGTGAATATCTGGGTTACGAGTTTGGCATACAAATTTAGACAATGTGAAAGTTGTTTCACAACTCACGCCACCTGGAACACCATAGTGTGATGGTGTGTCCGAACGTCGTAGTCATGCCTTATTTGATATAGCACATACTATGATGTCTCTTCTCGTTTTAATACTATCGTTTTAGGGTTATGCATTAGAGACAACCGCATTCACTTTAAAATAGGGCACCATCTAAATCCGTTGAGATGACACCGTGTGAATTATGGTTTGATAGAAACCTAAAGCTGTCATTTCTTGATGTTTGGGGCTGCGAAGCTTGTGTGGAAAATGTTTTCACCTAATGAGCTCAAACCCAAAGCGGACAAATGCATCTTCATAGAATACGCCAAGAACAGTTGGGTATACCTTCTATCTCAGATCCGAGTGCAAAGTGTTTGTTGCTGGAATGGATCCTTTCCTGAGAAAAGGTTTCCCTCGAAAGAATTGAGTGGGAGGAAGATAGAACTTGATGAGGTTATTGAACCTTGTTTCAATCAGAGTAGCGCAGCGCAGAAAGTTGTTTCTGTGAAGCCTATGTTAGTTGAAGAAAGAAGTTAATGATGATGATCATGAAGCTTCGGATCAAGTTACTATCGAACCTCGTAGGTCGACAAGGACGTGTACTGCTCTTGAGTGGTACAACAACCCTGTCTTAAAGGTCATGTTGTTGGACAGCGAT
The DNA here is from genome assembly GCA_022496015.1 of Hordeum marinum. Taxonomy (NCBI): domain Eukaryota; kingdom Viridiplantae; phylum Streptophyta; class Magnoliopsida; order Poales; family Poaceae; genus Hordeum; species Hordeum marinum. The sequence goes on from CM039674.1 coordinate 481,876,438, forward strand.
GAACCTACGAGCTATGGAGAAGCGATGATGGGCCCGGATTCCGACAAATGGATGAGACCATGAAATCCGAGATAGGATCCATGTATGAAAACCAAGTATAGACTTTGGTAGACTTGCTCGTTGGACGGCAGGTCGTTGAGTACAAATGGATCTTTAAAAATGAAGACAGACGCTGATGGTAAATATCACCATTTGTAAAGCTCGACTTGTTGCAAAGTTGTTTGTGACAAGTTCAAGGAGTTGACTACGATGAGATTTTCTCACTCGTAGTGGTGCTAAAGTCTGTTGGAATTATGTTAGCAGTTGCTGCGTTTTCAATTATGAAATCTGACAGATGGATGTCAAAACATCATTTCCTTAACGGTTTACTTGAGGAAAGGTTGTATGTGATACAACCAGAAGGTTTTGTCAGTCCTAAGGATGCTAAAAGGTGTGCAAGCTTTGGTGATCCTTCCATGGACTGAAGCAAGCATCTCGGAGTTGGAATATACACTTTGATGAGGTGATCAAAGTTTTTGATGTTTATACAAAGTTTACGAGAAACTTGTATTTGCAATAAAGTGAGTGGGAGCACTATAGAGTTTCTGATAAGTATATGTGGTTGACATATTGTTGATCGGAAATAATGTAGAATTTCTGGAAGGCATAAAAGGTTGTTTGAAAAGTGTTTTTCTAAGGAAGACCTGGATAAAGCTACCTAATTGTTGAGCATCAAAATCTATAGAGATAGATCAAGATGCTTGATGAGACTTTCAATGAGTGCATACCTTGACAAGATTTTGAAAGAGTTCAAAATGGATCAGCCAGAGAAATAGTTCTCGTCTGATTTGTAAGGTGTGAAGTTGAGTGAGACTCAAAGCTCGACAACGGCAGAAGAAAGAGAAAGGATGAATGTCGTCCCCTATGCCTTAGCCATAGGCTCTATATTATGCCATGCTGTGTACCGCACCTATGTGTGCCTTGCCACGAGTCTGTCAAGGGGTACAAGAGTGGTCCAGGAGTGGATCACTGGACAGCGGTCGGAATTATCCTTAGTAACCAGAGGACTAAGGAAATGTTTCTTGATTATGGAGGTGATAAAGAGTTCGTCGTAAAGAGTTACGTCGATGCAAGCTTTAACACCTATCCGGATGACTAGTAGTAGCAATCTGGATACGTATAGTGGAGCAGCCATTTGGAAATAGTACCAAGTGGAGTGTGGTAGCAGTGATTACGGTTTGACATAGAGATTTGCAAAGTACACACGGATCTGAATATCGCAGACCCGTTGACTATAAGACCTCTCTCACATGCAAAGCATGATCGAGCCCCAAAACTCATTGGGTGTTAGATTCATAACAATGCGAATCACATGGTGATGTGAACTAGATTATTGACTCTAGTGCAAGTGGGAGACTGTTGGAAATATGCCCTAGAGGCAATAATAAATTAGTTATTATCATATTTCCTTGTTCATGATAATCGTTTATTATCCATGCTATAACTGTATTGATCGGAGACTTAAATGCATGTGTGGATACATAGACAAAACCATGTCCCTAGTATGCCTCTAATGGACTAGCTCGTTGATCAAAGGATGGTTAAGGTTTCCTAGCCATGGACATGAGATGTCATTTGATAACGGGATCACATCATTAGGAGAATGATGTGATGGATAAGACCCAAACTACAAACATAGCATATGATCGTGTCAGTTTATTGCTACTGTTTTCTGCATGTCAAGTATATGTTCCTATGACCATGAGATCATGCAACTCACGGATATCGGAGGAGTGCCTTGTGTGTATCAAACGTCGCAACGTAACTGGGTGACTATAAAGGTGCTCTACAGGTATCTCCGATGGTGTTTGTTGAGTTGGCATGGATCGAGACTGGGATTTGTTACTCCGTGTGACGGAGAGGTATCTCAGGGCCCACTCGGTAATACAACATCACAACAAGCCTTGCAAGCAATGTGGCTAAGTGTTAGTCACGGGATCTTGTATTACGAAACGAGTAAAGAGACTTGCCAGTAACGAGGTTGAACTAGGTATGGAGATACCGACGATCGAATCTCGGGCAAGTAACATACCGAAGAACAAAGGGGACGTTATACGGGATTAACTGAATACTTGACATAGAGGTTCGACCGATAAAGATCTTCGTAGAATATGTAGGAACCAATGTGGACGTCCAGGTCCCGCCATTGGTTATTGACCGTAGAGGTGTCTCGGTCATGTCTACATAGTTCTCGAACCCGCAGGGTCTGCACACTTAAGGTTCGGTGACGTTTCGGTAGTGTAGAGTTATGTATGGTGGTGACCGAAGGTTGTTCGGAGTCCCGGATGAGATCCCGGACGTCACGAGGAGCTCCGGAATGGTCCGGAGGTAAAGATTCATATATAGGAAGTCCCAGTTTGGTTTCCGGAAAAGTTTCGGGCTCATCGGTAGTGTACCGGGAGTGCCGGTAGTGTACCAGGAGTGCCGGTAGTGTACCGGGAGACCTTCGGGAGGGGTACTTCGACCCCAAGAGGTCCATGGGCTGTGGGAGAATAATAACCAGCCCTTATTGGGCTGGGAAAACAGCCACAAAGGCCCATGGCGCAGGAGAGAAAGTCCTAAAGCAAAAAGTGGAAAATCAGCCAATAGGAGGCAATCCTACTCCAACTAGGATTGGAGGTGAAGTAGGATTGCTCCCACCTCCTATTTCGGCCGACCCAAAGGCCTTGGCTGCCTCTCCTCTCCTCTCCTCCTATATATACTAGTGGATTGGGTGGTTTTTGGACAGAATTTCCGGCCACGTGCTACCCGTTTCACCGGTGCACAGTTTCTCCTCTAGATCGGTTTTCCGCAGCGCTTAGGCGAAGCCCTGCCGGAATCACTCCACCACCATCACCGGAGCGCCGTCACGCTGCCGGTGAACTCTCTCTCCTCTCCACCTCCTCTTGCTGGATCAAGATGGTGGAGATCGTCATCAAGCTGCACGTGTGCTGAACGCGGAGGTGCCGTCCGTTCGGCGCTAGATCGGAAGGACCGTGATCGAGATCGCGAGACGGTTCGTGATGTGATCACGGAACGGATCGTGATGAGTTCGCGGGACAGATCGTGATCAAGATCGTGAGACGGATCGTGATGAGTTCACGGGACGGATCATGATGTGTTCACGGGACGGTTCGTGATTGGATCACGGGACGCTCGGCGATTTGGATCGCGAAGAAGTTCGACTACACCAACCGCGTTTCTTAACGCTTCCCGCTTAGCGATCTACAAGGGTACGTAGATCCACTCTCCCTCTCGTAGATGCTCATCACCATGGATAGGTTTGCGTGTGCGTAGGAAAATTTTGTTTCCCATGCGACGTTCCCCAACAGCATCAAGGATGGATCAACCATTTACATGGAGGCTGCCCAAGGATTTTGGAACAAGAAGTTGTGATTGGACCAACAAGCGTTTCCTTAGGATGTATACAATAACCCGAGAGTTGTGAAGGAACGCTAGATCTTCTATTCAGCTTGCAGAATCAATGGATTTATCCGAACTTGTTTCTTTGACAAGAGAACTTCTGCAATGCTTGTGAGGAAGCCCAAGAGTTAGAATATGAGATTCGCTAAACCTTATACAGAGTAATGATTTGGGTGCGGAATGGCTTGGCCACCATGACGACTTACTCTTATCATTTCTCTTGTTATTTGAAATTGGTAAATCTGAGTGACTTACCCATAGTAAAGAGACGACGTTCTTTGCAGCTTTTGTTTAAGCCGTAGGATGGTACGCAGAGAGCCCCTTGTACCTGACAGTTGTTGTCACACGTAGGAATTTTATGGTGAGGAATGAAGCCATGACCCATTTCACTACAGGATAACCACTAATGGTAGACCACCATGAGATCATCGATCAGTTACTTAGAATGAAACGCGAGACCTGTCAGTTAAGAAGACCCAGTATCGGAGGTCGTACACTTTGCTGTGAGGACACCAGATCTTGATATAATGGAAGATCATCACCAAGGAAGATGCGGTGCAGAGTGTGAACAGATAGATGCACCGTAGGATGTGTCATGACTTTGAAGGACCAGCAACTCTCATTTTAAGTGTGGTAGACCCATACCTTTGCAGGACAGTGGATTTGTTAGAAGACCCCCAAACCCTAACCTTTTCTTTCTAGCCTCTACGAATCTCGAGGACGAGATTCATTTTAAGTGTGGTAGGTTTGTAACATCCCAAATCTTGGAATGTTATAATGAATATTAGAATGATTGTTTGCTTACTTGAGTGATTGAAATTGAGTGAAAATTTGAAACTTTTGAAAACTTTTGAATGAGAGGGAATGAAATGACTTTCCCAAAACTTCCACCCTGCCTTTTTGATTTCCAGGAATTCAAATCTCTTCCATCATAAAACCCCAGAGAGAAGATGATATGACTTCTTCCATTCAAAGGAATGAAAAGGGACTTGAATATGATTTGAATTCCATTTGAAAATTATACCTCCGTAAAACTTTATGCAACTCAATGATTTTCATGAGAGACGATAATATGACTTCTTCAAATTATATAAAATAGGACTTGGAAGTTTGAAAAGCTACTTAAAAGTTCTCATATGGAGTTTCAATTTTCAGGTTTGGAATTCCCTATTTGAATTTGTAAATATTCAAACCCCTTGACAAAGTTTTTGGAGAGGAGTAATGTGACACTCCAAACCAGGGGGTATTTTGTGAAGTTTTTGAACCATAAAACCCAAGGGGTTATTTGAAAAATATTTGCAAAAATAAATAAAGCCATTTAGGCATTTTCTGGAAAAATAATTTTTAAAATATTTATTTGGCAGAGGAAAAATGTCCATTAAATGGCAATTAATTCCTTGATAATTTTGGTATGAAACTTTTTATTTCTGGGAAAGTAATTATGGACTTTTATTATTTTTGATTCTCTGGTTTTATAAAAAAGGAAAAATGTTCAAGGCTTGAAAATCCGGCCGGCCCACTTTCCCCTCTCTCACTTTCCCGATTTCCATTCGAGCCGGCCACCGACGCGCTGACGCCGCTCTCTCTCTGACCAGTGGACCCCACCGCCTGATCTCGCAACCCCACGGTCATCCCCTCCAATTTCTCCCCGATGACATCGCCAGCGACCACCGCACCGGATCTCCCTCCTCTTTCCTTTCTATGACCATCGAGGCCTCCTATATAAAGCCCTGCCTCTCCTTTACCCGTTCCGCCCCTAAGCCCCTCTGCCCGTGCCCTCCCCTCGCCGGAGTACCCGGCCACCTACACGCCATTTTCATCGTGCTGCTCCACTTCGACCTCCCCGAGCTCTACCGAGCCCACCTACCGCTTCCCCACACTCAAGCGCACCTCTCCACCCCCTCTGCTTCGCTGGAGACCCACCAGAGCCGCCACACCACCACCTTGCCGGCGCTCCACCTCCACCCGAAACTCCCCAAGCTTGAGGAGTGCGTCCCTGTCGTCCTCAAAACCAACCGACGCCACCATTCGACGCCGGAGCCTCGCCGCCGTCGCCTGAGCACCTCGGACATCCTCCTCGACCACTACATTGCCGTCCCCGAGCACCTTCGACCACCGGCCGCCGTCGACCTCACCGGAACCCCGACCCCCACCGTTGTAAGTCTCCACCTCCACCCCTAGCCGTCGGATCCGTAGCCTACGTGCAAGATTAGATCATTTAAAACCCCGAACCGGTACGCGTTAGTAGTCGGTCGTCCGCTCATCTCAACATAGCACGCATAGGTCTCAACCAATCAGGAAGCAACACGTGTACCCCCTGTCCGTTAGTTAGGAATTTTGTTTTTCTGTTTTCTTTTTTAAAACAGAATAGTTCTGTTTTTATTTTCAGCATATCTTTTATGTTTTTAGGTGTTTTAATTTAATTCTTCTTGCATTAGATCACAAATTTCATCTAGTTTGTTTTCTGAATATCTTGAGTTCTAAAATTTGAATTTAAATTTGAATTTAAATAGATTTGATTTAAATTTTGTTTTCTGAATATCTTGAGTTCTAAAATATATTTTGAGTTGATTCTTTTTGCTAGTTGTTACTAGTGACCTTAGTTAACAGTACGTAAAGTTTGAGAATTTTTAAAATTAATTCCATTAGGGTTTTAGCAAAAATACACAATCTGTTTAGATCCAACTAGTTTAGTTAGTTTGATTTTCTTAGGTTTAATTTGAAATCTGACTTGGTTTAACTTATTGTGTTAGACCTCATTAGTTTCTGTGGTTATCAACTTTAGTATTTTACTGGCTGTAACAGAAATAATTTGATTAGTTTATTAGCCCACTATTATAGGAACCTATATTTTTCATTAGGTATAGTTTAATTAAAACAAAACTAGTTAGTAAAATTACTTATAACAAAAGTTTTAAGAACTTAGATTATGTTTTCAAATAAAGTTCTACTAATTCTTTTCTGTTAAGGAAATGTTTTGAACAAAAATAGTTAGAGTTACTCTATTATGTTAGGAATCTATATTCTTTTTCATTAGGTAATGTTTTATACCACAACTTAGTTTTAGTAGAAATTATTTTCAAGAAAAATTTAGACAAAATTAATTCTGTTAATTCTCTCTGTTAGCCTAGTTGATATGTATTTTTACTTCGGTTTTTGGTTTTAGTGGTTTTCATGTGGTTAGGTTGAATGTGCAAAACCTAGGTTGGTTAGTATGTTGTCTTCATGACTCCTAGTTGTTTTTCAAAAGTAATTCTTTTGCTAAGTAAATGGTTAATAAAATAATTTTTATAAATTTTACCTTGTTTTTATTTTGTTTAAAAAATAGTCGTTTGTAGTGGAAAACCAACTTAGTTTGTCTTGAGTATTCCCTTCATCACCAACTTTATTTTTATTTTGTTTAGATTTTTGTCTTGAGTATTCCCTTCATCACCAACTTAGTTGTGTTGATGTAGTCTTGTGATTAGACTTTTGTCTTGAGTATTTCCTTCATCACCACCTTAGTTGTGTTGAGGTAGTCTTGTGATTTGATTTTGTCTTGAGTATTTCCTTCATCACAACCTTGTTGTCTTTAGTTGTGAGTTTTCCTATTGAGTGCTAGCATTGATTGATAGTATGATTGCTTATATGAATACTATGTTTGACTATATAGATTTAAATCGGAGAGTGACGAATAGTCTACCAAGTTATTCCGAGAGTGATATCTCATCTTCATCAACAGTACAGGCAAGTTCACTTTGACCATCTTTTCATACCCATGTTTTATTGCATGTAGTGACATCATTTCAACAAATCCCTCCCGTCATGTTATTGAAATTCTTGTAGTTGGGTAGTATGCATGAGGTAGGAACCCACCACTTGTTACTGAAGCCCCGAGAACGCTAGTTAATTCTGTGCTATGCTAAAGTAGACGAGGTTTGGTATGAGTGATCGTGAGTGGTGTGAGAAGGAGGACTCCACGTCAAAACGACGACTTCATGAAGGCTTCTTCAAGTCCTGCATCTTCAAGACCTCAAGACTTCAAGACTCGAGAAACAAGTTTTTCAATACACACTAGTGGGTGAAGGATGGTTGGAACAGCACCTTGGAGAAGCCTGTGAATTTGCCTAGGTGATGCTAGAGATGTACCAGTATTCATGCGGAAAGCCTCACCCAAACTCAAAGAGAAGGATGAATACTTCATGCCCAGAAGCTTACCTGTGTATCCACAAGTCAATATGGGCTCTGGCTTGGTTGATATTTGTTGTGACTCTGGCTGGGCAGTGCTACGAGATGTAGTTGACGTTAGGAATGGATGGGCACTGACAGTAGTCACGGAAACACTCTGAAAGACCATGTTTCTTTCGTCCTGTTCTCAAACACCAGGCAGTGCGAGGACTTACCAGGAGGGAAAGAATCTTGTGGGTAAAGTACACAACACTCTGCAGAGTTAAACCTAATTGATTAGCTGTGTACCTGGTTACGAACAATTTGAGATTCTAGACTTGGATCTATCTCTGAACTCTCAACACTGGACTGATAATTAATTTGTGGGCAACTTAAGTTACATTTGGGCATTGAGACATTGGTTGGCGGAACCATGTCATGATAGGTAACTCTATAGTGCAAACTCCTGATATTCCTTTGTTGTAGGAAAAGAAAATAAAAATCAGCTTTTATGCAAAAACTTAGACATAGAGCCATAAAGCCCTACTGCATATACAATAGTCTTTGTCTTCTGTTCTTGCTATGGTGATCTTGCCGGTACATTCAATGTACTGACCTACATGGCTCCAACGTCTCATGTTGCAGATACCCTTCTTCGACGAGTAAGAGTACGATTCAGGGTTACGGTCCGCACTCAACTTGCCATTGGTGTTATTGGTACTCCACTCCCGTTGACCGGTTCCGCTGTGATTTAAGGTATATATTAGTTTTACGTTATTTACATGTGATTGCACTTTGATATATACATTGATGTACTGTGTGTGCCAGCATACTGATCCAGGGATGGCACAGAAAACACAGAGGCTTGACTCGTTTCGAGTCGGGTCGCTACAACAAGCCTTGCAAGCAATGTGACTAAGTGTTAGCCACAATATCTTGTATTACGGAATGAGTAAAGAGACTTGATGGTAATGAGATTTAACTAGGTATGGAGATACCGACGATCGAATCTCGGGCAAGTAACATACCGAAGAACAAAGGGAACGTTATACGGGATAACTGAATCCTTGACATAAGAGGTTCGACCGATAAAGATCTTCGTAGAATATGTAGGAACCAATGTGGACATCCAGGTCCTGCCATTGGTTATTGACCATAGAGGTGTCTCGGTCATGTCTACATAGTTCTCGAACCCGCAGGGTCTGCACACTTAAGGTTTGGTGACGTTTCGGTAGTGGTGACCGAAGTTTTTTCAGAGTCCCGGATGAGATTCCGGACGTCACCAAGAGCTCCGGAATGGTCCGGAGGTAAAGATTCATATATAGGAAGTCCTGTTTTGGTCGCCGGAAATGTTTCGGGCTCATCGGCAGTGTACCGAGAGTGCGGGTAGGGTACCGGGAGACCTCCGGAAGGGGTATTTAGACCCAAGAGGCTTCATGGGCTGTGGGAGAGTGAAAACCAGCCCTTAGTGGGCTGGTGGAACAACCACGATAGGCCCATGCGGCTGGAAGAAAGAAACCCAAAGGAAAAAGGTGGAAAAAGGCCAAAAAGGAGGAATCTTGGTCCTACTAGGATTGGAGGAGGAGAGTCCTTCTCTCCCTCCCACTTCGGCCGACTCCTAGGAGCCTTGGCCCTTGCGCAAAGGCTCTCCTCCTCTCCTCCTATGTATATTGGTGGACTTGAGGGTTTTTGCACTAGTTTTTACGGCCACGTGCTACCCGTTCCACCGGTGCTCCTCTAGATCGGATTTCCGCAGTGCTTAGGCGAAGCCCTACCGGAATTGCTCCACCACCATCGCCAGAGCACCTTCACGCTGCCGGTGAACTCTTGTAACTCTCCGCTCCCTCTTGCTGGATCAAGACGGCGGAGATCGTCATCAAGCTGCACGTGTGCTGAATGCGGAGGTGTCGTCCGTTCGGTACTAGATCGGAAGGATCGTGATCAAGGCCACAAGACGATCGTGATTGGATCGCGGGACGGATCGTGATGAGATCGCGGGACGGTTCATGATTGGATCGCAGGACGGTTCGTGATTGGATCGCGGGACGCTCGGCGATTTGGATCGCGAAGACGTTCGACTACACCAACCGCGTTTCTTAACGCTTCCCTCTTAGCGATCTACAAGGGTACGTAGATCCACTCTCCCTCTCGTAGATGCTCATCACCATGGATAGGTCTGCGTGTGCGTAGGAAAATTTTTGTTTCCCATGCAACATTCCCCAACACATGGTGCATATGAGATGTTCCAAGAGCTGAAGTTGGTTTTCCAAGCTCATGCCCGGGTCGAGAGATATGATGTCTCCGACAAGTTCTTCAGTTGTAAGATGGAGGAAAATAGTTCTGTCAGTGAGCACATACTCAAAATGTCTGGGTTGCACAACCACTTGTCTCAGCTGGGAGTTAATCTTCTAGATGACTCGGTTATTGACAGAATCCTCCGGTCGCTACCACCTAGCTACAAGAGCTTTGTGATGAACTACAACATGCAGGGTATGAAGAAGTCCATTCCTGAGTTGTACTCGATGCTGAAATCAGAGGAGGTCGAGATCAAAAAGGAGCATCAAGTGTTGATGGTGAATAAAACCACTAGTTTGAAGAAAGGCAAGGGTAAGAAGAACTTCAAGAAGGACGTCAAAGCAGTTGCTGCACCTGGTAAGCAAGTTGTCAGGAAGAAGAACAAGAATGGACCCAAGCCTGAGACTGAGTGCTTTTATTGCAAGGGTACCGGTCACTAGAAGCGGAACTGCCCCAAGTACTTAGCGGATAAGAAGGCCGGCAACGTTAAAGGTATATGTGATATACTTGTTATTGTTGTGTACCTTACCAGCGCTCGTAGTAGCTCCTGGGTATTTTATACCGGTGCAGTTGCTCACATTTGCAACTCCAAGCAGGATCTGCGGAATAAGCGGAGACTAGCAAAGGACGAGGTGATGATGCGCATCGGGAATGGTTCCAAGGTCTATGTGATCGCCATCGGCACACTACTTCTACATCTACCTTCGGGATTAGTTTTAATCCTCAATAATTGTTATTTAGTACCAGCTTTGAGCATGAACATTGTATCTGGATCTCGTTTGATGCGAGATGGCTACTCATTTAAATCTGAGTATAATGGTTGTTCTATTTATATGAGAGAAATGTTTTATGGTCATGCCCCGTTGGTCAATGGTTTATTTTTGATGAATCTCGAACGTGATGTTACACATGTTCATTGTGTGAGTACCAATAAGTGTAAGGTTGATAATGATAGTCCCACTTACATGTGGCATTGTCGCCTTGGTCATATTGGTGTCAAACGCATGGAGAAACTCCATACTGATGGACTTTTGGAGTCTCTTGACTTTGAATCATTTGACACGTGTGAACCATGCCTCATGGGAAAGATGACCAAGAGTCTGTTCTCTGGAACAATGGAGTGAGCAACTGACTTGTTCGAGATAATACATACCGATGTATGCAGTCCAATGAGCATTGAGGCTCGTGGTGGCTACCGTTATGTTCTCACCCTCACTGATGACTTAAGTAGATATGGGTATGTCTATTTAATGAAACACAAGTCTGAAACCTTTGAAAAATTGAAGGAATTTCAGAGTGAGGTAGAGAATCAACATGACAAGAAAATAAAGTGCCTACGATCTAATCATGGCAGAGAATATTTAAATCACGAGTTTGGCACGCACCTAAGGAAAAGGGGAATGGTTTTACAACTCATGCCGCCTAGCACACCTCAGCGAAACGGTGTGTCTAAACGTTGTAATCGCACTCTATTGGATATGGTGCGATCTATGATGTCTTTACCTGACTTACCGCTATCAATTTGAGGATATGCATTAGAGACTTCCGCATTCACTTTAAATAGGTCACCGTGTAAGTCCGTTGAGATGACACCGTATGAATTATGGTTTGGAAAGAAACCTAAGTTGTCGTTTCTGAAAGTTTGGGGATGCGATGCTTATATGAAGAAACTTCAACCTGAGAAGCTCGAACCCAAAATGGAAAGGTGCATCTTCATAGGATACCCCAAAGAAACTGTTGGGTATACCTTCTACCTCAAATCTGAAGGCAAAGTCTTTGTTGCCAAGAATGGATCCTTTCTAGAGAAAGAGTTTCTCTCGAGAGATGTAAGTGGGAGGAAAATAGAACTTGATGAGGTAATTGTACCTCCACTCGAACCGGATAGTAGCGCAGCATAGGAAGTTGTTTCTATGGAGCCTGCACCGGCTGGTGAGGAAGCTAATGATGATGATCATGAAACTTCAGATCAAGTAGCTATTCGAAGGTCCACTAGGACACGTTCCGCACCAGAGTGGTATGGCGACTCAGTCCTGGAGATCATGTTGCTGGACAACGGTGAACCTTCAAACTATGAAGAAGAGATGGCGGGCCCGGATTCCAACAAATGGCTTGAAGCCATGAAATCCGAGATAGGATCCATGCATGAGAACAAAGTATGGACTTTGGTGGACTTTCCCGATGATAAGCGAGCCATAGAAAATAAATGGATCTTTAAGAAGAAGACTGACGCGGATGGTAATGTGACCGTCTATAAGGCTCGGCTTGTCGCTAAGGGTTATCGACATGTTCAAGGAGTTGACTACGATGAGTCTTTCTCACCCGTAGCGATGCTGAAGTCCGTCCGAAACATGTTAGCAATTGCCGCAGTTTATGATTATGAAATCTGTAAATTGGATGTCAAAACGGCATTCATTAATGGTTTCCTTAAGTAAGAACTATATATGATGCTGCCGGAAAGTTTTGTCGATCCTAAAGATGCTAACAAGGTATGCAAGCTCCAGCGGTCAATCTATGGGCTGGTGCAAGCATCTCGGAGTTGGAACATTCGCTTTAATGAGGTGATTAAAGCGTTTGGGTGTATACAGGTTTATGGAGAACCATGTATTTACAAGAAAGTGAGTGGGAGCTTTGTAGCATTTCTCATATTATATGTGGATGACATATTGGATGGGAAATGATATAGAACTTTTGGAAAGCATAATAGCCTACTTGAATAAGTGTTTTTCAATGAAGGACCTTGGAGAAGCTTCTTACATATTAGGCATCAAGATCTATAGAGATAGATTGAAACGCCTCATAGGTCTTTGACAAAGCACATACCTTGACAAGATATTGAAGAAGTTCAATATGGATCAGTCCAAGAAGGGATTCTTTCCTATGTTACATGGTGTGAGATTGAGTACGACTCAATGCCCGACCACGGCAAAGTATAGAGAAGGGATGAGTGTCATCCCCTATGCTTCAGCCATAGGCTCTATTATGTATGCCATGCTGTGTACCAGACCTAATGTGAACCTTGACATAAGTTTGGTAGGGAGGTACCAAAGTGATCCCAGAGCAGAACACTGGACAGCAGTCAAGAATATCCTGAAATACTTGAAAAGGACCAAGGACATGTTTCTCGTATATGGAGGTGCCGAAGAGCTCGTCGTAAAGGTTTACGTCGATGCTAGCTTCGACACAGATCCGGATGACTCCAAGTCACAAACCGGATATGTGTATATTTTGAATGGAGGGGCAGTCAGCTGGTGCAGCAGCAAGCAAAGCATCATGGCAGCATCTACGTGTGAATCGGAGTACATAGCTTCTTCGGAAGCAACAAAGGAAGGAGTCTGGACGAAGGAGTTCATCACCGACCTAGGAGTGATTCCCAGCGCATCGGGCCCGATGACTCTATTCTGTGACAACACTGGAGCTATTGCCCTTGCCAAGGAGCCCAGGTTTCACAAGAAGACAAAACACATCAAATGCCGCTTCAACTCCATTCGTGATTACATTCAAGAAGGAGATAAACATATTTGTAAAGTACATACGGATCTGAATGTCGTAGATCCGTTGAGTAAACCACTCTCACGAGCGAAACATGATCAACACCAGAACTCTATGGGTGTTCGATACATCATAATGTAACTAGATTATTGACTCTAGTGCAAGTGGAAGGCTGTTGGAAATACTCCCTAGAGGCAATAATAAAATGGTTATTGTTGTATTTCCTTGTTCATGATAATTGTCTATTGTTCACGCTATAATTGTATTAATCGGAAACCATAATGCATGTGTGAATACATAGACCACAACATGCCCCTAGTGAGCCTCTAGTTGGCTAGCTCGTTGATCAATAGATGGTCACGGTTTCATGACCATGGACATTGGATGTCATTGATAACGAGATCACATCATTAGGAGAATGATCTGATGGACAAGACCCAATCCTAAGCATAGCACAAGATTGTGTAGTTCGTCTGCTAAAGCTTTTCTCATGTCAAGTATCATTTCCTTAGACCATGAGATTGTGCAACTCCCTGATACCATAGGAATACTTTGGGTGAGCCAAACGTCATAACGTAACTGGGTGGCTATAAAGGTACACTACGGTATCTCCAAAAGTGTCTGTTGGGTTGGCACGAATCGAGACTGGGATTTATCACTCCGTGTGACGGAGAGGTATCTCTGGGCCCACTCGATAAGACGTCATCATAATGATCTCAATGTGACTAAGGAGTTAGCCACGGGATGATGTGTTATGGAATGACTAAAGAGACTTGCCAGTAACGAGATTGAACAGGGTATAGGGATATCGACGATCGAATCTCGGGCAAGTGTCATACCGATAGACAAAGGGAATTGTATACGGGATTGATTGAATCCCTAACATCGTGGTTCATCCGATGAGATCATCATGGAGCACGTGGGAGCCAACATGGGTATCTAGATCCCGCTATTGGTTATTGACCGAAGAGGTGTCTCGGTCATGTCTACATGCCTCCCGAACCCGTAGGGTCTACACACTTAAGGTTCGATGACACTAGGGTTATAGGGAAATTGTGTACGTGGTTACCGAAGGTTTTTCGGAGTCCCGGATGAGATCTCGGACGTCACGAGGAGTTTCGGAATGGTCCGAGGGAAAAGATTCATATATAGGAAGTGAGGTTTTGGTCACCGGAAGTGCTTCGGGCCTCACCGGTAACGTATGGGGACCACAGGAGGGGTTCCGGGGGTCCATCGTGTGGGGCCACTTGCACCAGAGGGCTGCGTGGGCTGAAGGTGGGAGGGAACCAGCCCCTAGGTTGACTGGTGCGCCTCCACCTGGCCCAAGAAGCAGCAAAGGAGAGAGGGGGGCAAACCCTAGGCCCACATGGGCCCTAGGCCCACCCTAGGGAGGCTAGGGCTGCCGCACCCCTCTCCCCTCCCTTGCCTGCCACGCCCAAAGGCCATCTAGGACTGGCCGCCGCCCTAGGGTGGAAACCCTATGGGGTGCGCCCCTCCTCCTCCTCCTCCTATATATAGTGAGGGCTTTTGGGGGCTGCAACACACAAGTTTCTCTCCCTCTCGACACAGCCCTACCCCTTCTCCTCCTCGTCCTCCGTAGTGCTTGGCGAAGCCCTGCCGGAGTACCACACAGCTCCACCATCACCACACCGTCGTGCTACCGGAGCTCTCCCTCAACCTCTCCTTCCTCCTTGCTGGATCAAGGAGTAGGAGACGTCACCGGGCTGCACGTGTGTTGAATGCGGAGGCGCCGTTGTTTGGCGCTTAGATCGGAATCCACCACGGTCTGAATCGCTATGAGTATGACTCCACCAACCGTGTTATAGTAACGCATCCGCTTTGTGATCTTCAACGGTATGAAGATGCACCCCCCCTTTGCTCATTGCTAGTTTCTTCATAGATAGATCTTGGTGACACATAGGAAATTTTTCGATTTACTACTACGCCTCCCAACATATTGCTCATCTCTGGCCTTACTAAACTTGAGTCATTGATTATCATCATGTACATACATCTGTCATCGTATATACCCTTTTAATATAACAAAGTTGGCATCCCCACAAGTCGGGGCCTCTATCGTTTTTTCATGCAACAAGATTGTGCGAAAGAGTTGATAATTCAACGGGTCACTTGCGGGCTTCCAACCCACTGGGTTTAGCTTTCATACCCTCTTGATCGGCTTCTAAGCCAAATCCGGGTTAAACCTGCTTGTTTGCAACTTCTTACTCCATCAGGTGACCCGCCGAACTCTTACCAGTTAATCTCGAAATTAAAGACCCTGAAGTAGTCAATGTTCATGACAGTCAATCTTGTAATGAGATCATGTACTGGTTAAGGTTAAAACGGCGGCTTATGTCACGAGAGGGTCGGCTTACAAAGAGCTAGGATAAAGTCGCCTGTCTGCTGTGGTCTCTCCGCCATGTGGTTCATTCGTACTCTTCTACGGTCAATCATTTTTAAGACCCTAAATTGTTTAAGGTTAAAACGATGGATTTATGTCATGTGAGAGCCGGCTGATGGGTTTCGAGGGTACTCATGCCCTGATGTAGTCTCTCTGTTATATGGCTCGTCGTACTCTTAACAGTCAATCTTCTTAAAGACCCAGAACTAGTTAAGGTTAAAACGACGAATATGTACCATGTGAGAGCCGACATATAAGGTTTAGGAAGTTATGCCTAAGTTTTGAGAAAATGAACCTTAAGTTTTACGCAAGAATATAAGTAAGAGTTAACCTCTTTAGGTTGTGCCTTCAAAGCCACCTTAACAATGATAAAGAATATATTTTTTCTCTTGTTGTTTTTGCAGGTCTTGTCTTTTATGATAAGCCACTACCAAGTATCAGGAAAAGATGATCATGGCCAGGAAAAAGGATGGATGGATAGGTTTATAAAACTATTCAAACTCCAAACATGCACGAAGGCACGACAAAGGCAATCAGTCTTACTATTGCTATTACAAGGCTATCGAAGACCCGAAATATGCGAACTTAAAGTTTTTTCAGCAAATTATAACCTGACACATCCAACAGGGCCAGGTTACATTCATATGGAGCCAGCTCTTTGATTAACTCACCACCGGGTCATCCTGCGTCGGGTCTTCGGAGTCCTGGATCTAAAGGTTGTCCACATTCCAGTTGCAGTTTGTTAAAGCTTCAAATTCAGCTTCGTCATGCAAGATTGGAGACGGGTCAATGTCAGGAGCAAAGAGATGCTTATGGCATTGAGGTATCAAGCCTCTAGCTTCAAAAGTGGGTCCTCAAACTCGTTTGCTCTCTTCAGAGTAAGTCGCCTGATAGGAGGATAGACTAGCCTCTGCGGCCAGCCGGCTTGCTAATACTCGTGACGCTTTCATGCAAAGGAAGTAATCTTCTTGAGTGAATTGAGAGCCATTGATTTTAACTTGAGGAAAGTCGTCCATCATCTCTGCCGGGTTAAGCTCCGGGGCATAAGTCAGCGACCGTCTCAAACAACCATTGCACCCTTACGGGCGGTTGATCTCTTCAGCTCCTCTATCTGCATTGGGATGGTGGAGAAGGTTTCTATCACACATTTCATGAATTTTTAACACCCTTCTCGGTCATAATAGCCTTAATAGTGCAAAGGGATCCGACATATAGTTTTTCGTCAGAGTGTATAAAGCCTTCAGCTTTAGCAGATTGTTGTGTGAAAGTTGGCGGCTTTGTTTACCTACAAGCAAGACAAATTTTGTAAGCCGCCAAGGTCAAAGCTTATAAACCGCCTAGAAGTTACTGAAGGCCAGAGAGGATTATTTTTGCAAGGATCACTAATACTTATCAAATACTTAACAGAGATGGCTCCAATCATCCACGATATCTAGCGTTTCAGAGTGCTAAGTTCTTCTGTGACGGGTTGCAATTGACCCTCTACGTCTTCTGCCCGTTTGAGTAAACCGGCTTATTCCATTTCATCAGATTGTTTGAAAGCCTCGAAGTCCGCCTTGAATTTCTCGAGCTCTATGGAAGTGAGACGCCATTTTTCCTCGGCTTCAGCTAGGGCATCTTGTTGTGAAGACAAATCTTTTTTTAGATCAGCCAAGCTAGACCCGGCTGCGTTTAAAGATTCCTGCAAAGTAATCAAGAACATGTTTATTTTTATTTTAAGCCGCCAGAACAATATATAACAAGCATATAGGGGCAATGAGGAAAGACAATACAAGTCTCAAGCAGATTGTAGCCAATATACTTGACACTCGGGGGCTAATGTGTATCAGTTTTTTCAAGGGTTATATTTCAAGCAAGACCCGGATCATCTTTAGGAAGATGACATAACCCTTGAGGGATACACTTGGCTCTTACTCTATGTTTGAGTGCCAGCCCATTATTTACATAATGACTCGACCCTTGGGGGCTACACTTGGTGCTTCTTCAGATAGTAAGTTCCGGCTCATCATTTGCATAATAACCCGGTCCTTCGGGGCTACTTGTCGAGCTACTGACAACATACAAAGAGTTGAAGACCCGGTCTACTTCTTTTTCAAACTAAACCGGCTCTAGGGGGCTACGTAAGGATATATGGAAGACAAGGTAAGGGGGAGTACCTCATATTTGTCTTCATCATGCCAACAGGATTGGTCTCCATGTCCCGGCTTGCAGAGAGACGTCTTAGATAGCCAGAGTGCAACTCGTCGGCAATAAGTTTTTCTAATTTAGGAAGATCAAACTGAATTCTCTCTTCCTTAAGAGGAGCCGCCCCGTCTTCTTTGATATGTTTGGATAGCACATTGGAGGGAGCTAGAGATGTATAAGCCGCCCTGGTAATAGTAACTTCTTCATGAGAATCCATGCCTTCAGTCGTCGGTTGGGGGTTGGGCAGCTTAGGATCAGCTTCTGGAGGAGCCTCGGGAGCTTCAGTATCCATATCAGCCGGCTCATTATGCTAAGGAGCCTCTTCATGGGCATATTTTTCAGCTTCAGAAGGTTTGATATGGTCTTCAGGAGTGTTGGGCCTTGGGTTCTCCGACTCTAGAACATCAGGAGTGGCGGTTGACTCGCTCACCTTCCTTCGTTTGGCTTGAGCCCTATAAGCAAAGAGGATGTTACACATTATAAGTAAGAACAGAATATTAACACACAGAGTGAGGATAAAAATACTTACCCCGGTTTGGTAACAAAAGGAGACTGCTTTGAGGCAGCTGAGTCACCGGAAGAGGGAGCAAGTCCTGAAAAGTTAGCATTATGAAATATAGGTAAGCTGCAAAGCCAGATTGACATACAGAAGGAATGAATCTAAGGCAAGGAATTACATCAGTGCACCATTTCCAAGGAGCCGGCTCAATTGGTAAGCCAGCCAAAAGGTCTTCAAAGACGGTGCTCCGGGTCTGGCGTCTGTTGTCAGCTGGCTGATTCTTCAAAAGAAAGTTTGGATCCAAGTGAGCAAAAGGGCGTGAGATTTTTACCTTCCGTACAACCCGCCGAGTTCTTTTTATTGGTAAAAGTTCCAAGTCAGAGGAGATAATGATTAACTCTACAACATCAGCATGGCTTGTTTCTACTTCCTCCTGTGAGTAATCATTGTCAATGAGTTGCATAAAGAGAATACCAAGGGAGTCAAGTTCTACCTTTGAGTTGTCAAGCTCGAGCAGTTCGGCAGCAGTAGCATTTTTCTTACGACCCGGAACACGGTCCTTGGTCGCCTTCATCTTCTTCTTTGGAGCGGGGGTGTATTTCTTTTTCCAAAAATAGGATTTGGCCTATATATGAGTCATGAAAGGGTTAGAGAGAATATGAGACATAAAATTGAAAGGTAACAAGCAATTTGTTCAAGGGGAGTCTTACCTCTGGAGTCGGGTTGACAACACATAATGGTTGCAACCTAGTCTGATTGCATACTTGTTGAGGTTCTCCTAGAAGCGATTTGATGATGGTGTTAAGATCCTTCTCAGTCAAAGGTGTCCAGTTGAAGCACATCGGGTCGTCCACCTCACCGGAATACTCACACATCAATTTGTCTCGCCGGCTCAATGGCATAATCCTCCAGTTGATTCAACAACGAGTCAAGTCCACACCAGTTAATCCATTTGCCAGAAGGGCATTGTTCTTTAGAAAATCCAGAGTATATTTTACACGCTCTGTGGCGCTCATCCGTTCAGGGAGCTCAGTGTTGGTACAGATCCGGGTAGGATGGTAACCCGGCAGTGGATTCTCTCTAGCCGGGGAGGTGTCTTTACAATAGAACCAGGTCCGGTTCCAATCTTTGGGATGGCTGGGCAGGATGGCAACAGGAAAAGCCATGTCCCTTCGCCTCTGGATTGAGACCCCTCCAAGCTCGAGACTCAGCCCAGCTGCTAACTCAGTCTGGCGATTGATGTTGAAAAAGTCTCTAAAGAGGTCAACAGTGGGTTCTTCTTGCAGATAAACTTCGCAAAGGACTTGAAATTGGCATAGATTTGTGACAGAGTAGGGGCCAATGTCTTGAGAGTGGATCTTGTAGATGTGCAAGGCGTCCCGGAAGAATTTTGACCCGAGTGGTGAAAAGCCATGGAGAAGGTGATCTGTGAACACAACTATTTCCCCGTCTTGAGGTATAAGTTTGGTCTCGTTACCAAGAACCCGCCACTGAATTGTATCCTGAGCCGGCAAGGCTCCCATAGTCACAAATTCCTTCAATGATTCCTTGGTGGCCCAAGAATTGACCCAGTCGCAACAGACGTTTTTTTTCATGATGGAGGTCAGACCCTATGAGAAAGCATATAGACTCGGCGGGTTAAGAAAAACCTGGCAGTGAAGGGACCTGAGGCTAAGCGGGCAATACAATGGCGGGTCAAAAAGGTAGCTCATGTTGGGATTTTTACTAAGTGTGGACAAACAGATCCCGTCAACTACGGCAACCACTACAAGATCTACAGACGAAAATAAAAAGAAATAAATGCTAAACCTAAAAACATCAGTGGAAGAACAGAAACCTCATATGCGGATTCTACTCAAAAACGATATACGATCAGCGAAGGATGTGTATTAGGCGGGGCAGCGCACGAGAAAGCTAGTGTTTTAGGGATTCAAAGATGTTTTCTTCACCAATCTGCGATGAACACTCCAATGAGTGGAGGCAGATGCGGAGAACTCTGGCAAGCTAATGTAGATCTACAAGGAGGAGAACACAAGAACGTGAAGGATGTCAGAGAGACGATTGAACGCCGGTGAACTCTGGTCCGATCAGGTTGATGCAGTGGCCCTTGTTGGCGAAGACGAGGATGGACCGGCAATGGCGGTGGAGCTTCAGTTGTGCAGGCGCTGGAGGAGGAAGAAGAAGAAGGTAAGTGGCAGTGGGGCGGTAAAAAGAAATGGGACCCCGCCCCTACCTATTTATGATATGGGAAACCAATTGTCCATGCGAGAATTGAGGAGACACAATGATGATTGACCAAGGGAGATGCCTCGATTTTTGGGTTGAACGTTTAATGAGATGATCCATTCTGACGTCATGGAATCTTTTCTGAACATATCCAAGATGACGTCATCCATTTTATATGGCGAGTTACAAAGTTTTACTTTGAGGTAAACAAAGGTGTGAGAGTCGCCGCCAGATGAATTTGAAGATTGACATGAACGGGTTCAAATCAATCTTGGGCCTAATGTTGGGGATATAACCCCGTGGTGAGACCCGCCCAGGAGGGATCAGGTCATACCAGGCAGCTCATAATCAAGTCCTTGAGTGGGCCAGAAGGTGGAAGACAAGTCTAAGAGGTGACTCCCTAAATGGGCCTGGATGAAGGCCTAGAGCCGGAAGGTAGCGCGTGACCTGGGCGCGTGAGCTGCCCGGAAGGTGACTTGTCTAGGAAAGCCAGACGACTTAGAGATAGGGTCGCATACTTTGTATAAGCCGGTCTGGACTCTTGTAAGCCCAGGGCCTCGACCTACCTATATAAAGGCGAGCCCCTACAGCGTCTTAGGGTACGAAACAACTCATCGATATCTAGGTCAAGCGAATCTGCTCCCTTGTAATCGATACTCAATCAATACACACAAAGTAGGACGTAGGCTTTTACCACTTTCTGAGGGGACGAACCTGGGTAAACTCGTCTTTCTCGTCCTGATCAACCCCTTCGGGTCCACCGCCTTAGCGATGGCCTCGAACCTAAGTCCTTCCTCTAGGACATCTGCTGTGACAAATCCACAACAGTAGTAGAACCAACTCAAAGTTATGCTTTCCAATCAATCTTTTGGGCTATTCCTATAAGTGTCACAAACAGCCCTAGACTTCATAGTAAAATAACACCAATGATACACATCAATCAACCCTAATGTCACCTAGATACTCTAATGTCACCTCAAGTATCCGTGGGTAAATTATGCAACATGCATCAAACAATTTCAGATCTATCATATTCAATCCAACACAAGGAACTTCAAGGAGCACCCCAAGATTTGTATCAGAGAACCTGGTATGAAAACGTGAAATCAACCCCTATGCATAGATCCGCAAGGTCACCGGAATCCGCAAGTTGCTGCCTCAACATATATCAAGTGAATCGATAGAATAACCCAATGTCACTATGGGTATCCCACACAATACATACATCAAGTGTTCTCAAACCAAACTATTCAATCCAACATAACGAGATCTCAAAGGGAAATATTCAATTCATCACAACATGACAGCAAGGGACAAACATCATATGATCCAACTATATTAACAAGGCTCGTGATACATAAAGATCTTCCCATATCAAGAACACAATAGAGAGATTGAACACATAGCTTCTGGTACAAACTGTGAGCCCCACGGGTGGACTACTCCCTCATCATCATGGCCTCCGCCAAGATGACGATGATGGCCACCGGAGATGAATTACCCCCTCCAGCAGGGTACTAGAATGCCTCTAGATTGGCTTTTCATCAATATAGAGAGTTGTGGCAGAGTAACAAGGAGTCTCCCTTTATTTCTAGGGTTTCTGGGATTTATAGGATTTTCAGCGTTGGAATCACACCAAACGGAGCCATGAGGGGCCCACCACATATCTGGCTGCACCACTAGGGGGCAGATAGCTTGTGTCCCAAGGGAGTCCCCCCCCTCCGCCGGTTATTCGCTCCATTGTGGCTTATTTCCTCCAGAAAAAATCACAAAAAAAGTTTCGGGTGATTCTGAGAACTTTCATTTTCTGCACAAAAAACAACACCACGGTAATTCTAGTGAAAACAACATTTGTCCGGGTTAGTTCTAAATAAATCATATAAAGTGCATCAAAATAAAATAAAAGTATTGTAAACATAGACAAATATGGCACGAATACTTCATAAATTATTGATATGTTGGAGACATATCAACTACTACTGCTATTGCCACTGTTAACGTCACTACTACTGTTACCACTGCTATCAAACTCTCATATTACCATGCTACTGATCACTTTGCTGCAGATATTTAATCTCTGGTGTGGTTGAATTGAAAACTCACCTGCTAATACTTACAAATATTCTTAGGCTCCCCTTGTGTCGAATCTATAAATTTGGATTGAATACTCTACCCTCGAAAGCTGTTGTGATCCCCTATACTTGTGGGTTATCACGTACCACCCCTCTCCTTGCTGCTGATGAGGCCACAGAGCTGTTGTCCTGAAGGACCCCTCCCCCTCCCGTGTGGAATACGGGTGGTGGTGGTGGCTACATCAAGGTCGAGGTTAGTACCTTGGTCATCAAAGACCAGGAGGGAAGTTCCCTCCTAGCGAATAAAAGTGGGGAGCCCGACGATCTAAGCTCATACCGAAGACCGCTCCATAGATTGCCCGGGAGCCTATCTTGAAGAACGCTCCAAAGACTCCTCAAGATCAGGCTCCAAAGACCAGTCCGGTGACTGGCCAGAGCAGGCCTCGACTGCTTCCCCGAAATCAACCATTCCCGACTCCACCGAAGGGAAATCCAAGGTGCGGTTACAAGCATCGTCTATAGCGAAGCAGGCCCAGACCGGGTGGCCGGCTGTCATGGTTTTGTCAGGGCAGATGTCCTCATAGGAGAACTTAAGTGTGAGTCCATCGCTGCTAGTGGTGACTCAAAAGGGTTGATCGGGAACGGGGGACGAGTTTACCCAGGTTCGGCCCCTCTCGATGGAGAAAATAGCCTACGTCCTGCTTTGTGTATATTAATGATGATCTCGATTACAAGAGTGGCAAATCGCTAACCTAGATCTCGAGGGTTTGCTTCCTTATTACTAGATCCCTCTAACTCAAGGGCTCCCATATATATATATATATATATATATATATATATATATATATATATATATATATATATAGGACAGCACTATTCTAATCCCATGATTAGAATAGTTATTTGGATCACAGCAGCCCTATATAGGGCCGGCGCAGATCCTCCCGAATCGGCACCTGCGAAGAAGGAAAAAAAAAGCTCACGCCCCACGTCCCTCACCTCCTCCTACCCGATCCCCCACCTCCCTCGATCTAGTGTCGCCCCCAACCACCGCCGGTCCTCTGGCTCCAGCGAGCCTCCTGTCGCCGACCAACCCGCCTCCCGTCGCCGGCCCCCGACCCCGATGCACCTACCGCCATCGACGCCCCGACTGCCTTGCACCTCCTGCCGCCGGCCACCCAACCCCGACGCGCCTACAACCGCCGGCCAACTCGGCCCATAACCTCCCCTAGTGCGCCTCCCATCGCCGGGCACCCCACCTCCCGTCGCTGCCCTTGACCCAGACGCGCCTCCAGCCGCTGGACCTCCATCGGCGACCTCAATCGACGGCTGCCGCCACGCCCGCAACAGTCACCCCTAGCCGCCGGCTTCATCACCCCGCAACCATCTGTTCATGTTCTTCAAGCAGCAGCTGTCGACCCATGTACTTGTTCATCTTCAAAGCAGCAACACCGTTTATTCGTACTGACTGGAAATTTTGATTTGAACTGACGAGTGCTTGATGACTAGGATGCAGTGCAGGTCCTTCGATATTCCCTCTGTAATATGTTTGCCATCCTCGCGTGTCACCTTCTTGGGTGTCTTTCACCGACCTTCTGTGGCGCATGTCATTGAAATCATATTGAATCAGAGAGTAAAGGTTGTTCTATTTACATGAGTAATATATTTTATGGTCATGCACCCAATGTGAGGGGTTTATTCATATTGAATCTTCATAGTGATGACACACATGTTCATAACATTGATGCCAAAAGATGTAGAGTTGATAATGATAGTACCACTTTCTTGTGGCACTACCGTTTATGTCATATTGGTGTAAAACGCATGAGGAAGCTCCATGCTGATGGACTTTTGGAGTCACTTGATTTTGAATCACTTGACACATGTGAACAATGCCTCATGGGCAAGATGACTAAAACGCCCTTCTCTGGAACAATGGAACGGGCAAGTGACATATTGGAAATCATACATACTGATGTGTGCGGTCCAATGAATGTTACAGCGCGTGGTGGGTATCGTTATTTTAGCACCTTCACTGATGACTTAAGTACATATGGGTATATTTACTTAATGAAACACAAGTCTGAACGTTTGAAAAGTTCAAGCAATTTCAGAGTGAAGTTGAGAATCATCGTAACAAGAATATTAAATTCCTGCATTCTGATCGAGGAGGTGAATATCTGAGTTATGAGTTTGGCAATCACTTAAGATAGTGTGGAATTGTTTCACAGTTGACACCGCCCGGAACACCACAGCGTAATGGTGTTTCCGAACGTCGTAATCAAACCTTATTAGAAATGGTGCGTTCTATGATGTCTCTTGCTGATTTTCCACTATTGTTTTGGGGTTATGCATTAGAGACAGCTGCATTCACCTAAAATAGGGCACCATCAAAATCCGTTGAGACGACGCCATATGAACTATGGTTTGGCAAGAAGCCAAAGTTGTCGTTTCTTAAAGTTTGCGGATGTGATGCTTATGTCAAAAAGCTTCAGCCTAAAAAGCTGGAACCCAAAGCGGAGAAATGTGTCTTCATAGGATACCCAAAAGAGACAGTCGGGTACACCTTCTATCTCAGATCCGAAGGCAAAATGTTTTTCGCTAAGAACGGAACATTTCTTGAGAAAGAGTTTCTCTCGAAAGAATTGAGGGGGAGTAAAATAGAACTTGATGAGGTTGTTGAACGTTTACTTCAACCAGAGAGTAGCGCAGCATAGAAAGATGTTTCTGTGGAGCCTACGACGATTGAAGAGGAAGTTAATGATGATGATCATGAACCTTCGGATCAAGTTACTACTGAACCTCGTAAGTTGACAAGGACGCGTACTGCTCCTGAGTGGTATGGCAACCCTGTCTTGGAGGTCATGTTGTTGGATAACAATGAACCTACGAGCTATGAAGGAGCGTTGATGGGCCCGGATTCCGAGAAATGGTTAGAGGCCATGAAATCCGAGATGGGATCCATGTATGAAAACAAAGTGTGGACTTTGGAAGTATAACCTGAAGGGCAAAAGGCCATTTGGAATAAATGGATCTTTAAGAAGAAGACAGACGCGGATGATAATGTCACCGTCTATAAAGCTCGACTTGTGCTAAAGGGTTTTTCACAAGTTCAAGGAGTTGACTACGATGAGACCTTCTCACCCGTAGCGATGCTTAAGTCTGTCAGAATCATGTTAGCAATAGCTGCTTATTTCGACTATGAAATTTGGCAGATGGATGTCAAAACAGCGTTGCTCAACCGTTTCCTTGAGGAAGAGTTGTATATGATGCAATCAGAAGGTTTTGTCGATCTAGAGAATGCTGAAAAAGTTTGCAAACTCCAGGGATCCATTTATGGGTTGGTGCAAGCATCTCGGAGCTGGAATAATCGCTTTGATGAGGTGATCAAAGCGTTTGATTTCATACAAGTTTATGGAGAAGCTTGTATTTACAAGAAAGTGAGTGGGAGCTCTAGAGCATTTCTAATATTATATGTGGATGACATATTGCTGATTGGAAACAATATAGAAATGCTGGAAAGCGTGAAAGAGTATTTGGAAAAGAGTTTTTCAATGAAGGACCTAGGAGAAGCTGCTTTCATATTAGGCATTAAGATCTATAGAGATAGATCGAGACGCTTAATATCACTTTTTCAATGCACATACCTTGATAAAGTTTTGAAGAAGTACAAAATGGAACAGTCAAAGAAAGGGTTCTTGCCTGTGTTACAAGGTGTGAAGTTGAGTAAGACTCAATGCCCAGTGACTGCAAAAGATAGAGAAAAGATGAGCGTCATCCCCTATGCTTCAGCCATAGGTTTTATCATGTATGCAATGCTGTGCACAAGACCCGATGTCAGCCTTGCCATAAGTACGGCTAGAAGGTTTCAAAGTGATCCTGGAATGGAGCACCGGTAAGCGGTCAAGAATATCCTTAAGTACCTGAAAAGGACTAAGGAAATGTTTCTCGTTTATGGAGGTGATGAAGAGCTTGTCGTAGAGGGTTACGTCGATGCAAGATTTGACACTGATCCGGATGACTCTAAGTCGCAAACCGGATACGTATTTATTCTCAATGGGGGAGCGGTAAGCTGGTGCAGTTCCAAGCAAAGCATGGTAGCGAATTCTACGTGCGAAGCGGAGTACATCGCAGCCTCAGAGGCGGCGAAGGAAGGTGTTTGGGTGAAGAAGTTCATGGCAGATCTTGGAGTAGTGCCCAGTGCACTAAATCCTATGAGCGTGTTCTGTGACAACACTGGTGCCATTGCTCTGGCCAAGGAACCAAGGTTTCACAAGAGAACCAGACACATAAAGCGACGCTTCAATTCCATCCGATATTACATCAAGGAGAAGGACATAAATATTTGCAAAGTGCACACGGATCTGAATGTTGCATACCTGTTGACTAAACCTCTTCCAAGGGCTAAACATGATCAACACGAGAACTGCATGGGTGTTCGATTCATTACAATGCAAATCACATAATGATGTGAACTAGATTATTGACTCTAGTGCAAGTGGGAGACTATTGGAAATATGCCCTAGAGGCAATATATAAAGTGTTTATTATTATATTTCCTTGTTCATGATAATTGTTTATTATCCATGCTAGAATTGTATTGCGTGGAAACATGGATACATGTGTGGATACATAGACAACATAGTGTCCCTAGTATGACTCTAGTGAACTAGCTTGTTTATCAAAGATGGTTATGGTTTCCTGACCATGGACATAAGATGTCATTTGATAACAAGATCAAATAATTAGGAGAATGATGTGATGGACAAGACCGAAATTACAAACATAGCATATGATCGTGTCACTTTATTGCTACTGTTTTCTGCATGTCAAGTATATGTTCCTATGACCATGAGATCATGCAACTCATTGAAACCGGAGGAATACCTTGTGTCTATCAAACGTCGCAACGTAACTGGGTGACTATAAAGGTGCTCTACAGGTATCTCCGAGGGTGTCTGTTGGGTTGGCATGGATCAAGACTGGGATTTGTTACTCCGTGTGGCGGAGAGGTATCTCAGGGCCCACTCGGTAATACAACATCACAACAAGCCTTGCAAGCAATGTGACTAAGTGTTGGTTGCGGGATCTTGTATTACGGAATGAGTAAAGAGACTTGCCGGTAACGAGGTTGAACTAGGTATGGAGATACTGACGATCGAATCTCGGGCAAGTAACATACCGAAGAACAAAGGGAACGTTATATGGAATTAACTGAATCCTTGACATGAGAGGTTCGACCAATAAAGATCTTCGTAGAATATGCAGGAACCAATGTGGACATCCAGGTCCCGCCATTGGTTATTGACCGTAGAGGTGTCTCGGTCATGTCTACATAGTTCTCGAACCCGTAGGGTCTACACACTTAAGGTTTGGTGACGTTTCGGTAGTATAGAGTTATGTATGGTGGTGACCGAAGTTTGTTCAGAGTCCTGGATGAGATCTCGGACGCCACGAGGAGCTCCACAATGGTCTGAAGGTAAAGATTCATATATAGGAAGTCCTGTTTTGGTCGCCGGAAAATTTTTGGGCTCATCACTAGTGTACGTGGAGTGCTAGTAGTGTACCGGGAGACCTCCGGGAGGGGTATTTTGACCCAAGAGGCTAAATGGGCTGTGGGAGAGTGGAAACCAGCCCTTAGTGGGCTGGTGGAACAACCACAAGAGGCCCATGCGTCTGGGAGAAAAAATCCCAAAGGAAAAAGGTTGAAAAAAAGGCCAAAAAAGGAGGAATCCTAGTCCTACTTGGATTGGAGGAGGAGTCCTCCTCTCCTCCCCTATTCGGCCGAAGCAAGGAGGCTTGACCCTTGTGCCAAGCCTCTCCCTCCTCTCCTCCTATATATACTGGTGGTATTGAGGGTTTTACACTTGATTTTACGACCACGTGCTACCCGTTCCACCGGTGCATAGTTTCTCCTCTAGATTGGTTTTCCGCAGTGCTTAGGCGAAGCCCTGCCGGAATAGCTCCACCACCATCGATGGAGCACCGTCACGCTGCCGGAGAACTCTTCTTCCTCTCCGCTCTCTCTTGATGGATCAAGAAGGCGGAGATCGTCATCAAGATGTACGTGTGCTGAACGCGGAGGTGTCGTCCGTTCGGTGCTTGATCGGGAAGGATCGTGAGTACGGTTCGTGATTGGATTGCATGACGCTCGGCAATTTGGATCGCGAAGACGTTCGACTACACCAAACACATTTCTTAACGTGTCCCGCTTAGCGATCTACAAGGGTATGTAGATTCACTCCCCCTCTCGTAGATGCTCATCACCATGGATAGATCTGCGCGTGTGTAGGAAATTTTTTGTTTCCCATGCAACGTTCCCCAACAGTGATATCAGATCTAGGTCAATGAGTAGATGAGATCTCGAGTAGAACAGAAAAGGTTTGTGGGCGTTGATGCTTAGATTGCTTCCTCCCTTGGTTGTGTTTTGGTTCAGCGGTATTGTGAGATGAAGCGGCCCGGACCAACCTTACTCGTACGTTTACGAGAGACCGGTTCCCTCGACCGCAACTTGTTGCATAGATGGCTTGCGGGTGACAGTTTCTCTCACTTTAGTTGGATCGGATTCGACAAAGGCGGTTTTGAGAAGGTTGAAAAGCAAACTAGTGTATCACCGTTGTGGTTTATGCGTAGGTGAGAATTGTTCTTGCTAGATACCCGTAGCAGCCACGTAAAACATGCAACAACAATTAGAGGACGTCTAACTTGGTTTTGCATGGTATGTTGTGATGTGATATGGCCAATTACATGATGTGATATATGTGATGTATGAGATGATCATGTGATGTATAGAATATCATGACTCTCATGTCGATGAGTACGGCAATCGGCAGGAGCCATACGGTTGTCTTTAATTATTGTATGACATGTGTGTCAATCATTAAGCACTATGTAATGCTTTACTTTATCGCTAAACGGTAGCAATAGTAGTAGAAGCATGCAGGTTGTGACAACCCCGATGGCGACACGTTGATGGAGATCAAGATGATGGAGATTATGGTGTCGTGCCGGTGACGATGGAGATCATGGTGTCGTGCCGGTGACGATGGAGATCATGGTGTCGTGTCGGTGATGATGGAGATCATGCCCGGTGCTTTCAAGATGGAGATCTAAAGCACAAGTTCATGACCATATCATGTCACTTATGAATTGCATGTGATGCTAATCCTTTTATGCACCTTGTTTTGCTTAGTACGACCATTGCATTATAAGGTGATCCCTCACTTAAATTCCAAGATGAATTGTGTTCTCCCCGAGTGTGCACCGTTGCGAAAGTTCGTCGTGTCGAGACACCACGTGATGATCGGGTCTGATAGACTCTACATTCACATACAATGGGTGCAAGCCAGTATTGCACACGCAGAACACTCGGATTAAACTTGACGAGCCTAGCATGTACATACATGGCCTCGTAACACAAGAGACCGAAAGGTCGAACATGAGTCATATAGTAGATATGATCAACATAATGATGTTCAGCATTGAAGCCACCTCAACTCAGGTGCTGATCGGACTTGAGTTGGTGAATTTGGATCATGTGACACTCAGATGACCCGAGGGATGTCAATTTGAGTGGGAGCTTTAGTAATTTGATTAACTAAACTCATTATCCTAAACAATAGTCTAAGTAACCTTTGCATATTTATGTTGTAGATCAATGGATCGCGCAGTAGCACCCCTGAATTTTAATGCGTTCCTAGAGAAAGCTAAGCTGAAAGATGATGGAAGTAACTTTGTTGACTGGGCCCGTAATCTGAGGATTATCCTCACGGCTTCCCAGAAACTATATGTCCTTCATGCACCGCTTGGTAACCAACCCGAAGACATGTCATCCGAAGACGTTAAGAATGCTTGGGAGGCACGTTCTCGAGATTACTCAATAGTTCACTGTGCAAATTTGTATGGCTTAGAACCAGGACTTCAAAGACGTTTTGAACGTCATGGAGCATATGAGATGTTCCAGGAGTTGAAGTTCATCTTTGAGAAGAATGCCCGGATCGTGAGGTATGAGACCTCCGATAAGTTCTATGCTTGCAAAATGGAGGAGAACGGGTCTATCAGTGAACATATACTCAGAATGTCTGGGTACTCGACTCGTCTGGCAGAGTTGGGAATTGCCCTTCCACCAGAGGCGATCACTGACAGAGTTCTTCAATCACTGCCACCTAGCTACAAAAGCTTAGTGATGAACTATAACATGCACGGCATGAACAAGTCAGTCGCCGAGTTGTTTGCGATGCTGAAAGTCGCTGAGTCTAAAATCCAGAAAGAACATCAAGTGTTGATGGTCAATAAAACCACTAGTTTCAAGAAAAATGGCAAGGGCAAAGGCAAGAAGGGTAAAACCAAGAAGGATGGCAAAGCAGTTGCTACTCCTGTAAAGAAGCCTAAGCATGGACCTAAGCCAGAAATTGAGTGCTTTCATTGCAAGGGAACCGGTCATTGGAAGCGAACTGCCCCAAGTACCTGGCTGACAAGAAGGCCGCCAACGACAAACAAGGTATATATGATATACATGTTATTGATGTGTACCTTACTAGCTCTTGTAGTAGTGCGTGGGTATTTGATACCGGTTCGGTTGCTCACATTTGCAACTCAAAATAGGAACTACGGAATAAACGGAGGCTGGCAAAGGACAAAGTGACGATGCGCGTGGGAAATGGTTCCAAGGTTGATGTGATCGCCGTCGGCACGCTCTCTCTTCGATTACCAGCGGGATTAGTGATGAACCTGAATAATTGTCATTTAGTGCCTGCGTTAAGCATGAACATTATATCTGGATCTTGTTTATTGTGAGACGATTACTCATTTAAATCAGAGGATAAAGGTTGTTCTATTTACATGATTAATATATTTTATGGTTATGCACCCAATGTGAGGGGTTTATTCATATTGAATCTTGATAGTGATGACACACATGTTCATAACATTGATGCCAAAAGATGTAGAGTTGATAATGATAGTACCACTTTCTTGTGGCACTGCCGTTTATGTCATATTGGTGTAAAATGCATGAGGAAGCTCCATGCTGATGGACTTTTGGAGTCACTTGATTTAGAATCACATGACACATGTGAACCATGCCTCATGGGCAAGATGACTAAAACGTCGTTCTCTGGAACAATGGAACGGGCAAGTGACATATTGGAAATCATACATATTGATGTGTGCGGTCTAATCAATGTTAGAGTGCGTGGTGGATATCGTTATTTTCTCACCTTCACTAATGACTTAAGTAGATATGGGTATATTTACTTAATGAAACACAAGTCTGAAACGTTTGAAAAGTTCAAGCAATTTTAGATTGAAGTTGAGAATCATTGTAACAAGACGATTAAATTCTTGCGATTTGATCGAGGAGGTGAATATCTGAGTTATGAGTTTGGAAATCACTTAAGACAGTGTGGAATTGTTTCACAGTTGACACCGCTCAGAACACCACAGCGTAATGGTGTGTCCGAACGTCGTAATCAAACCTTACTAGATATGGTGCATTCTATGATGTCTCTTGCTGATTTGCCACTATCGTTTTGGGGTTATGCATTAGAGACACCTGCATTCACCTTAAGTAGGGCACCATCGAAATCCGTTGAGACGACACCATATGAACTATGGTTTGGCAAGAGGCCAAAGTTGTCGTTTCTTAAAGTTTGGGGATGTGATGCTTATGTCAAAAAGCTTCAGCCTGAAAAGCTCGAACCCAAAGTGAAGAAATGTGTCTTCATAGGATACCGGAAAGAGACAATCGGGTACACCTTCTATCTCAAATATGAAGGCAAATTGTTTGTCGCTAAGAATGGAACATTTCTTGAGAAAGAGTTTCTCTCGAAAGAATTGAGTGGGAGGAAAATAGAACTTGATGAGGTTGTTGAACCTTTACTTCAACCAGAGAGTAGTGTAGCGTAGAAAGATGTTTCTGTGGAGCCTACAACGATTGAAGAGGAAGTTAATGATGATGATCATGAAGCTTCGGATCAAGTTACTACTGAACCTCGTAGGTCGACAAGGACGCGTACTGCTCCTGAGTAGTACGGCAACCCTGTCTTGGAGGTCATGTTGTTGGAAAAGAATGAACCTACGAGCTATGAAGGAGCGGTGATGGGCCCGGATTCTGAGAAATGGTTAGAGGCCATGAAATCCGAGATGGGATCCATGTATGAAAACAAAGTGTGGACTTTGGAAGTATTACCTGAAGGGCGAAAGGCCATTCAGAATAAATGTATCTTTAAGAAGAAGACAGACGCGGACGGTAATGTCACCATCTATAAAGCTCGACTTGTGGCAAAGGGTTTTTCGCAAGTTTAAGGAGTTGACTACGATGAGACCTTCTCACCCGTAGCGATGCTTAAGTCTGTCAGAATCATGTTAGCAATAGCTGCTTATTTTGACTATGAAATTTGGCAGATGGATGTCAAAACAGCGTTCCTTAGCGGTTTCCTTGAGGAAGAGTTGTCTATATGCAACCAGAAGGTTTTGTCGATCTAGAGAATGCTGACAAAGTTTGCAAACTCCAGCGATCCATTTATGGGTGTGTGCAAGCATCTCGGAGTTGGAATAAGCGCTTTGATGAGGTGATCAAAGCGTTTGAGTTTATACAAGTTTATGGAGAAGCCTGTATTTACAACAAAGTGAGTGGGAGCTCTATAGCGTTTCTAATATTATATGTGGATGACATATTGCTGATTGGAAACAATATAGAAATGCTGGAAAGCATGAAGGAGTATTTGAACAAGATTTTTTCAATGAAGGACCTAGGACAAGCTGCTTTCATATTAGGCATTAAGATCTATAGAGATAGATTGAGACGCTTAATAGCACTTTCACAAAGCACATACCTTGATAAAGTTTTGAAGAAGTTCAAAATGGAACAGTCAAAGAAGGGGTTCTTGCCTATGTTACAAGGTGTGAAGTTGAGTAAGACTCAATGCCCAGTTACTGCAGAAGATAGAGAAAAGATGAGTGTCATCCCCTATGCTTCAGCCATAGGTTCTATCATGTATGCAATGCTGTGCACAAGACCCGATGTCAGCCTTGCCATAAGTATGGCCGGAAGGTTTCAAAGTGATCCTGGAATGGAGCACTAGCAAGCGGTCAAGAATATCCTTAAGTACCTGAAAAGGACTAAGGAAATGTTTCTCGTTTATGGAGGTGATGAAGAGCTCGTCATAAAGGGTTACGTTGATGTAAGCTTTGACACTGATCCGGATGACTCTAAGTCGCAAACCGGATACGTATTTATTCTCAACGAGGGAGCGGTAAGCTGGTGCAGTTCCAAGCAAAGCGTGGTAGCTGATTCTACGTCCGACGCGGAGTACATCGCAGCCTCGGAGGCGGCGAAGGAAGGTGTCTAGATGAAGTAGTCCACGATAGATCTTGGAGTAGTGCCCAGTGCACTGAATCCTATGAGCCTATTATGTGACAACACTGGTGCCATTGCTCTGGCCAAGGAACCAAGGTTTCACAAGAGAACCAGACACATAAAGCGACGCTTTAATTCCATCTGATATTACATCAAGGAGAAGGACATAAATATTTGCCAAGTGCACACGGATCTGAATGTTGCAGACCCATTGACTAAACCTCTTCCAAGGGCTAAACATGATCAACACCAGAACTTCATGGGTGTTCGATTCATTACAATGTAAATAACATAGTGATGTGAACTAGATTATTGACTCTAGTGCAAGTGGGAGACTGTTGGAAATATGCCCTAGAGGCAATAATAAATTATATTTCCTTGTTCATGATAATTGTTTATTATCCATGCTAGAATTGTATGGATTGGAAATATGGATACATGTGTGGATACATAGACAACATAGTGTCCCTAGTATGCCTCTAGTGAACTAGCTTGTTTATCAAAGATGGTTGTGGTTTCCTGACCATGGACATAAGATATCATTTGATAACAGGATCACATCATTAGGAGAATGATGTGATGGACAAGACCCAAACTACAAACATAGCATATGATCCTGTCAGTTTATTGCTACTATTTTCTGCATGTCAAGTATATGTTCCTATGACCATGAGATCATGCAACTCACTAACACTAGAGGAATACCTTGTGTGTATCAAATGTCGCAACGTAACTGGGTGACTATAAAGGTGATCTATAGGTATCGTCGAGGGTGTCTGTTGGGTTGGCATGGATCAAGACTGGGATTTGTTACTTCGTGTGACGGAGAGGTATCTCAGGGCCCACTCGGTAATACAACATCACAACAAGCCTTGCAAGCAATGTGACTAAGTGTTGGTCACGGGATCTTGTATTACGGAACGAGGAAAGAGACTTGCTAGTAATGAGGTTGAACTTGGTATGGAGATACCGACGATCGAATCTCGGCCAAGTAACATACCGAAGAACAAAGGGAATGTTATACGGGATTAACTGAATCCTTGACATGAGAGGTTCGACCGATAAAGATCTTAGGAGAATATGTAGGAACCAATGTGGACATCTAGGTCCCGCCATTGTTTATTGACCATAGAGGTGTCTCGGTCATGTCTACATAGTTCTCGAACCCGCAGGGTCTGCACACTTAAGGTTTGCTGATGTTTCGGTAGTTTAGAGTTATGTATGGTGGTGACCGAAGTTTGTTCGGAGTCCCGTATGAGATCTTGGACGTCATGAGGAGCTCCGGAATGGTCCGTAGGTAAAGATTTATATATAGGAAGTCCTATTTTGGTCGCCAAAAAAGTTTCGGGCTCATCGGTAGTGTACCGGGAGACCTCCGGGAGTGGTATTTCGACCCAAGAGGCTACATGGGCTGTGGGAGAGTGGAAACCAGCCCTTATTGGGCTGGTGGAACAACCACAAGAGGCCCATGCGGCTGGGAGAAAAAAGCCCAAAGGAAAAAGGTGTAGAAAAGGCCAAAAAAGGAGGAATCCTAGTCCTACTAGGATTGGAGGAGGAGTCCTCCTCTCCTCCCCTATTCGGCCAAAGCAAGGAGGCTTGGCCCTTGTGCCAAGCCTCTCCCTCCTATCCTCCTATATATACTGGTGGTATTGAGGGTTTTACACTTGATTTTACGACCACGTGCTACCCGTTCCACCGGTGCATAGTTTCTCCTCTAGATCGGTTTTCTGCAGTACTTAGGCGAAGCCCTGCCGGAATAGCTCCACCACCATCGCCGAAGCACCGTCATGCTGCCAGAGAACTCTTCTTCCTCTCCGCTCTCTCTTGCTGGATCAAGAAGGTAGAGATCGTCATCAAGTTGTACGTGTGCTTAACGTTGAGGTGCCGTCCGTTCGGTGCTTGATCGGGACGGATCGTGAGGACGGTTCGTGATTGGATTGTGGGACGCTCAACAATTTGGATCGCAAAGATGTTCGACTACACCAACCATGTTTCTTAACGCTTCCCGCTTAGCGATCTACAAGGGTATGTAGATTCACTCCCCCTCTCGTAGATGCTCATCATCATGGATAGATCTGCGTGTGCGTAGGAAAATTTTTGTTTCCCATGCAACGTTCCCCAACAGAGCTGCTGCTGAATTTTCTTGATGTCAGTTGTGCTTCTGCTAGAGGCGAGTGAATGGCCTACCCCTCTAGCTTGCTGCTCCTTGCTTCATCCACCAAGGATCGAGCAACAACAAGAAATTACATTGGACTTTTTTCATATCAAACGACTACTGCTTTCTACTGTGGATTTCATAGTATGCTGGAAAGGAAAACAAAGTCAGAGAGAGAGAATGGGACCACATAGAAACAATGAGAGGATAAGATTGGAATGTGTGGGGGAAGGCACCACGTTTTCAATTGAGGATTGAGCATTTTTTTTTACATCAAGAATTGACCACTAGTTTTTCCCAACTAGGTGTCCCCATTCTATAAAAACTAAAAGTTCAAATTAAAATAACGGTGCAGTTTCACTGTTTATATAAAAAAGAGTTTTCCTCGTTACTAACCAATAGAACTAAAAAGTTCAAATTTAAAAAATGGTGAAGTTCGATGTCTATAAAAATTCTGATTTTTCACATTATTAAAAAATAAAAGCATGAAGTTTGATGTCTAAAGAGTAAAACTAAGAAGTTCAAATTAAAATAACTCTAGAAGTTCAAATTTAAAAAAACAAGAAGTTTAAATTTTGAAAATAGTGAAGTTCAAAATCATAAAAAGTGGTGTCATCGTTTCTAAAATTAGAAAAACTCTAGAAGTTCAAATTGAAATAGAAGACGTCCCAATATTTTTTATAAAACTAGGATATTTCGATGCTATTAGAAATAAACCAAGAATTCCAAATTTTAAAAATTGAGAAGTTCCATATTTATAATAAACTCAGATTTTCCTATGAAGTAATTAATGACAATCCCTATGAAGTAATGGTTGCCTTGAGTTATATTCGAAGGATTGTGCCATGGACACTTCTTGAAGTCAATCAGTTGGTTTCAAGGAGTTTATATGGTGACCAAGGTTGTATTCAAGGTTTTATCCAAAGATTGGTAATGTGAGAGTTGAGATTATTGCAAGCATGTCTTAAAGAAGAAGACTGTATGAGATTTCATGTTTACCTTCAATATATCATCTGTATGAAGATAGAAGATAAGATATAAGGTTGATCAATACTAAGTAAAAGAGTGAATCAAATTAATCAACATACAAAGCGTACAAGATGTACCAAGAGGGATCGAGTGATCTCATGGTATGGTAAGCATTGTCCATTATGCTTTGTGTACTAATCCATGGTCTATGTGAGAGTTCTTTGTGGGTTTAGGTATGTTTCCATGGGCTTGCGTCAAGAGGAAGATCACATACAAACCATGGAGGATGGTATCAAGTGGTGATCGTCATCAAGATTGCGGTGTGCAAGTTCAAGTGGAGCATCACGAAGAGATCATTCTTGAAGCTTCTTGTCCATTATGGTGACAATAGACTTGTGAAGATGTGCTGAAGAGTGGCTCACACATAGTGGAGTACGGGCGAGCAACCAACTAGTCTTCATCGAGCATGCACAATCAAGAAAGGTGGTGTTGGAAATATGCCCTAGAGGCAACAATAAATTAGTTATTATTATATTTCCTTGTTCATGATAATCGTTTATTATCCATGCTATAATTGTATTGAATGGAAACATAGATACATGTGTGGATACATAGACAACACTGTGTCCCTAGTATGCCTCTAGTGAACTAGCTCGTTGATCAAAGGATAGTCAAGGTTTCCTAGCCATGGACATGAGATGTCATGTGATAACGGGATCACATCATTAGGAGAATGATGTGATGGACAAGACCCAAACTACAAACGTAGCATATGATCGTGTCAGTTTATTGTTGTTGTTTTCCGCATGTCAAGTATATGTTCCTATGACCATGAGATCATGCAACTCACTGACACCAAAGGAATGCCTTGTGTGTATCAAAGGTCGCAACGTAACTGGGTGACTATAAAGGTGCACTACAGGTATCTCCAAGGGTGTCTGTTGGGTTGGCATGGATCAAGACTGGGATTTGTTACTCCGTGTGACGGAGAGGTATCTCAAGGCCCACTCGGTAATGCAAGATCACAAACAAGCCTTGCAAGCCATGTGACAAAGTGTTAGTCAAGGGATCTTGTATTACGGAACGAGTAAAGAGACTTGCTGGTAACGAGGTTGAACTAGGTATGGAGATACCGACGATCGAATCTCGGGCAAGTAACATACTGAAGAACAAAGGGAACGTTATACGGGATTAACTGAATCCTTGACATAGAGGTTCGACCGATAAATATCTTCATAGAATATGTAGGAACCAATATGGTCATCCAGGGCCCGCTATTGGTTATGGGCCGTAGAGGTGTCTCGGTCATGTCTACATAGTTCTCGAACCCGCAGGGTCTGCACACTTAAGGTTTGGTGACATTTTGGTAGTGTAGAGTTATGTATGGTGGTGACCAAAGGTTGTTCAGAGTCCCGGATGAGATCCCGGACATCACGAGGAGATCCGGAATTGTCCGGAGGTAAAGATTCATATATAGGAAGTCCTATTTTGGTCACCGGAAAAGTTTCGGGCTCATCGGTAGTGTACCGGGAGTGCCGGTAGTGTACCGGGAGACATCCGGGAGGGGTATTTCGACCCCAGAGGGTCCATGGGCTGTGGGAGAGTAATAACCAGCCCTTAGTGGGCTGGTGGAACATCCACAAAAGGACCATGGCGCCAGGAGGAAAAAAGGCTAAAGAAAAGGTGGAAAAAAGGACCAATAGGGAGCAATCCTAGTCCAACTAGGATTGGAGAACGAGAGTCCTTATCTCCCTCCCTCTTTCTGCCAAATTGGCTTGGCCTTGCGCCAGCCCTCCTCCTCCTCCTCTCCTCCTATATATACTAGTGGAGGGCTAGGATTTTGCACTAGTTTTTACGGCCATGTGCTACCCGTTCCACTGGTGCTCCTCTAGATCGGTTTTTCGCAGTGCTTAGGCAAAGGCCTGCCGGAATTGCTCCACCACCATCGCCGGAGCACCGTCGTGCTGCCGGTGAACTCTTCCTCCTGTCCACTTCCTCTTGCTGGACCAAGACGGTTTAGATCGTCATCAAGCTGCACGTGTGCTGAACGGGGAGGTGCCATCTATTCGGTACTAGATCGGAAGGACCGTGATCAAGGCCACGAGACGGATCGTGATGAGTTCACGGGACGGATCATGACGTGATCGCGAGATGGATCGTGATGAGTTCGCGGGACGGATCATGACGTGATCGCGAGATGGATCGTGATGAGTTCGCGAGACGGATCGTGATGAGTTCATGGGACGGATTGTGATTAGATCGCGGGACGGATCGTGATGAGTTCACCGGACGGATCGTGATGAGATCGTGGGACGGATCGTGATGAGTTCACGGGATGG
This sequence comes from Hordeum marinum, assembly GCA_022496015.1. Classification (NCBI taxonomy): domain Eukaryota; kingdom Viridiplantae; phylum Streptophyta; class Magnoliopsida; order Poales; family Poaceae; genus Hordeum; species Hordeum marinum. The sequence continues at coordinate 481,916,013 of CM039674.1, forward strand.
ATCGTGATGAGATCGCGGGACAGATCGTGATGAGATCGCGAGATGCTCGGCAATTTGGATCGCGAAGATGTTCGACTACACCAACCGCGTTTCTTAACGCTTCCCGCTTAGCGATCTACAAGGGTATGTAGATTCACTCTCCCTCTCGTAGATGCTCATCACCATGGATAGGTTTGCGTGTGTGTAGGAAAATTTTTGTTTCCCATGCAACGTTCCCCAACAGTGGCATCATGAGCTAGGTTGATGGTTCGATGAGATCTCGAGTAGAACACAAAAGGTTTGTGGGCGTTGATGCTTAGATTGCTTTCTCCCTTGGTCGTATTTTGGTTCAGCGGTATTGTGAGATGAAGCGGCCCGGACCAACATTACTCGTACGCTTACGAGAGACCGGTTCCCTCGACGCAACTTGTTGCTTAGATGGTTTGCGGGTGACAGTTTCTCTCACTTCAGTTGGATCGGATCCGACGAAGGCGGTCCTTGAGAAGGTTGAAAAGCAAACTATGTATCATCGTTGTGGTTTATGCGTAGGTGAGAATCGTTCTTGCTAGATACCCGTAGCAGCCACGTAAAATATGCAACAACAATTACAGGACGTCTAACTTGTTTTTGCAGGGTATGTTGTGATGTGATATGGCCAATTACATGATGTGATATATGTGATGTATGATATGATCATGTGATGTATAGAATTTCACGACTTGCATGTCGATGAGTACGGCAACCGGCAGGAGCCATAGGGTTGTCTTTAATTATTGTATGACCTGCGTGTCAATCATTAAGCACTATGTAATGGTTTACTTTATCGCTAACCGGTAGCAATAGAAGTAGAAGCAGGGCTGGCGCCACAACCTCTATGGCAGCACATTGATGGAGATCAAGATGATGGAGATCATGGTGTCGTGCCGGTGACGATGGAGATCATGCCGTTGCCTTGAAGATGGAGATCTTAAGCACAAGTTCATGGCCATATCATGTCACTTATGAATTGCGTGTGATGTTAATCCTTTTATGCACCTTGTTTTGCTTAGGACGACGGTAGCATTATAAGGTGATCCCTCACTTAAATTTCAAGATAAATTGTGTTCTCCCCAAGTGTGCACCGTTATGAAAGTTCGTCATGTTGAGACACCACGTGATGATCAGGTGTGATAGACTCTACGTTCACATACAACGGGTGCAAGCCAAATTTGCACACGCAGAACACTCGGGTTAAACTTGACGAGCCTAGCATGTACAGACATGGCCTCGGAACACAAGAGACTGAAAGGTCGAGCATGAGTCATATAGTAGATATGATCAACATAATGATGTTCACCATTGAAGCCACCTTAACTCACGTGATGATCGGACTTGAGTTGGTGAATTTGGATCATGTGTCACTCAAATGATCTGAGGGATGTCAATTTGAGTGGGAGTTCTTAAGTAATATGATTAATTGAACTCATTATCATGAACATAGTCAATAGTGTCTTTGCAAATTATGTCGTAGATTACTAGCTCACACTATAGCTCCCTTGTATTTTTATGTTCCTAGAGAAATAGAGTTGAAATATGATGGTAGCAATATTGCGGACTGGGTCCATGATCTGAGGATTGTCCTCGTTGCTGCACAGCAAGGCTTATGTCCTTGATGCACCGCTCGGTGCTCCACCCCCTCTAGCGTCGTCTGTAGATGTTGTGAACATCTGACAGGCACATTCCGATGACTACTTGACAGTTTAGTGCGTCATGCATTACGGCTTAGAATTGAGGCTCCAAAATGTTTTGAACGTCACAGAACATATGATATGTTCTAAGAGCTGAGATTGTGATCTCAGGCTCATGCCCGTGTTGCGAGATATGAGATCTCCAACAATATTCTTTGCTTGCAAGATGAAAGAGAATAGCTCAACCATTGAGCATGTGCTCAGATTGTCTGAGTACTACAAACGCTTGAATCGAGTGGGAGTCAATCTTCCACATAAGATAGTGTTTGATATAGTTCTCCAAGTCACTGTCACTAAGCTACTAGAAATTGGTGATGAACTATAAATTGCCAGGGATAGAAATAATAATTCCCGAGCTGTTCGCGATGTTTGACACCGCAAAGGTAGAAATCAAGAAGGAACATCAAGCGTTGATGGTTAGTAAAACCACTAGTCTCAGATGGGCAAGGGCACGGAAGGAAACTTCATGGATGGCAAGCTAGTTGCTGCTCCGGTGAAGCAACCCAAAGTTGAACCCAAAACCCGAGACTAAGTGCTTCGATTATGAGGAGGGCGGTCGCCGAAGCGGAACACCCCTAGATACTTGGTAGATAAGAAAGCTGGCAACGTCAATAGAAGTATATTTGATATGCGTGTTATTGATGTGTATCTTGCTAGTACTCCTAGTAGCACTTGGGTATAGGATACCGGTTCAGTTGCTGAATGTTAGTAACTCGAAGTAAAAGCTACGGAATAAACGGAGAACTAGCTAAGTGTGAGGCGATGGTGTGTGTTGGAAAGGTTTCCAAGGTTGATGTGATCAACATCGCACGCTCTCTCTACCTTCGGGGTTAGTGACGAACCTAAATGTTATTTGGTGTTTTGCGTTGAGCATAAACGTGATTAGATCGTGTTTATTGCAACACGGTTATTCATTTTATTTAGAGAATAATGGTTATTCTGTTTAAATGAATAATACCTTCAATGGTCATGCACTCAGTAAGAATGGTTTGTTGAATCTTGAGTGTAGTAATACACATGTTTGTAACATAGATGCCAAAAGATACAAAGTTAATAATGATAGAACCACATACTTGTGGCACTGCGGCTGAATGTCATATTGGTGTAAAGCGCATGAAGAAACTCCATGTTGATGGATCTTTGGACTCATTCGGTTTTGAATCAGTTGAGACATGCGGACCATACCTTTTGGGTAAGATGACTAAACCCCGTTTTCCGGCTTGATGGAACGGGCAAGTGACTTATTGGAAACAATACATGTTGATGTATACAGTCCAATGAGTGTTTGTAGCTTGCGGTGGATATCGTTATTTTCTTACCTTCACTGATGATTTGAGTGGATATAGTGTATATTTACTTAATGAAACACAAGTCTGAATCGTTTGAAAGGTTCAAGCAAATTCAGAGTGAAGTTTAAGATCATCGTAACAAGAAGATAAAAATTTCCGCGATATGATCGTGGAAGTGAATATCTGGGTTACAAGTTTGGCATACAAAATTAGACAATGTCAAAGTAGTTTCACAACTCACGCCAACTGGAACACCATAGTGTAATGGTGTGTCCGAACGTCGTAGTCGTGCCTTATTTGATATAGCACATACTATGATGTCTCTTATCGTTTTGCCACTATTGTTTTGGGGTTATGCGTTAGAGACAACCACATTCACTTTAAATAGGGCACCATCTAAATCCGTTGAGATGACACCGTGTGAATTATGGTTTGATAGAAACCTAAGTTTTCATTTCTTGATGTTTGAGGCTACGAAGCTTGTGTGGAAAATGTTTTCACCTGATGAGCTCGAACCCAAAGCGGACAAATGCATCTTCATAGAATACCCCAAGAACGGTTGGGTATACCTTCTATCTCAGATCCGAGCACAAAGTGTTTGTTGCTAAAATGGGTCCTTTCCAGAGAAAAGGTTTCTCTCGAAAGAATTGAGTGGGAGGAAGATAGAACTTGATGAGGTTATTGAACCTTTGTTTCAACGAAAGAGTAGTGCAGCGCAGGAAGATGTTTCTGTGAAGCCTATGTTAGTTGAAGTGGAAGTTAATGATGATGATCATGAAGCTTCTGATCAAGTTACTATCAAACCTCGTAGGTCGACAAAGGACGTGTACTGCTCCTGAGTGGTACGACAACCCTGCCTTAGAGGTCATGTTGTTGGACAACGATGAACCTACAAGCTATGGAGAAGCGATGATGGGCCCGGATTCTGACAAATGATTAGAGGCCATGAAATCCGAGAAAGAATCCATGTATGAAAACCAAGTATTGACTTTGGTAGACTTGCTCGTTGGACAAGAGGTCGTCAAGTACAAATGGATTTTTCAAATGAAGACAGACGGTGATGGTGAATGTCACCATTTATAAAGCTCGACTTGTCGCAAAGAAGTTTTTGACAAGTTCAAGGAGTTGACTGCAATGAGACTTTCTCACTCGTAGCGATGCTAAAGTCTGTTGGAGTTATGTTAGCAGTTGCTGCATTTTTCAATTATGAAATCTGGCAGATGGATGACAAAACATCGTTTCCTTCACTGTTTACTTGAGGAAAGGTTGTATGTGATACAACCAGAAGGTTTTGTCAGTCCTAAGGATGCTAAAAGGTGTGTGAGCTCCAGCAATCCTTCTATGGTCTGGAGCAAGCATCTCGGAAGTTGGAATATATGCTTTGATGAGGTGATCAAAGTTTTGTAGTTTATACAAAGTTTACGAGAAACTTGTATTTTCAATAAAGTGAGTGGGAGAACTATAGAGTTTCTGGTAAGCATATGTGGTTGACATATTGTTGATCGGAAATGATGTAGAATTTCTGGAAAGCATAAACGGTTGTTTTAGAAGTAATTTTCAAAGTAAGACCTAGATAAAACTACCTAATTGTTGAGCATCAAGATCTATAGAGATAGATCAAAGATGCTTGATGAGACTTTCAACGAGTACATACCTTGACAAGATTTTGAAAGAGTTCAAAATGGATCAGTCAGAGAAAGAGTTCTCGCCTGATTTGTAAGGTGTGAAGTTGAGTGAGACTCAAAGCTCGACAACGGCCGAAGAAAGAGAAAGGACGAACGTCGTCCCCTATGCCTTAGCCATAGGCTCTGTATAGTATGCATGCTGTGTACCGCACTTGTGTGTGCCTTGCCATTAGTCCGTCAAGGGGTACAAGAGTGATCCAGGAGTGGATCGCTGGACAGTGGTCAAGATTATCCTTAGTAACTAAAGGACTGAGGAGATGTTTCTCGATTATGGAGGTGCTAAAGAGTTCTTCGTAAAGAGTTACGTCGATGCAAGCTTTAACACCGATCCGGATGACTCGTTGTAGCAGTCTGGATGCGTATAGTGGAGCAGCCATTTGGAATAGTACCAAGTAGAGTGTGGTAGTAGTGTTTACAGTTTGACATAGAGATTTGCAAAGTACACACTGATCTGAATGTCGCGGACCCGTTGACTATAAGACCTCTCTCACATGCAAAGCATGATCGAGCCCCAGAACTCGTTGGGTGTTAGATTCATAACAATGCGAATCACATGGTGATGTGAACTAGATTGTTGACTCTAGTGCAAGTGGGAGACTATTGGAAATATGCCCTAGAGGCAATAATAAATTAGTTATTATTATATTTCCTTGTTCATGATAATCGTTTATTATCCATGCTATAATTGTATTGAATGGAAAAATAGATACATGTGTGGATACATAGACAACACTGTGTCCCTAGTATGCCTCTAGTGAACTAGCTCGTTGATCAAAGGATAGTAAAGGTTTCCTAGCCATGGACATGAGATGTCATTTGATAACAGGATCACATCATTAGGAGAATGATATGATGGACAAGACCCAAACTACAAACATAGCATATGATCGTGTCAGTTTATTGCTGCTGTTTTCCGCATGTCAAGTATATGTTCCTATGACCATGAGATCATGCAACTCAGTGACACCGAAGGAATGCCTTGTGTGTATCAAACATCGCAACGTAACTGGGTGACTATAAAGGTGCACTACAGGTATCTCCGAGGGTGTCTGTTGGGTTGGCATGGATCAAGACTAGGATTTGTTACTCCGTGTGACGAAGAGGTATCTCAGGGCCCACTCGGTAATGCAAGATCACAAACAAGCCTTGCAAGACATGTGACAAAGTGTTAGTCACGGGATCTTGTATTACGGAACGAGTAAAGAGACTTGCCGGTAACGAGGTTGAACTAGGTATGGAGATACCGACGATCGAATCTCGGGTAAGTAACATACTGAAGAACAAAGGGAACGTTATACGGGATTAACTGAATCCTTGACATAGAGGTTCGACTGATAAATATCTTCATAGAATATGTAGGAACCAATATGGTCATCCAGGGCCCGCTATTGGTTATTGGCCGTAGAGGTGTCTCGGTCATGTCTACATAGTTTTCGAACCCGCAGGTTTGGTGACATTTCGGTAGTGTAGAGTTATGTATGGTGGTGACCAGAGGTTGTTAGGAGTCCCAGATGAGATCCCGGACATCACGAGGAGCTTCGGAATGGTCCGGAGGTAAATATTCATATATAGGACGTCCCAGTTTGGTCGCCGGAAAAGTTTCGGGCTCATCGGTAGTGTACCGGGAGACCTCCAGGAGGGGTATTTCGACCCTAGAGGGTCCATGGGTTGTGGGAGAGTAATAACCGGCCCGTAGTGGGCTGGTGGAACAGCCACAAAAGTCCCATGCGCCAGGAGGAAAAAAGGCTAAAGAAAAGGTGGAAAAAAGGACCAATAGGGAGCAATCCTAGTCGAACTAGGATTGGAGAAGGAGAGTCCTTCTCTCCCTCCCTCTTTCGGCCAAATTGGCTTGGCCTTGCGCCAGCCCTCCTCCTCCTCCTATCCTCCTATATATACTAGTGGAGGGCTAGGGTTTTGCACTAGTTTTTACGGCCACATGCTACCCGTTCCACCGGTGCTCCTCTAGATCGGTTTTTCGCAGTGCTTAGGCGAAGCCCTGCCGGAATTAGTCCACCACCATCGCGCAGCCAGTGAACTCTTCCTCCTCTCCAATTCCTCTTGCTAGACCAAGACAGCGGAGATCGTCATCAAGCTGCACGTGTGCTGAACGCGGAGGTGCCGTCCGTTCGGTACTAGATCGGAAGGACCGTGATCAAGGCCACGAGACGGATCGTGATGAGTTCGCAGGACGGATCGTGATGAGTTTGCAGGACGGATCGTGACGTGATCGCGAGACGGATCATGATGAGTTCGCGAGACGGATCGTGATGAGTTCATGGGACGGATCATGATGAGATCGCGGGACGGATCGTGATGAGTTCACGGGACGGATCGTGATGAGATCGCGGGACGGATCGTGATGAGATCGCGAGACGCTCGGCGATTTGGATCATGAAGATGTTCGACTACACCAACCGCATTTCTTAATGCTTCCCGCTTAGCGATCTACAAGGGTATGTAGATTCACTCTCCCTCTCGTAGATGCTCATCACCATGGATAGGTTTGCGTGTGTGTAGAAATTTTTTTGTTTCCCATGCAACATTCCTCAACAGGTGGTCCATCTTGAAGAAGTCAAGATCATCATCATATAGCTCAAGTGAACCATGTGCAAGGTATAGGTTTGCCCTTGATAGGTTCTCTATTTTACAGGTCTCATGGTGGTAGTTGGGAGACCGGGTTATAGGATGGATTGCCGTACTATCAAGGGGGGCTCTCAAGTGAGTAGCTTGATCGTATCGTTCGTTCAAAGCTCAAACCATTTTTCTTCATTCTTGTTTGGTTTTTCATTTTTGTGAGTTTTAGAGCTTATGGTCATGTTCATGACAAGCTCGACTTCATCGAAAACAGAGTCCATATGCATCTTCTATGATGTTTTCGATGATGGAGAGTTTGTTGGATAATTATTGGGAGGGTAATCTTCCTTATCCTTGTGGCATCTATTATCCATTGCTTGTTCTTAATATAACTCTTGTTGGATAGATCTTGTTGTCCTTTATCCAACAATCTTGAGTTGGCTCAAATCGGAGCTCATATGCAAAAGTTATGGTTGTTTTTGCCTTACAAGTTTTACACTGAGAGGTTGAACCTGTTCATAGAGAGGTTGTACTAGTTGACCGATACAACCGGTGTTTCGAGCTATTGTGTCGGATCCATAATTGGTTCAAAGGTTGTATCGGCCATGTACCGCTCTACCACTGCACTAGTTTTTGTTGTGGGGCGGTTCTTGGGCGGCTTTGGCCAGTTGATCCGGTTTAACCGGTACTACCGGTGCCCTGGGTGGTTGTACTGCTTATTGCTTTTCCTACAGGTAGGTTTCTCTTCTTTGACCGGTTGTACAGGTGCGCATAGCGGTTGTACCGCTCCTTTGTTATTCTGCACATAACAGGCAGATTCGTGGGGGCCTATTTAAGGGGGTCTTCTTCCCCAATGCTCCCTATCCTTTGAGCTCGTGTTCTTCCCCCATTATTAACCTTCTTAGAGCTTGTTAACTCACAATCCCTCCAATGATTCTTGCTACTTTTTGAGGGAAAATAGACAGGAGATCTAGATCCACATTTCCACCAATCACTTTCTCCACTATGTGAGGGGAACCCCTTGGATCTAGATCTTGGAGTTCTTTGTGAGATCCTTGTTCTTCCTCTCATATTCCTCCATAGATTTTTTTTGTGGTGGTGGAATTTGTGAGTGAGGAACTTGACCACTTCATGTGTTCTTTCCATTGGATTAATTGCATCGGTTTGATTTCTCCATGGTGATGCGTGGAAGTCAATAATTGAGAAGATTATTACTCTTGGGTGCTTGGTACCCTAGAGCTTATCCTCTTGGGTGCTTTGGCGCCCTAGATTCTTGGTGGTGCCTTCGAGCTCAATCATTGTGGTGCAAAGCTCCGGGCAAGCGTCGGGGTCTCCAATTAGGTTGTGGAGATTGCCCCGAGCATTTGAGGTCACCTCGGAGCCACAATCCATTGTGGTCAAGCTTCGTGGTGTTGTTGGGATCCTCCAATTAAGTTGTGGAGATTACCCCAACCTTGTTTGTACGGGTTCAGTGACCGCCCTCAAGGGTGCCTTAGTGGAATCACGACATCTTTCATTGTGCGAGGGCGTGAGGAGATTACAGTGGCCCTAGTGGCTTCTTGGGGAGCATTGTGCCTCCAAACAGAGATTAGCATCTGCAAGGGTGTGAACTTCGAGATACATTGTCGTCTTCGCGTGCATCGGTTATCTCTTACCCGAGCCCTTTACTTATGCAATGTACTTTGTGATAGCCATATTGTTTCATGTTATATATCTTGCTATCACTGAGTTGTTTATCTTGCTTAGCATAAGTTGTTGGTGCACATAGGTGAGCCTATTTGTTTTAGGTTTTGTGCTTGACTAATTAAACGATAGTTTTATTCCGCATTTGTTCAAGCCTAAATCATGATTATTTCAAAGCGCCTATTCAGCCCCCACACCCTAGGCGGCATCCATGTCCTTTCAGTCGCTCATGCCACTCAAAAGAGAGTCTAAGAAGCTCCCGCGCTCCGCTCAGTGAAGAGGGAGCCGGAGTGGCGGGGCATCATCAGGCCGGAGGATTACCTGCCACCGACGAAGAAGGACGCCATGGAGGCGGCCATCGTCACGCACTCTACACGGGAGGAGGAGGAGGCAGAGTAACACTATTGACAAGACACCAATATCGACAAGATCTTCCTCGAGCAGGGAATTGCGGCAGCGCAGGAGTTTGGCGCCAACAAAGAAGAGTGGCGCCTCATAGCCAAGTAGCAGGAAGAGGTCTATATCGACCTCATGTCCGACGAAGAGCACTGAGCTTCCCCGCACCGTAGCGTCACCACCGCAATCCCCCCGGCTTCAGTGAGCCCAATTTTATAATTAGGGTTACGGTGGTGAGTGGTCCTCCAAATATTACTTGTAAAATTTCTAGTTTGTATGACTTTTCAAGATGATCAAGTGCTAGTAGTTCTACTGAGGAACTAGTTTAATTTCTCACAAGAATGTGTGATTTAAAATTTTGCGGGTCCATATTTGGTTTCTGTTTTGTCGTGGTTGTTTCATCCTGTATGGTGCGTGATATAAGGGGTCTACTAGATATGCTCTTAACTTGGTAGAAGTGAAGATCTCGCTGCCATGTTATCTTTTCCCGACACAACACACATTTATGCCAACGAATTAGAACATTGAACCTATGTTGTTATGTTTATAAATACTGGAGAAGTGACCAATATCATTTGTTGTTTGGAAGCCATTCATGACTAGTGACTTCAACACATATTTCTATAGCGATCTTGAGTGATTTATTGACCAATCTATTTTCTTGAGCCTCTTCTGCGTTAACTGCTTTCCTTTGTGGCTTATTACAATTTTGGTTGTTGATAGTGCCACGTGTTGCGGGACTATAATTTTATTTGAAACGCAAACCATAGAACAATCATTATTTTCATTATAACAACAAAATTACATATGAGTAGTTTGGACCACACAAGAATTAATTATAACCCAACATATCAGGAGACACTGCCAACCCATCCTGAGACGCAACCTTGAAATACAAAATTACTCCAACAACACTAAAGAAGGTGGTGGTCCAAAAATCATTGCTTGTCCACCCGCTTCCATCCAACCGGTGAAAAATAGGAAGACGCGTCAAAAGGATGCGGAAATGAATATTTAGGGAAAGATTTCTGTCACCACTCGTGCAAATAATAGAGCACAGCTACGGAGTAAGGCACTGAAGAAGTCTTTGGCATACAAACAATGAGCTGACAATCGAACGACACATCTCTAGAGCCCGGGTAAGAGAATGGTACGAGACCGTGTGTATGAGAAACTTAGGATTGAGATTAAGATTCCACATGAAAAATCATAGATTCTGAGCTAGCCAATCAGAAGCAAGAAGCCATCATTAACCTAACACATTACACGATGAAGGTGCCAGAGGGTTATAGTTTCTTTGAAAAATTTAGCTGGGATAAAATATACGTAGATATCAAAGAGATCTTCTATATGCTCATTTTCTGGTCTTAAAATTTTCCTAATGAGGCTATGGGCGTTTTTTAAAGCAATGGAGCTAAGATGCCAGATTGTTTCCGATGTCACGATAGCCGAACCTTATCTCATGAAGAGGACAACCTAAGAAATGAGGATGGTGGGAAGTGCATGAAGAGTTACCTTATGAATTTCATGCAACTAACAAGCTGAAAAACTTCCTCCTCGTGCCCTACTGACCGATGTACGTTCTTTTCTTGCTTATGCTTTTGCCGTCTTATCTTTTTTATTCATATATGTTTTCACGTCTCAAATGTTGTAAAATTTCTCATGTTCATGGTATGTTTCTCCTGTTTTGCGCAGGAACCCACTAGTGGAAAAAGGCCCATTTGTCCCAGTTCCAGAGGTCCATCTATTCCGGCTCTGGACCCGAGACTAAAGTGTTGGGACTAAAGCCCGTGACCTTTAGTCCCGGTTCGCTTACGAACTGGGACAGATGGGGCTACATGTGGCCGCTCCGCCGAGCCCAAGCAGGAGGGCCTTTGGTCCCGGTTGGTAACACCAACGGGGACCAAAGAGCGTCCACACGTCAGCAGCTTAGGAGCTGTTTTTTTAAGAGGGGGTGAGGGTTTTGGAGGGTTAATTTAGGGGTTTCATATCTTTTGTTAGCTAGCTAATAGAGAGAAGTGACCTCTCTTATCTCCGTGCTTGGTTGCGACGCTACGTACTATACATATAGAGAGAACTCGCGACACGCCAGTTAGTAAGCAAATGAAGGAAACCATTAAGTACACAGGATCGTCATGAACATATACAGAGATATATGATCAACCTCCTCCTTCTCCGAGAGATTAGTCAAACAACAAGTTTTCATATATCTATCATATGTTACAATCCCTAACATATAATTTCAAGTTCCATATGGTATTCTCCGGCTTTATTTATGACGTGGTCAATAAAGAATCCCGCCAATTCCTCTTGAATTGCTCGTATGCGGTCTTGTGGTAGGAGTTCATCCTGCATCCGCCACATCTAAATTGAAGAAGAGGGTCAATACATGTATATGAATGAAACTCAACACAAATGATTGTAATAAAATAAAATTGTGAATATTTTTGCTTACGCACTTCATATTCTTTTTCAGTGTAGCCCCGCTTATTAGGATTCGTCGCGTTGTAGATGAACTCGCAAACGTAGTATCCATAAAAACTAGTCCCTTGTTCCTGCAACAAGCACTATACGAGAAATAGAGGTCAATCACACTGACAAGCAAGCATGCTAAATGATATATATTGATGAAACTAGCTAGAATCAATGGGAGATGGGCGGAACTAGGTAGTATATATTACTTACATTCGGCTGTCTAAATTGCAGCTCGGTAGGCAGTCCCGGAGCAATTTTGGTGAAATCTTTCCAAACCCTGCGAGACAAAGAAAATAATTACTTGATATATATCAGGAAATGAACAAAGTTGTTGATATGGTGCGATAATGATCGATTGAACTTACCTCTGGAGCATTTTGGTCAGGTTCGCATAAACTCGGGGTTATTTCGTCTCGAGTCTAAGACGGTTACTACTCCCCACTCAAGCTTAATCTCTAGTAGAATAAAGTGGTGACTATGCACACATGCATAGATCATCAATTACATTACTATACTCACGAGTAATTAGGGAGAAACCAAATATGCACAAGACAGGAACACTCACTTGAAGTTGTAAGGAAAGAGTATTTTGTCTTTGTTTTGATTTTTAAGCATCGATTATAGCAAGTTCACCTTGGTTTCTTCGGGATACTTTTGAACCTTCACTTCATCTATGATATTTGGGTTAATGAACCCAATGTCATACATTTCTGCTTTTCTGCATTCGACGATCTTCAATCTGCATAATATAGTGATGAGGATAATTATATATATATACATGCAATCAAAGAGGTGAGCTATGTATAGAGACTTAATTACAAAAGTATTTACAGACAGTAGCAAGTTATGATTTGTATGTCGATGTCCTTTTGATTGTAGAACTGGAAAAGCTCGTCAAATTCAACATTAATCACCTCCTGGCCAAAGAAGTCGTGCTTCTCTTTAATACTCATCATCAAACGATGAATCCCAGACTCGGTGCAGGTTTTCATGTACCAATCATGCAATTGTCTCATCATTGTTCCTAGAGGAGGACTTCCATCTTTGACGAGAGGCTTCCCGTACCGGTATTTGAAAACGTCCACCTCCAACGGCTCAAACACTACATCATCGCTCATGTAATCAGCAGGATTGGTACCGGGCACCATCCCCAGATGATCAGCGGCGATATCGGTAGACACCTTCAGTGGGGTTCACGATTGGTTAGCCTGTTCACCGAGGTGGGGAATTTTTTTCCCACTTCTTCGTTTTGCTAACCTCTCATCACTGGAAGTAGTTCCCGTCCGCACCGCATTTTGATATGCCTATTTAGTAGCACAGACATAGTTGGTATCCAACGAAGCTGGTGGCGGTCGCTTCAAGGCCTCGACAGTGCACTTCGCTGCCACCGGATCTATGGTCTGCTTCGGAGGTGGAGCTTTCTTTGCAAAATGGTCCCTCACTTAGTATTGAGAGATCTTCGTGGTTTCCTCCACGGTCCTCTCGTATGGCAACTTTTCCAATGGCTTGAGAGACTTAGGACCGTATTTGTATGGCCTCCCACCACTGGCTGTACTGCTAGAAGCCGGAGCGACGACGTCTCTCTTCCGTTGTTGCTTACGAGGCCGAGGAGGAGGCGGAGTGCTCCGACGCACCAGAGGAGGAGGCAGAGGAGGAGGAGGAGCGGTGGCGACTATCTTCCGCCGTTGCTGAGGAGGTGGACTGCTCGAACACACCGGAGGAGGCAGAGGAGGAGGCGGAGGAGGAGGCGAAGTGCCTTGATCATCGACGTCACGCGCCGGACGAGGCGAAGGAGGAGGCAGAGTGCCTTGATCCCTCTCCGAAGGAGGAGGAGGAGGATGAGTGCCTTCATCACTCGCCTGAGGAGGAGGAGGAGGAGGCGGAGTGCCTTGATCCCTCGCTAGAGGAGGAGGAGGAGTGCCTTCATCACTCGCCGGAGGATAAGGAAGCGTCTAGTTCGGAAGCTTGATGTTCTCCTTCCGCCATAGACATGTACTCCTCAAAGCAAATCTCAGTTGAATCTCCCCTTCACCTATGGGGTGGTCAAGCTGGAGCTCCTCAAATTCCCCCATTATTTCATCCACATGCACAACAACATAGTCATGTGGAATCTGACCGTGGTGAAAAGTTTCGTCGGTTCGAGGAGGTGCAACAAAGCCATGAGCCACCTTGAGGGTGAAGTTAACACATTTTGTCATAAGCTCGCAATGTTGTCCATCTGTGATAGCATCCATGGGGTAGCTAGGAGTCATGAAGTCAGGCTGTTGAAGGAGCTCCGTGGAAGCCAAGCTGCTTCTCCGTTGAGATGGCGGGGTAGCTTCTGGGTTAGCTTCGTGCCCCTGATCAAGTTGCTGGTTGGGAGCTTGCTGGCTCATAAATTCTTCCTCTAGCCTTCGTACTCTTGCATTGAGCTTCTGCACAATGCTCAGCTCCTATTTCCTCTTCCTCTCCCGGCTTTTGTAACCGCCTGTGCCGGGAAACCAATGCTTCCACGGATCGGAGCCTGGCGTGCCTCATGTTCGTCCAGGGTGCTCAGGATTCCCGAGGGCCTCAGTCAGCTCGTCCTTCTCTCTGTTGGGAATGAACCTCCCTTCCAGCGCTTCCTTGATAACTTGCTAAAGCTTCCTGACGGGTATTGCAAGATGCTCATCCGTCCAAACGCACTTCCTTGTTTCAGGGTCGAAAGTTCCCCCAACCCCGAAGAACCAAGTCCTTGAACGGTCTGGCCAGTTCGCTGTCTCTGGTTCAACCCCTTCAGCTCGCAGGTCATCCTCACATTTGGCCCACAACGGCCGGGCTCTGAGGTAGCCACCTGACCCCGTGCGATGGTGATACTCCTTCTTCTCAGCATTTTTCTTGTTTATCACTGACATTTTCTTACTCTTTTCAGAAGTCTTGTAGGCCACAAACGCGTCCCATTGATCTCTTATCCCCACATATCGGCCGACGAATACTGGAGTCTTCTCTTGGTCGACAAACTTAGCTTTCAACTCATTCTTCCACCTCCTGAAAATATTTGCCATCTGCTTAAGAGCACACGACCTGACCAGTGGCTCTATAACTGTATTACTCTCATCCTCCTATGGCGGTAGGGTGAAATTTGCCTTCAGGTCCTTCCAAAGATCTTCTTTCTATCTATCCGTGACATAAGAAACTTGAGGGTCGTAGTACTTAGCGTTCTTAGCCGGCTCATTCCATTGCTGGATGTTGATCGGGATGTTGTCCCTGACAATAGCTCCACACTGAGCAGAAAATGCATGCTTGGTCTTCTTCGGTTCAATCGGTTAGCCATCGTTCGCGATTAAGGTGATCGTGAACTTTTCATCAGCGCGCAACCTTTCCTTCGGGCCTCGTCTCATTACCAAAGTTTCGGTCGATCCGGAGGGCTATAAAAGAAGAAACAAGATGAGTTAATATATGTACAATACCAAAACAACTAATGCATCAATTAGTTAGCACAGGCTTAATTAATATATATAACTCGTCGGACGACTTTGCAATAGCTCCCCCCGTTCGGTCACCGGAGCCGTCATCATGGTCTCGTTCTTCCTCCGGCTCTCGATCACCGCAGCCGTCATCATGTTCTCCTTCTTCCTCCAGCATTCGGTGACCGGAGCCTTCATCATCATGTCCTAGCTCTTCTGTGTCAAAATTGATTAATGATAAGATATCACCGCTGCCGCGGATCATGTCCCCCAACAACGCTTCTGCTTCAAAGTCTCTGTTCATGGTTGGATCCATGGTTTCTGCAAATATTACAACATGACAATTAATATACAAACATGAGAGATGTATATATTAATTAGTGGCAAACATAGACAAGGGATCATATTAGTGGCCTCGACGCTTCTACGGTTTGGGGTGGCCTCGGCAATGCTTCTAGGGATATTGGGTGGCCTCGACGCTTCTAGGGATATCTCGGTTTAGGCGGACTCGAGAGTTGGTCGGGCGAGAGGGTGTTGATCGACTTCCCCCCTCATGTCGAAATTAACGGAGTTTTCTATATGAACAAAACAAATGGCGGCCGGACATATCATCACGCGGCGGCGGTAACCTACAAAGCACCGATACGGGAACATCGATATGGCGATACGGGATACGGCAATTTCTATAAATAACATGTAATGAGAGCTAATATAATAAAACGCACATACAAATACACATATATGAACACATACATACATGAACACATATATGAACACATACATACACATACACATATATGAACACATACATACACATATATGAACAGATACAAAAAACATCATACACATATATATGAACAAAAAATATCATACAAACAAAAAACAAAAAATCATCCTCACTATAGGGGAGGGGGATGTGGCCGGAGCGGGGCGGAGCAGTGGCCGGAGCGAGGCGGGGTGGCCTGCGCGGGGCGGGCGGCACGGGTCAGGGCGGCCGGAGCAGGGTGGTGCGGGTCGAGGCGGCCGGAGCGGGGTGGCGCGGGGCGGGGCGGCCGGAGCGAGGTCGGGGATCCCGGCCGGTGGCGACGGTGGCGACGGAGAGCGCGCGAGATTTGGGCAGCCTAACGGCGTGGGTGGGGATCAGGCCTTCGGGGGAGCGAATGGGTCGAAAACTGCGAAGTGTGGGGTTTTATACAGGGAGCATTGGTCTCGGTTGGTGGCACGAACCGGTATCAATGCCCCCTTTTGGTCCCGGTTCGTACCACCAACCGGGACCAAAGCCCTGTTTTTAACAGCCCAAAGGGCGGGAAAGCACCCCCCCCCCTTAGTCCCGGTTGGTGGCACGAACCGGGACCAAAGGTGGGTATTGGTCCCGGGTCGTGCCACCAACTAGGACGAAAGGGATCCAACTAGATGTCCCCGGGTAGCACCCCCCTTACGTCCCGGTTGGTGGTACGACCCGGGACCAAAGGTAGGTATTGGTCCCGGTTCGTGCCACGAACCGGGACAAAAGGGGGGTGCTTCCCGGGGACAAAAGTTTAGTCCCACCTCGCTAGCTGAGAGGGCTCGAGGGTGGTTTATAAGCGCTGCTGCGCCAACCCTCTCGAGCTCCTCTCAACTGCAGGCTTATTGGCCTAATAGCACACTCTTCTGCCTGTGGGCCTACTCGGCATGCTGCGGGCCTGAATCCTGGCCCAAATATTTGGTTGGGATTCTGGTCGTATTCAGGCCGTGGTGGCCGAGTAGGTGGCATTTTTTTTAAAACAAATCCTGTTTTTGTTTTGTTTTTTTGCTTTATTTATTTTCTTTTGTTTCTACTTATAGTTTTTCAGTGATTCTTTTTGCTTTTAGGTCACAAAAATTATTAACTTTCTATTAGTGCCATTAGTTTTCAAATTTGAATAGTTTAAATTTGAATTCTTTGAAATTTATGTGAATCACTAGTTTGTGAATAACTTTACTATAAAAATAGATTTTTGAGTGATTATTTTTTCCTGCTATTTAATATTACTTTGTTTTAACATTATATTCAATTTGGTCATTTTTAGGATATTTTAAATGGTTGCTTAAATCAAAAACAGATTTTGTTATTTTAGTTTGCAAAAATTCTTTAAAAATTCTTTTTTCTATTAATGTTTTGAAAAAAATATTTTGATAATTTTAGTTGCATAAATTTTATATAATTTTAGTTTCAAAAATACTAGTGGTTTGTAAAAGCTTTTAGAGTTTCTTTTTGCTATTAGAGTTTTATAAAATCTTTTTAGTTGATTCTTTTTGCTATTGAAGAATATTATAGTTCATAAAATAATATTTAAATTGATTACTTTTAGTTCAGTCTTTTTGCTATTAGGGTTTCATAAAAAAATTAGTTGATTCTTTCTGCTATTGGTTCATTCTTTGAGCTAAATGAACCTGAAATTGAAAAGCACTACAAATGAACTCTGAAAAGGTTGAAAGTTGGCATGGTATCATCATTTCACCCACATAGCATGTGCTAAAAAGTTCAGATGGTTACGGAAAAAGCTGGATGCACTTCGTGAACGGAATGGACAATCTCTTTCGAAGTATCAGGGTTTCGAACGAAAACTCATCTGTTACAAACGGATTTCATTTTCTTGAACTTATTTGAACTCCAGACTTTTTGTGTGTTCAAAATGCACCATTCAAAGCCACATCATCAATTTTCAACCCTTTCCGACTTCATTTGTTATTTTTCATGTAGTTATTGATTTTTTTTAGCTAAATGACACTGAAATTGAAAATCACTACAAATGAACTCTGAAAAGGTTGAAAGTTGGCATGGTATCATCATTTCACCCACATAGCATGTGCTAAAAATTTGAGAGGGTTACGGCAAAAGCTGTATGCACTTCGTGTACAAAACAGACAGTCTCTTTCGAAGTATCAGGTTTCGGCCGGAAACTCGTCTGTTACAAAAGGCATTTCATTTCTTCACATATAACTGTAGTGATATTCTAGAGCAAAGGCATCATCATAATAGTTGTGGAGATAAAGTCTTCACTTTTTCTCCGCTTGTGCCCCTTTGAAGGGAGGAATTTTCTAAAACTTTTCATAATCTTCAGACATGTCTGTCTTGCCCTCCAATCCCACGATGTCTTTTTTGCCTGAAAGAACTATGTGACGCTTTGGCTCATCGTATGATGTATTCGCTTCCTTATCTTTTCTTTTTCTCGGTTTGGTAGACATGTCATTAACTTAGAAAACTTGCGCCACATCATTGGGTAGGACAAATGGTTCGTCTGTGTACCCAAGATTCTTGAGATCCACTGTTGTCATTCCGTAATGCGGGTCTACCTGTACCCCGCCTCTTGTAAGATTGACCCATTTGCATCGAAACAAAGGGACCTTCAAATCATGTCCATAGTCAAGTTCCCATATCTCCTCTATGTAGCCATAATATGTGTCGACCTTCCCATTGGTCGTTGCTGCATCAAAGCGGACACCGTTGTTTTGGTTGGTGCTCCTTTGATCTTGGGTGATCGTGTAAAATGCATTCCCATTTATCTTGTACCCTTTGTAAGTCAATACCGTCAAAGATGGTCTCCTAGCCAACGAGTACAGCTCATCGGAAACAGTGTTGTCACACCTGAGACGTGTTTGCAACCAACTGCCAAAAGTCTGGATGTGTTCACGTGTAATCCAGTTGTCACACTGCTCTGGGTGTTTGGAGCGTAGAATGTTCTTGTGTTCATCGACATACAGGGTCACCGAGGTAGAATTTTGTAGAACTGTGTAGTGTGCTTGAGACCAAGAATGCCCGTCCCCACATATTATTGACTTTGCTCCTAGCGTGCCTTTTCCAGTCAATCTCCCCTCATACCGTGATTGAGGGAGACCAATCTTCTTAAGGTCGGGAATGAAGTCAACACAAAACCCAATGACATCCTCTGTTTGATGGCCCATGGAGATGCTTCCTTCTGGCCTAGCACAGTTACGGACATATTTCTTTAGGACTCCCATGAACCTCTCAAAGGGGAACATATTGTGTAGAAATACAGGGCCCAGGACGACAATCTCGTCGACTAGATGAACTAGGACGTGCGTCATGATATTGAAGAAGGATGGTGGGAACACCAACTCGAAACTAACAAGACATTGCGCCACATCACTCCTTAACCTTGGTAGGATTTTTGGATCGATCAACTTCTGAGAGATTGCATTGAGGAATGCACATAGCTTCACAATGGCTAATGGAACGTTTTCCGGTAGAAGCCCCCTCAATGCAACCGGAAGCAGTTGCGTCATAATCACGTGGCAATCATGAGACTTTAGGTTTTGGAACTTTTTCTCTACCATATTTATTATTCCCTTTATATTCGACGAGAAGCCAGACGGGACCTTCATACTGAGCAGGCATTCAAATAAGATTTCCTTCTCTTCTTTGGTAAGAGCATAGCTGGCAGGACCTTCATACTGCTTTGGAGGCATGCCGTCTTTTTCGTGAACACGTTGCTGGTCCTCCCGTGCCTTCGGTGTATCTTTTGTCTTCTCATACACGTCCAAGAAGCCTAGCAGGTTCACGCAAAGATTCTTCGTCACGTGCATCACATCAATTGCAGAGCAAACCTCTAGGTCTTTCCAGTAGGGTAGGTATCAAAATATAGATTTCTTCTTCCACATGGGTGCGCGTCCCTCAGCGTCATTCAGAACAAATAGTCCATCGGGACCCTTTCCAAAGATTACTTGTAAATCATTGACCATAGCAAGTATGTGATCACCGGTACGGATGGCAGGCTTCTTCCGGTGATCTGCCTTGCCTTTGAAATGCTTGCCTTTCTTTCGACATTGATGGTTGGTCGGAAGAAATCGACGATGTCCCAGGTACATATTCTTCCTGCAATTGTCCAGGTATATACTTTTGGTGTCATCTAAACAGTGCGTGCATGCGTGGTATCCCTTGTTTGTCTGTCCTGAAAGGTTACTGAGAACAGGCCAATCATTGATGGTTACAAACAGCAACACATGCAGGTCAAAATCCTCCTGTTTGTGCTCATCCCACACGCGTACACCGTTTCCATTCCACAGCTATAAAAGTTCTTCAACTAATGGCCTTAGGTACACATCAATGTCGTTGTCGGGTTGCTTAGGGCCTTGGATGAAAACTGGCATCATAATGAACTTCCGCTTCATGCACAGCCAAGGAGGAAGGTTATAGATACATAGAGTCACAGGCCAGGTGTTATGATTGCTGCTCTGCTCCCCAAAAGGATTAATGCCATCCGCGCTTAAACCAAACCATACGTTCCTTGCGTCACCTGCAAACTCCTTCCAGTACTTTCTCTCAATTTTTCTCCACTGCGACCCGTCAGCGGGTGCTCTCAACTTCCCGTCTTTCTTACTGTCCTCTCTGTGCCATCGCATATTCTTGGCATGCTCTTTGTTTCTAAACAGACGTTTCAACCGTGGTATTATAGGAGCATACCACATCACCTTGGTAGCAACCCTCTTCCTGGGGTGCTCGCCCTCAACATCACCAGGGTCATCGTGTCTGATCTTATAGCGCAATGCACCGCATACTGGGCATGCGTTCCGTTTCTCGTACTCACCACGGTACAGGATGTAGTCATTAGGGCATGCATGTATCTTCTGCACCTCCAATACTAGAGGGCATACAACCTTCTTTGTTGTGTACGTATTGTCGGGCAATTCGTTATCCTTTGGAAGCTTCTTCTTTAATATTTTCAGTAGTTTCGCAAATCCTTTGTCAGGTACACCATTCTCTGCCTTCCACTGCAACAATTCTAGTATGGTATCGAGCTTTGTGTTGCCATCTTCGCAATTGGGGTACGACCCTTTTTTGTTATCCTCTAACATGCGATCGAACTTCAGCTTCTCCTTTTCACTTTCGCACTGTCTCTTTCCATCAACAATGACCCGGCAAATATCATCATCGGGCACATCGTCTGATTCCTCTTGATCTTCAGCTTCCCGGTTGCAGCATCACCGTATATAGGGGGCACATAGTTGTCATCATCCTCTTCTTCTTTGCTGTCTTCCATCATAACCCCTATTTCTCCGTGCTTGGTCCAAACATTATAGTGTGGCATGAAACCCTTCACAAACAGGTGGTTGTGAAGGATTTTCTGGTCAGAGTAAGACTTCAAATTCCCACATGTAGGGCATGGACAACACATAAAACCATTCTGCTTGTTTGCCTCGGCCACTTCGAGAAAATGATGCACCCCCTTAATGTACTCGTCGGTGCGTCTGTTACCGTACATCCATTTCCGGTTCATCTGCATGCATTATATATAATTAAGTGTGTCAAAAACCATTACAGAACATCAGGAATACAGGAGTGACCAAATTATTAGAAGTTCATCATCACATTAAAACCAAAGTAGATACATAGTTCTCGTTGACCAACATATAGCTCTCTAGAGCATCTAATTAAACCATACATTGAAACTATTTAAAATATTTCAATGCAACAACAAATGCGATCATAATCAGAACTAAGGTAACAATTGATCCAACGGCATAATGATACCAAGCCTCTTTATTAATGGCATATTTTCTAATCTTTCTAAGCTTCAAGCGCATTGCAGCCATCTTGGTCCTGTGATCATCGATGATATCGGCAACATGCAACTCCAATCCCATCTTATCATCTTTAGTTCTTTTCAATTTTTCTGTCAAATGATCGATTTCTTTTTCAGCTTTAGTTAACTTGTCGAGCATAATCGCATAGTCGGTATCCATTTCTGGTTCAACTACTTCCTATAGATAAAAACATCTACGTGAAGTTGGTGGCATAATTAATTGTCATAGACATTAGATGTGTGAAATAGTTATAAAAGATAATATACCACATCTGAATCAGAGACTGGACGAGGACCGACGTGGGCGGATACCATAACCATGGCACTATATAATAACGAACAATAATAAAATTAAGAAAATCATACGAGTAAGTATATTTTCTTTTAGAAAGAAGATAAGATCAAGAGGCTCACCACGCGCGGGCGATCGACGGCGGTTTTAGGACGGGGACGGGACAGGACGGACCGCCAAACCTAGACAAATCTTGACGAAAATGGAGTTTGGACAAAGAGCTTCGAGAGGAGAAAGCTTAATTGTGGCTTCAAACACCTCATGTGCATAGGAGGTGAGCTAGAGCACCACAAAGCTCTAACACTGCTGTCCTGGAAAAACAGAGCACTTCACGACTCTGCTAGCGGCGGGTGAGGGTTTATATAGGAAGACCATTGGTCCCGGTTCGTGGCTAGAACCGGTACAATAGGTCTCCCTTTGGTCCCGGTTCCATCCACGAACCGGGACCAATGGTCGTGGGGCAGGAGCGAGGCGCATTGGTCCTGGTTCGTGCCTAGAACCGGGACCAAAGGGGCCAGACAAACCGGGACCAATGGCCCATGTGGCTCGGCCGGCCCCCTGGGCTCACGAACCGGGACGGTTGCCACCTTTGGTCCCGGTTCGTGAGCGAACCGGGATTAATGGGATTAGGAGGCCCGAACCAATGCCCTGTTTTCTACTAGTGACCATTGGGTTCTCCTACTGTTAAGACCGCAAAGGTTCAATTTGTTTCTTGATGGATTTCAGTAATAGCTCGATACAAGACCGGTCGCTCCTCGAGGACCTTCTCAACGAATGTCTTTTCGACTGGAGTCTTGCATGATGCCATACGGTTAAAAAATTCTACAAAGGCAATGAAAGCAGGAGACAGATTGCCTTCAAATGGAACAATAAGGTTGTAGGCAACAACCAGATATTACTCTTAAGCGTGGTTCTACGTGTGGCATCACATGGAAGAATATATTCCCTCCATGAAAAGGATACGCCTGCACGGTCAAATCCTCAAATGGGGTAAAGAACTACAAAACAAGCCGTTTGAAGCGGGATTAATGTTCGAACAACTCCAAGCCATGTTTGTAGAGATCACAAACAAAGAGGTCCACTCGTTGTTGTCCGGGATGTTCTATAATAACACCGACGATGAGTTAAACAAAGAAGAGATGTGAACCTAGCTAGCTTATTAAAGCGTACACTACTGCATGCACGCGTGACTAAACATATTTGGTATATTATGTTGTTTAACTTGACCAACACATTCAATGTGATGACTATGTATTTTTTGTTACTCGTTTATGCTTAATGTACTTCTCGTCCTTTGTTCTAAGTTATTATCATTAGTTTTATTTCTGATGTAATCCCATTTAATGATAATTGTTCGCTATTTGCATCATCTAACGCATTCCTGATAGGAATGTACACTGTCGTGGCAACGTTTTTCATTGCAGCCTGGAGCAGTAACCAGTGGTGGGCGGAACCAACAACCCGTCGCACATACTTTACACAACAATGGTGGGTGGACATTGGCACCCACAATTGATTGTTGCCCGCTACTGCTACACGATCGACGATAGTGACAAGTGGTTTGCCAGGACCATCAGCTAGAGTACTATATGTGGCGGGTGGAGCATCTGCCACTAAGGCGATGATACGAATGAAAGAAAACTAGTGGTAGGATCCCATATCAACCTTGCCCATCACTACTAGGCTTTTAGCGCCCTCCAGTACAGGGTAGTCATGTAGTAGTGCAAGGTAAGAATTACGTTGCAAGGTAGTATTTACGTTAACAGTAAAAATTATCCACATATGTTGCACTAGGATCCTGCAGATATATGTTCCCTTTGTCCTTTCCAACTTTTAACAGCCTTTGTTCGTCAAAATCAAAACTCGGGTAGATGGTACTAACGCTAATGGAACCAGAGGGTAAAGCCCTTGGAGACACCGAGGAAGAGCAATACATCGCTCGCCTTGTGCTGTCGTTGCCTAAGCTGAATTGTGTCTCGGTATCCAAGTTCACTTGATACACATGTTGTATCGATCGCCCGATTTATTCTGCAATGTCGGTGGTACTATGCTCCACCAAGATCAACTCATCACAATAGTTGATGAGTTCCGTGCTTAGCGAAATTGGTAAGACAAGCATATTCAACTTGGCAGCCACCTCAAGCTGTGGTGGCTGGTTTGTACAAATTCCCAGCACCATGACACCATAGGTGTTAACTTGGTAGAAGCGGCGCTCACGCTGGCACGTTATTTTTTCCTGACACCTCACAATTCTAATGCAAATATTTGAGTGTTTGTATCGAGCAAGAGGTTTGTATCATCCTACACAACACATTTATGCCAATGCATTAGAACAACTGAACCTGCTATCTTTATAAATACCGGAGAAGTGACCAACATCATTTGTTGTTCGGTAGGCACTCATGACCAATGACTTAAAACACATATCGTATGGAAGATCTTACCACTTAAATGTATACTCTAGTGAGTTACTTTTCCTGCGGCGGTCTTGAGTAATTTATTGATCAATCTTTTCTTCTTGAGCCTCTTTTGAGTTAAGTGCACCGCGAACCATATTCAATACCGGAGGGGCTGGCCGACGGATGCACACCCAGTTTTTGTGCCCACATCACGATGAAAGGTGGGCCAGTACTGCTCCTGGTCCCGCTCGTCGGCCGCGCTGGCTGCACTCTCCATGGGATGGGGTGTTCGTGGGCAGTGGTGAACCAGTCCCGCTCATCGTGGCTTCGTGTAGGGTGTGCCGTTCATGTGCACCCGGTTGATGCGTCTGTGCCTGTGTTGCCTTGATGACGGTGGGGCAACAAATAAATTAGGGAGAATACGCGAAAATCCATTTCTGAGCCCGGTCAAAACTGCACCCTGCTGAGTAAAAAAATCAAAAAAAATGGTGGTACATAATTTCATGCATGAGGTTCGCTTCAATTTTTGTATCATTTGAACATCTGAGCAGCTCTCGGCAAAAAGACAAATTCAAGGTCTCTAAAAAAGTTTACTGTTCACGCACTGTTTTGACCTGATTTGTTTTTTTCTTGCTGAGAGCTGCTCAAATGTTCAAATGATACAAAAATTGAAGCGAACCTCACGCATGAAATTATCTTACACCCCGAAATAATTAAAAAAATTGAATTTGTTTAGTATTTTTTGACTTTTTTATCGAACGGGTGTAGATGAGCCTGGGAACCAAAACGCCTCACTCAGCAAAACGCCTTTTCTGTTGTTGTTCTTTCATCGTGCCTCTCGAAAAGGGGAAAAATGCGTTTTTTATGTTTTCGTAAGAGGCGCAGTTTTGCTTTCGCGAGAGGCATGACCGTGCCTCTAGGAAAAACATGTTTTCTGTTTTTTTTCTTTTTCAAGAGGCATGGTTTTGCTTTCGTCTTGGAAAGAAAAAATTGTGTTTTATGTTTTTTTTTCTTTTTGCGAGAGCACGGTTTTTTCCGTGAGAGACACGGTTTTGCCTTTACGAAAGGCACAGTTGTGCCTCTCAGAAAGGGAAAAACGTGTTTTCTGGGTTTTTTCTATCGCGAGAGGCACGGTTTTTTCATCCGATTTTTTCGTGAAAAATAAAAGTTCGTCAAAACATATCAACATGGGATCTAGTTTTGAAGATCTTGATGCGAGGAACCAACGATGAAAATGGTTTGAGATTTGGACGTGTGGTTTAAGAGATAAAAATGTTTTAAAAATACAGATCTACGAAAAAACTCCCAGATTGCGACAAATGACACACATGCAATATGCCATTTGTCGCAAACTGAAAAGACGAGAGTAATCTTTGAAAGATTACTCGTCAATTAGTGATCTCGAAAAGGTAGGCCTCGTAACTAAATGTACAAATTTAGTACAATGATTAGGCCTACATGGGCTTTAGGCTTATTAAAAAACGTACTCGCTACATATCCCATAATTCCTATCAATTCCAATTTAAACTTAAACTATATGAATATATATATATATATATATATATATATATATATATAAAATAAAGTATGATGTCTTTCTGACTGTACGTCATCGTAATTGTCCTTGAAATTGTAAAATTTTACCCATCAATGCCATATAAAAAGTGAAAATTTTCAGACTGGCCGACCCATGTAGGAACCTCCTATACTGCGCTCCGCGCGTTAGAAAAACACACGGCTTGTCAGTTTGGACAGGCCCATGTATTAACAACCAATTTTCAATTTTTGGTCTCTCTTTTACGTCGTTGTTTTCTTCTATTTTAAATAATTTGAGAATTTCAAACAGTTCGAGAATTAAAAAATGAGAATTTTGAAATAGATGTTTAATAATTCATAAATGCTTGTGGCTTCAGAAAATGTTTGCGATTTTTAAAAAATATTCTCAAATTTTGTAATTAATATTCAGGAAATAAAAATACGTTCATGAGTTTGTCTAAAAAAATTCGTGTATTAGAAATTGTTTCGAAATTTCACAAAATTTTGCCAGTTCAAAAAATACTCACGTATTTAAAACATGATAGAAAATAAAGAACTGTTCATAAATTAAAATATATATTTTACTAATTCATAAAATATTCACTGATTAAAAAAGGATCATGCAGTTTAAAAAATACTCATTGATTTCAAAAATTGTTCCATCAAATCCCAAAAAAAAAATCGGTCGACTCTAGAAATGTTCGCCGATTAAAGAAAGAAGTTTTAAAAAATGTTTGCAAATAGTATAATATGTTCATGAATTCAAAAAAAATGATTTAGAAAATATTTGTGAATGTTAAAAACACTAACAATTTCAAATATGATCACGAGTTTAAAACTATGTTCATGGTTTTTAAAAGTTGTTTACGACTAAATGAATGAGAGTGATAGTGTATCTCGATGATGTAGTAAAATATTGTTATTGCCATTCAAGATTATGATTTTTCTTTCTCCTGTTGCAACACAAGAACCGTTTTGCTATTTAAGCTAAAACCACGACAAGAATTATAGGACTGAGGGAATTCTAAGGGCTGTTTGGTTCATGCCCATGTCCACCCAGCCAATTCGTGGGCACGCCAAAATATGGGCGAGTTACTTGGCCGCCCCCGTTTCGCCCGCAATTTGACGTAGAAGTAGATAGAAAAGGCTGAGTCGGCTGGCGTGCCAATAATTTGGCGTTCATCCAAACGAGGGCCGAAGGCACAGTCAACGTCCAATATTTTGGTACGGCAGGAATGACATGCCATTAGAAAATGACATGGAATTGAAATGGAAAAGCAAATTGTAGACTGTATGCAGTCTAAGTGAACTCAATATTCACATCTTAGATTAGACAGCAGCCCCGGTGGAAAAACTGAAATTGCACAATTACCTTGTTTCATAAGTAAATAAATAAATAGAAAAGAGTAGCAGCAAAGATTTCTTATTATCTGCATCGAATTTGTGTTACAGGTACAGAATTTTTAGCACAGCAAAGAAACAATGTGTTGATTCAACTTCAGCTCTACCGAGATACAATCACTCAAATGCTAGAAATAATGGGACAAAAAGTTCATATTGCATAACCATGCATGCTAAATTATCAAAGGAACTGGGGTAGACTACAGCTCGACCGTAATGCACAAAGATAGACAGTCAACCAGAGTATTCGGCCGCTGCAGCAAGCCAGATGGTCGTTCGATGCTTCCATCCACGAGATGATATGCTCCAACTTCTAACAGGCTTCTCTCAGTAAAGTCAAAGCTCGGGTAGATGGTGTCAGCGTTAATGGAGCCAGAGGGGAAAACATCTAGAGGCACCGAGAAAGAGCAATGCATGCCCCAGAACATCGCTCGCCCTGCACCACCACCCAAGCTCTTGACTGGTAATAGTGTTCCGGTATCCAAATTCACTTGATACATGTTGTACCGATAACACGATTTATTCCGCGACGTCATCCGACGGTGGATCAGCATCAAGTCACCACAACTGTTGACGAGGTGAAACCCTTCTGAAATTGGTGAGACACGCATATTCAGCTTGGCAGCCACCTCCAGCCGTGGTGGCTGGTTTGGACAGATTTGCAGCGCCATGACACCATCAACCTTAACATGGTAGAAGCGCCCTGCAAACATTAAGGGCGTGTGTGTAAACCCATCATGGTTGTACTTCAGCAAAATCCAGTGGTCATCACCGGGCTTGGCCATGCCAAGGATGCGGAGCCTATGGAAGCAGAGCACCACTGTTGAATCATCACTAGCAATGCCAGAGCCTGTCGCTAAGAAGTTGTCTATGCTGAAATAGGAAAGCATGACATGGTGTTCAGAGGGAAGCAGCGTGGTGAGCGGTGGTAGCTCTGTGAGGTGACGCGTCAGCGGGTTGAGCAGGCGGACGTGGTTGTGGTCGTGGAGCAGGACAAGTAGGCCCTCCGGGGTGACAGCAAGAAGCTCATGATCAAGTAGCTCCGGGATGTCCACTTGGATGAACTCGCCGGTGAGGGAGTTCAGGAAGCAACGGCGGTTTGGAGCAGCGAGTGGTTCGCGGAGCAGGACCCACCGCCAGGGATGGAACCGGCGGTCAAGCCCGCCATGAGTGTGCGGTTCTGTGGAACAGTGCCGCCATGGGCGGCACACGGCACGGAAGCGGAGATAGTCGGCGACGTCAAATGCGAGGACGCGCTCGGCTATCAGACCTGCCGGCCCATCGCCTAGGTTCGACCAGTCCCTCCTGTGCGCAAAGAAGAATGGGAGTCATAATCATCATATCCCGGGGGTCGACAAGAAATGATTTTGACGTACCAGTTGTTGTTGTTCGTCCGCGAGCGTTTTGCCCCCCAACAATAATTTGGGGGCGGCCGGATGGAGAGGCAAGGGGGGCGCAGCATATGTTTCTGCCCTGGTATCTTCGAATCGTGAAGCTGGCTGGAGTGAGGTCGCAGAAGATGATGATGACGCCTTCTTCCTCGCTTCTGGATGATGGAGAGACTAGGGCGCAGCAGATGTTTCTTCCTTGGATTCAATTCATCGTCACATCCCCGGGAGGGGACGATCTGGATCTGAGCGCAGGTTGAGGGGGAAAGTCCCCCCCTTGGATTCGAATCATCATCACATCCCCGAGAGGGGACGATCTGGATCTGAGCGGAGGTTGATGACAGATCTTGGTTGCTGGTATTGAGCGCTGCCGCTGCGGCTGTACGTACGCGCGTCGCCCCCCAATTGGGGGGGCGGCTGGAGCAAGGTCGCAGAAGATGATGAGGCCGCCCTCTTCCTCGCTTCGTGGGACCGCCATGCCGAGACGGTCTTCTCCTTCTATCGGCTCCTCCTCCTCCTCCTCTTTCGCCCTCGCGAGAGGTGGTGCCTGGCTGCTTCGCCCGACGTGAGGGACGAGGGGCAGGGGGGGCATGGGATTGGGCGGCGGCTTCCATTCCGACGACTGCGCGCCGCCGCCGCCGCCGAAAGGAGAAACGAGGGTTTCCACCCCGAAATGGTAGAAATTGTTGGTGGGGCGGGGGGTGTCTTCGGTGGGTTGATGGGCCTCTCTGATGTCCAGCCCTGGTATGTAAGGACTCGCGTGCCGACCTTGGTGGTCGGTTTGGTGTGGGGGTATAATACGTTTGCCTCGATCCGACTCCGAGAAGTGGTCTTCTTTCCGTGGTGACAGAGTCTAAAAATTGAGATTGACGTGCAAACCACGATGACTTTCACATACCAAAGATGGGCTCGTTCTCAAAACAAACCAAGGATTTTATTTTCAGAAAGTAAAGAAAAAACATGTTAGATTTTTTTCAGATAGAAAGAACTAAATTCAAGGATGGACACGCTTCACGTTATGGGCCGTGAGAGACGGTTACAATCACCATCGGGCCGGCACTTTTCTAATTTGAGTTAACTTCATCAACTTGAAATAACACGTTACTGGTGTTTATACAACGAGTTTAGAGGCAAACCATATTTGATGGTGAAGGCTCCCTGTTATTATTGTTTCTGCAAACTGAATTTTTTTTAGAAATAGTATAATTTTTTTAGCAATTTTGAAAAAAAGGGTGCGGATTGAAAAAATAGCAAAAGTAATACCCAGTCGGCCGTTTCTGGGCCGACGGGTGGGCTGTCTGCCAGGCCCAGGCCGAGGGGCCACCTGTCGGCCTGCCCCAGGCCGAGGGGCCACCTGTCGGCCAGGCCCAGGCCGAAAGGCCACTGGTCAGCCTAGTGGAGGCCAAAAGGCCCCAGATAAGGCCCCTGTCGGCCGGCTCCCTTCTTCCTCCTTGCTCCCTCCATTTTTCACTCTTTCTAGGCCGAAATCACCCCCCCCCTTGATCTTTCAATCCCTCCACTCATTTGCCGATTCAATCCGATGAATTGAAAGATCGTGTATTTCTCCCCCGCCCTACGGTTCCGCAACGGTGTACTGGTTTGTTCGTGTGGAGGAGAAGATGGTGTGGTGGTGGAGCTTTCAATGGTGAGAAGGTGGAGTGGTGGAGAGGAAGAAGAAGGTGGAGAGGAAGAAGGAGTGCACTCACGCGTCGAAAGTATACATTTTTGCTGTTAATTTCCTTTTTTTGTTATTTTTTAATGTACGTACATTAGTTTATGTTATTTTTAGCAGTGTAGTTATTTTTGGTTATTTGTGTAAGTGTAGTGATTTTAGTGTAGTCATATTAGTGTAGGTTAATTTAGTGTAGTCATATTAGTATCGGGTTTTAGTTTATGTTTTTGTAGTGTAGGATTAGTTAGTTTAGTCATAGTAAGTTTTTGTGTAGAAATAGCAGGATTAGTCAGTCGGTTATTTTTTGTGTAGCTCATTTAAGTGTAGGTTTTTTGAGGTACATTACAGTGTAAGTTTTATTTTAGTGTCGATATAGTCATTGCGAATAATGAGGAGGTGATATTTTCTGACCAGGTTAAAATGTCTGAATCCGTAAATCTGACTGTGTATTACGGCCCTCGTA
Organism: Hordeum marinum; assembly: GCA_022496015.1. Lineage (NCBI taxonomy): Eukaryota > Viridiplantae > Streptophyta > Magnoliopsida > Poales > Poaceae > Hordeum > Hordeum marinum. The sequence goes on from CM039674.1 coordinate 481,946,960, forward strand.
CTGTTCGATATAATGAGTTGGGGGTTGATCTTAGCGAGTTTAAATCAGGCGAGATGACACTTTCAGAGCCGGACAGAGTGGACATTAGGTAGTTGAAGCACTGGTTGACTACTAGTTTTGGCCTCGACCCCGATGTTTGTTCCGTCAGTATTCATGCCTTGTGGACCAACTCCTATAAAAATGTCAACTGGTATTTGATTCCGATAGATAGGAGCCATCATTGGTTGTCTCTGTTAAGTCGTTGCAGAGACCGAAGAATCCATCGTTATGCCCTAGTGCAACCAGTGGCGAAGGAGGAGAACATCGTACCGCCAACCGTGGGGTATGATCCAGGCCAGAGTAGTCAAGTGGCTAACAAGATTTATGTATCCGGGTCACAGCCAACGGCTGTGAATGATACTCAAGCCGACATTGAGTCAGATATTGTTAGTGGTCATGCTGTCGGTCAGAGTATTCAAACGGTAGTACTAGCTGCCTCTGGTGTTGCTGATGCGGACGAGGAAAGCAAGGAAATGCAGAGGGTGATGGATGCAGAGGATGAGGATGGGGTTGTAGAGGAACTTGATTCTGAAAATTCCGAGGATGATGAGGAGGTACCAATTCATGTTGCCTGGGAGCAAGACATATCGGCCGGCTTTGCTGTCAACGATGGCCATGAGACTCCATGGCAATATAATCTGAATCAAGTCCAGATCGGGGCTATGTTTGACACGAAGAAAAAAATGAAGTATGCGGTGATAAAGTGGGCTATGTCTACGCAGAGGGTATTCCGGACACACATATCTAGTCCAACGAAATATACCGTCAAGTGTGTTGAATCAGGTTGTCCTACGAAGGTGCACGCCCACGTGCCAAAGTATCACATCCACTGGGTTGTGACAAATGTTGTACCGCATAATTGTGTTAGGAAAAACTTGTTGGTTCGTCATCCAAACATTACTTCAACTCTCATAGCGCAACTCATGTATACTGAGATAGTGAAGAAGAAAGATATGGAAGCAAAACACATCCAGACAGCAGTGAAGGTCAGATGGAAGTATGACATTACATATGGGAAGGCTTGGAGAGCTAAGCAAAAGGCGATGGAGGAGAGGTTTGGGACGTTCTTCGACTCCTATGATAATGTTGTCCATCTCCTTGACATACTGGAGGAGAGGAATCCCGACACTTATGTTAACATTCAGCACACGAGGTTGGAAAGCATACCGGATTACAAGGTGTTGAAACGGGTATTCTTCTATTTCGGTATGTGTATAGAAGCTTTCAGGCATTGTCCTCCAGTGATGTATGTGGATGGTACGTTCCTGACTGGGCAATACAAAGGGCAAATCCTGACTGCTATTGGTGTGGACGGGAACAACCAAATCATCCCACTAGCCATGGCATTTGTGGAGGATGAGAACTTTCCTAGCTGGGTATGGTTCTTCCGGCAAGTTAAAATTGCGATCATGAAGGACCGATCAAATGTGTGTCTCATTCATGACAGACATCCCGGTATATTGAAGGCCGTGAAGACACTTAGTAATCCAACTGCTGACGAGCCAACACCTTGGAAGGACTTGCAAAGGCGGTGGTGCATGCGCCATCTGGGTGCTAATTTTTACTCACAGTTCAAGAACAAATGGTTGATGAACTTGTTCAAGAAGTTATGCAAGCAGAACCAGCAGCGCAAATACGATTTTATTTGGTCCAAACTAGATGAGTTCACGAAGAAGCAGGTTGTTGCAAGGAAGAAAATGGAAAAAGACCAGGTTAAATTAGCAGCACTCATTGTGAAGATGGAGGGGCCAGTTGCTCTTTGTGACTTGCCGGCAATTGACCCTCCTAATACGAAGAGAAAGAAGGGCAGGGCAATAAAGAATTTTCTGAGTGGATAGAGAAAGAGCCTCCAGTTAATTGGTCTTTGCTGCATGACACCCATGGAGCTAGGTATGGCCACATGACAACCAATCTTGCAGAGATCTATAACTTTGTTCTCAGAGGGAATAGAGCATTGCCACTGATAGCTATTGTGGAGGGTGTATTCCATGGCACTGTGAGGTATTTCAGAGAAAGACATGAGTTGGCAAAGAAGCATATTGAAGATAATCAGAACACTCCTTACTGCAGCCGTGTCATGAAGTATATGGCTGAGAAAATAAAGAAAGCCAAGAAGCACACCGCCATGCTCATAGGTAATCAGGAAAGGAGGTACGAGGTTTAGCTTCCTACTGATGGTTTTGGTTCTGCAAATGAGGTGAAGACGCATGAGGTTACAATTGGAGCAGAATTTTATCCAACTTGTGAGTGTACATGCAACAAGCCAACATAGTACGGTTGGTTCATTAGATACAATTTGCAGAAATTAAGATACAACTTGATGAAATTCGAGTTACACAAAGATAAATCTACTTAGTACAACGTGGATATTTTCCTTTTCCATCTTCGGCTTATTCTGGTACCTGGGCTTCACGGGCCCTGTCTTTATTTCTCATTGCGGTAGATAGCTGAAAACAACAGATAGCTCCTGCTCGCGTTGTTTGAATGTTACGAGCACCAAATTGTTCACTTCCATAGACGATGCCAGCAGAAAATTACCGAAACCTTCCTTCTTCAACACCATTCGATCACCCAAGCCAATGAATTATGAACAAGGAATGGTCACAAATATATCATCATCTTCTGAATCCAAAGTAATTTCAAGAAGTAAAGAACCAGTCCTAGGAATAGCCACAAATTCCATTAGACTCCTCACAACCATGGTAGGAATAACCTGACATAAACAAGCAACTTATATGATCCATCCTATTAACCAGCAAAGAACAAAAAAATAATAAAAACCAGAAACCAAAGCTTACCATATGTTTGGAAATAACATTCATGCGATCCATCCTATGAACAAAAGGAGTACACGGTATGTAGTTGTCATCAAAGAGTTGTCGCGACATGACATACATTTGATGATATTTCAGAGTGACACCACGACTATAAAAACAACTGTCAACAAGTTCCCTTTGAGTTTCACTCAGATCCTCAAGAGCTACAAAAAAATGATTTCACTAACTGAGATGAGCAAGACGTATAAGCTGAAACAAAAATAAAAATGAGTCAAACAAATATCTTACCAACATGGGGTAAAGGAAACAACATAACACCATCCCGATGAAATTCGACACTAATATAAGTTCCGTAGTGCTCAAGCATAACAGTCATCATGTCATTGTGGCGGAGACCATAATCATTCACGAGTTCCTCCCACGAAGGACCATGGAATTTACTGCTCATCCTACCATGTGTAAATATAACATGGTATAAGTTACCCTCAGTGTTGTGCAGAGCAAGATCAATATCTGTGTCACCTCTTCGAATAGCTAAAGCTCTGCACTCCTCAATGTACCGAGTAAGATGTGATCTAACACTACACGAAACATACTACAACAAGAATGGAAGCAACGATCATAAACTTGTAAACAAAGGCATTTGAATATGCCATAGTTAGATAATCAAAACATAGAATCTTACAACACGCCTTGCACATCGACGATCGAGCACCACAGTAAATACGGACGCACCGGAATCAACGGCAACACAAGGGCCACCTGGAGCTCGGCAAAATGGGCAAGCCATTTACCTGTAGAACGGGAGGTAAATCCACTACTGACTCTACAGTTCTCATTCGATTGAGTTGAAACGCAGAAAAAAATACCGTAGGCCGGTGGAGAGCGTCCTGATCTATTGTTTACGCGGAGAGAATAACAAAATGGGTGCTTCAGCAAAGAGATCGGCGAGGCAGTGGAAGCACCGGACAGCTACGGGAGTGAGAGGTGAAGAGGGGAAAGATACTAGACGCGGGAGGGTGAAACGAGTGGTCGGAGGAGGAAGAAAGAAGTGTCGGGCCTTATCCAGGGGCCCATCGGCCTCCCATTGGCCGACAGGTAGCCTTTCGGTCCCCCTCTGGCTGACAGCCCTCTCCCCTAGCCTTTTATTGGCCGACTGGGGCCCTTCGGCCTAGGGTTGGCCGACAGGCCCCCTTTCGGCCTAGGGTAAGCCGACAGGCCCCCCTTCGGCCTGGTAATGGCCGATGGGGTACTAGTTTCGACAATATTTCAAATGACACACTTGTTTTCAAAAATGCTACAAAATCCGTACTAGTTTTCAAAAAAAATTCTACAACCTCGTTAGCTAGACACAGCCTATTTCGTTCGCCTCCCATCCAACCCACTGTATCTTTTGCTCACGTCCTTCCAAAGCGCAACAAATCCGGACACAGCCTATTTCGTTCGCCTCCCATCCAACCCACTGTATCTTTTGCTCACGTCCTTCCAAAGCGCAACAAATCAGCTAGAGTTGGGAAACGAACCGAGGATTTCCTGGTTTAGTGTGAAATGTGGTAACCATCCCGCCACGGGCACTTGATGAGCTAAGTTCCATCGTTTTTTCTACCTTATCATATTTTCTTTCATTTTTTTCTTTTTTTCCTGTTTTCATTTTCATTTTTATTTTTCTTCTACCTCGCTCGATTGTTTTTTTCGAATTCATACACTTTTAAAAAAATTGATGAACTTTTTCAAATTTGATAAAGTTTGTTTCCAAATTTGATGATTTTTTTCCAAAATCGACGAACTTTTTTCCAAATCAGATATTTTTTTAAATTCGATGAAGCTTTTTCAAGATTGATGAATTTTTCTTTCAAATCTGTGAACTTTTTTCAAAATCGATGAACTTTTTTCAAACTAAACAAACTTTTGTGTCATCCGTTGAACTTTTTTCAAAAATTGATGAATTGTTTTTCAAACCCGATTAACTTTTTTGTAAAGACGTTGAACTTTTTGCCAAAATCGATGAACTTTTTTCGAAAACAATGAACTTTTTAATCTTTTTCATAAAGTTTTTTTGAAAAATCCATGAACTTTTTTAAGTGTGTGAACTTTTCTTCAAAAATGATCATCTATAGAAAGCGATGAACTTTTTAAAAAAATTCATAAACTTTTTTTCAAAGTCGATGAACTTTTTTAAGTGTGTGAACTTTTCTTAAAAAATGATGAACTGTTTCTCAAAATCAGTGAGGTTTTTTGAAATTTGTGAACTTTTGTCTCAATATCGATGAACGTTTTAAAATTCAAGATTTTAAAAATTAATTAAGAAATCTAAGTGATAAATAAATAAGGCGGCCATACTAGTCCATACACAGTTAATGCTAATAAAATCACAAGTGTCCAATGGCAATGGCTGTAGTGGCCAGCTGACTCTTGGAGGAGCCACATCTTTGCGTTTTTCTAGTGATGTATGTTCGCTGCGCCATGCCTTTACGAGCCGCCCAACAAGGCGCTATAGAGGGCGCCAACAACCTCGAACAGGAGCTTCCGAGTTTGGACTAAAATAATGGTGTTTATACAGCAACTTGCGCGCTGGCAAAGAAGGAAATCCCTATTTGACTCATTTTGCGTCAAAATGTTGTTGTTTCACACATGAGATCGAGTGATGTTCGGATTGGGCTGACCTAGTTAAGTGTTTTCAGCGTTCTCGGTTTTGGAAACCTTCCGTTATTTTCAACTGGGTTTTTACGGTTTTATGTAGGATTGCGATAATGACCACACGTGCGATCGGAGCAACAACAAACCACATGCTCGATGACCACAGATTGCACGTCATCACATGCATGCACAAGTGACGAAACTGATGATGTCAACATGAATCTTTTGTCTCTTTAGTTTTTAAAATGTTTTATCTTTTAAATACAAATCCGGTTGAAAAAACGTTTTCACCATTAAATCCATCGCGACGAGATCTTCGGAACTAGATCTCATATCGATATGTTTCGATGACTTTTTTTCGTTAAAAGTTGTCATCTCTATTGCACATAAATTGAGATCATGATTACATTGAAGTTGTCATGATATATTTTAACTACCTTTTTCTTTACGTTTGAAGTAAATTTTGACATGTTATAAAAAACAAATTAAGAAACTAAACTTGCCAAGATGTATTGCTAAAATTTGACATGATACATGAAATAATTGTGACATGATTCATAAATAAAAAGAAATATCTCATCAATTACTTTAAAAATGTATGATCAATGGCCCCAATTTTCAGTGAACCATAAATTAATATTGATATGGTGAATTACTAAAATTTCCCATGATACATGCACTAAATTTGCCATGATTCATACAAAAAATATTTGCTTGTTCAAAATACTAGAATTGCCATGATCTATGAACTAAATTTGCCATAATATATAAATTAAATTTGTCATGATGAATTCTAAAAATTGCCATGATCGATGAATTAAAATTGTTGTGGTTATTTATTAAAATTGCCATGGTTACTTAATAAAATTTACATGAAAAAAAATTAAAAATGCAATAGTATCTTTAAATTTAGAAAAAAAGCATATCATGTCAACTTTAGTGTAAACTCTATGGCAACTTTAGTGTAAACATCATGGCAACTTTTGGGGCAATCTTTTTGTTGTTGAAACATATCAATATGGGGTATAGTTTTGAAGATCTCGTCGAGACGAATTTATTGGTGAAAATGGATATTTAATCAGATTATTTATTTAAAAGATAAATCATTTGTAAGTTTGAAAAACTAAAAGATTCCGCTGATGTCATCTATTTGATGTGACAAAATGGTTGGTAATGAAGGCATTTGGACCATATTGCATCGTGCCACACGTGTGGGCGTTATCATTTAGGTTTACGTAACCTCTAGCACGTTCCTGACCCGGATTATCTCATGTTTTGTTTTTTTCCTGTTTTCTTTTTTGGCACTGGTTTGCGTCCGACGGCCGACGTCTAGTAAACATGCGCCACTTAGATGGTCATTGGATCTTTGCGCTAACAGTTGTTCGATCGATCTCCTGCCCACACCCCGCTTGTCCCCCACCCCCTCATTAATTCCCGCAATATGAGGGATGTTGCACAAACAACGGCTTTGTCCCTGACCCCGATAGACCAGCGCCCAGCACGTAACCATTCCCCAACTACCATAAAACCAGCCGCCGCTGGCGTGGGGGACCTCTCTGCAACACCATGGCACACCATATCACGCGCCAGATGATGGGATCTGACACAAATCTAGCTCACCGAGGGGCCCTGCTTCGAGAACAGATGCGGATTTCTCAGCTCAACATGCCGCCGGGGGGCTTCCTCCGCTAGCTATATATTTGTCTTGGTTAACAAATCCCTTAGTGGTGTTTCCTGAAGCTCCATCAAGCAGATCCCATCAACAATCCATGGTGATATCCTGTTTCTGAAACATTAGCTCTGTTCCACTCAGAAACATGAAACCCCGTGTGAAAAAATCCAGAGCAATGAGCCTCCCAATTTTTAGTTGCACATGAGCCTCTAAATTTTCTGAAACATTAGCTATGTTGCCATGTCCTGTTTGATGTATCTCTAAAACACAGGCCTCAAAATTTGTAGTTGCATTCTCACATGTTCTGAAACTTGTTGTTGATAACGGAACAATGCCTACGGTTTGATTTTACTATATATGTTGTTTCAAGAAAAAACACATTGAGTATGTTGCATGTTTATGGTATGATTTGATTGTGTATGATGCATGTTATGGTCTGATTTCATTGTGTATGTTGCATGTTCATGGACCACCGAAAAATTGACAAGATAAAATGTAGAGTTTCTGTTTATTTGAGTATGCTGTGTGTTTCTGTTGTGCTGAAGCAAGATAAAAAATGTTGATTCCATGGAGAGATGAACTGAAAACTCTGTTGCAGGAACCTCGAACTGAAGGAGAAGGGAGCTATGTTCAAGCCATTTTTTTGTTGTTGGTGGTGAATATTCAGAGGGGTTGTTGTTGGAAATATGCCCTAGAGGCAATAATAAAATGGTTATTATTGTATTTCCTTGTTCATGATAATTGTCTATTGTTCATGCTATAATTTTGTTAACCAGAAACCGTAATACATGTGTGAATACATAGACCACAACATGTCCCTAGTGAGCCTCTAGTTGGCTAGCTCGTTGATCAATAGATGGTCACGGTTTCATGATCATCGACATTGGATGTCATTGATAACGGGATCGCATCATTGGGAGAATGATGTGATGGACAAGACCCAATCCTAAGCATAGCACCAGATCGTGTAGTTCGTCTGCTAAAGCTTTTCCAATGTCAAGTATCGTTTCCTTAGACCATGAGATTGTGCAACTCCCGGATACCGTAGGAATGCTTTGGGTGTGCCAAACATCACAACGTAACTCGGTGGCTATAAAGGTGCACTACGGGTATCTCGGAAAGTGTCTGTTGGGTTGGCACGAATCGAGACTGGGATTTGTCACTCCGTGTGACGGAGAGGTATCTCTGGGCCCACTCGGTAAGACATCATCATAATGAGCTCAAAGTGACTAAGGAGTTAGCCACGGGATGATGTGTTACGGAACGAGTAAAGAGACTTGCCGGTAACGAGATTGAACAAGGTATAGGGATACCGACGATCGAATCTCGGGCAAGTATCATACTGGTAGACAAAGGGAATTACATACGGGATTGATAGAATCCCCGACATCGTGGTTCATCCGATGAGATCATTGTGAAGCATGTGGGAGCCAACATGGGTATCCAGATCCTGCTGTTGGTTATTGACCAGAGAGGTGTCTCGGTCATGTCTACGTGTCTCCCGAACCCGTAGGGTCTACACACTTAAGGTTCGATAACGCTAGGGTTATAGGGAAATGGTATACATGATTACCGAAGGTTGTTAGGAGTCCCGGATGAGATCCCTGATGTCACGAGGAGCTCCGGAATGGTCCGGAGGTAAAGATTGATATATAGAAAGTCCAGTTTTGGTCACCGGAAAGTTTTCGGGCTCATCGGTAGTGTACCGGGAGTGTCGGGAGGGTGCCGGAGGACCCCCGGGAGGGGTGTGACGACCATAGGACTTTGTGGGCTGTTAGAGTAGGTGTACAAGCCCTTATTGGGCTGGACAAGTTCTTCCGGAAAGGACAATATGACTGGAGATAAGGAGATAGGGCAAAAGAGTTTGAAAAAAGGAGATCCACCTCCCTTGTGGGAGGTGGACTCTTCCCTTGGTTCGGCCAAACCTCTCCTCCTTGGAGGAGAGGTCAAGGAAGCCCTCCCTATCCCTCATCCTATATATACTTGAGGTTTTGGCCTTTTTGAGATAAGATCTGATCTCTCTCTCTCACGGCGAAGCCCTACGTCTCTTCTTCCTCCTCTGCAGTGCTTAGGCGAAGCGTCGAATTTTCCATGCATCTTCATACCGTCGAATTTTCCATGCTAAGAAAAAGCGTTACAAGAATGCGGTTGGTGGAGTCGTACTCGTAGTGATTGAGATCGCGGTGGATTCCGATCTAAGCGTCGAACAACGGCGCCTCCGCGTTCAACACACGTGTAGTCCGGTGACGTCTCCTACGCCTTGATCCAGCAAGGAGGAAGGAGAGGTTGGGGAAGGGCTCCAAAAGTAGCACGACGGCATGGTGGTGGTGGAGTAGCAAGGTATTCCGGCAGGGCTTCGCCTAAGCACTGCGGATGAGGAAGAAGAGAGGTAGGGCTACGCCGTGAGAGAGAGAGAGATCAAATCTTGTCTCAAAAAGGCAAAAATCTCAAGTATATATAGGAGGAGGGAGAGGGAGGGCTGCCTTGTCCTCTCCTCCAAGGAGGAGGGCTTCAGCCGAAGGTGGGGAAGAGTCCACCTCCCACAAGGGAGGTGGATCTCCTCCTTTTCAAACTCCTTTTGCCCTATCTCCTTATCTCCAGCCGCATGGGCCTTTCTGGAAGGACTTGGCCAGCCCAATAAGGACTGGCACACCTCCTCTAAGGTCCCACGAAGTCCTATGGTCGTCACACCCCTCCCGGGGTCCTTCGGCACCCTCCCGGCACTCCCGATACACTACCGATGAGCCTGAAAACTTTCTGGTGACCAAAACTGGACTTCCTATATATCAATCTTTACCTTCGGACCATTCCGGAGCTCCTCGTGATGTCCGGGATCTCATCCGGGACTCCGAACATCCTTAGGTAATCACGTATACCATTTCCCTATAACCCTAGCGTCATCGAACCTTAAGTGTGTAGACCCTATGGGTTCGGGAGACACGTAGACATGAACGAGACACTCTCCAGTCAATAACCAACAACGGGATCTGGATACCCATGTTGGATCCCACATGCTCCATGATGATCTCATCAGATGAACCATGATGTCAGGGATTCAATCAATCCCGTATGCAATTCCCTTTGTCTACCGGTATGATACTTGCTCGAGATTCGATCGTCGGTATCCCTATACCTTGTTCAATCTCATTACCGGCAAGTCTCTTTACTCGTTCCGTAACACATCATCTCGTGGATAACTCCTTAGTCACTTTGAGATCATTATGATGATGTCTTACCGAGTGGGCCCAGAGATACCTCTCCGTCACACGGAGTGACAAATCCCAGTCTCGATTCATGCCAACCCAGACACTTTTGGAGATACCCGTAGTGTACCTTTATAGCCACACAGTTACGTTGTGACGTTTGGCACACCCAAAGCATTCCTACGGTATCCAGGAGTTGCACAATCTCATGGTATAATGAATCGATACTTGACATTATAAAAGCTTTAGCAGACGAACTACACGATCTTGTGCTATGCTTAGGATTGGGTCTTGTCCATCACATCATTCTCCTAATGATGTGATCCCGTTATCAACGACGTCCAATGTCCATGGTCATGAAACCGTGACCATCTATTGATCAACGAGCTAGCCAACTAGAGGCTCACTAGGGACATGTTGTGATCTATGTATTCACACATGTATTACGGTTTCCGGTTAACATAATTATAGTGTGAACAATAGACAATTATCATGAACAAGGAAATACAATAATAACCATTTTATTATTATCTCTAGGGCATATTTCCAGCGCTTGGAAGACTAGAGAGATGTCTGTCTAAGTGGGAGTTCATTAAATAATTTGATTACGTGAAGTTAATTATCATGAACTTAGTCTAAAATTGTCTTTACCATCTATATTGTAGATCCAATGGCCAACGCGAATGTCACCCTTAACTTCAACTTAAAACCAAGCTGAAAGATGATGGAAGCAACTATGCGGACGGGGTCCATAGCTTGTCGTTGTTTTCTCACGACAGATGCCATGGGGTGGCTTATCGGTGGTGTTGGGGCCATTGGACGCCGATGGGCTCCGGGTACGAGATTGGGCACAAGAAGGTGATGACACGTGATGAACCCAGGTTCGGGGCCCTGTGAGGGAGGTAATACCCCTAGTCCTTCTTGGATTTGTTGGATTGGTGGATAGATATACAGGGGTGCTCCTAGAGCTGTGTTCGGAGGAGGAAGAAGGGAGCAGCCGGCTCGTCTTCCTCTGATGCTAAGGATGAAATGGGAGCTCCCTATGTGTGTGCTCTCGATCGGGCATTCCGTGGATCACCGCTGAGTCGATCGTCCCCGTTGCATGGGGGGCTCGGAGGGTTTATAGGCCAACCCGCCGGCTCTTACAATATGATTTAGGTACTAGGGTGGAGGGACCCGGCTGGTAGCTTCTTCGCCTGGCCAGGGGGTCCTGCGGCTTGTGTTGTCTCGTCATGGGAGGGACCCGTCAGCCGAGTGGTTCCATCCCTGCTGGGACCCGCCGACGGGCGCCGGGATTGGCCAGCCTCCACCTGCCCCGGCGCAGGTCGCCCGGGAAGGCATCATTTAGCGCCAGCCTGGTGAGGTCATCGGTATGGCCGGCGGCACTGTAGCCACGCCAAGGCAGGAACTCGAGTGGCAGAGGCATGCTAGAACTGTTCCCCATCCAGTCCCGCTCACTGAGGCCAGCGGACCGGTCAGATGGACTATAGCCATGCGGGACGGAGCGTCAGCGACCACTGTGGCCACAGGGTCGCCCGTCCCGCCAGTCATGTTGTGCCGCCGTACCCGCGGATAGGGGGACGGGACAGGGCATGTCCATCCCCAAGTCAACGGAAAGCCCGGCTCGTGGGCGGCCGGCTGCATGACCAGCCGGGCGGGAGTACGCCCGGCTGCTGAGCCAGCCGGGCGAAGCGCCAACCGGGGACGGCCCACGTGGCATGTCCCCAGCCGACCTTGTCTAGCCGGCCGTTTGGCTTTTCTTTGAAGCGTCGAGAGGAGGACTCCGTCACTTTGGCCTAGCTGGGGGTATAAACCCCGTCATAGCTTGAGGATCATCCTCATAGCTTCCAAGAGATTGTATGTCCTAGATGCACCGCTAGGTGATGCACCCATTCTCCCAGCGAAACAAGACGTTATAAACGCTTGGCAGACACTCCGTCGCTTTGGCCAACCGGGGGTATAAACCCCGTTAGTAGCCCCCGAAGCCGGCGGGGGCCCACGTCCGGCGGAAGGTGGGGTGCCGGCGGCTTCTCCCCAACTTAGCCCGCCTTCGCCTTGAAGGCGAAGGGGCAGCCGGGTCAGCCGCAGGACCCGACGCCTCGGGTTCTGGCGCATCATTCTGAACCCCGCGCATGCGGGGAGATAGGACGTCGCCCAGGCCTAGCCCGATTAGGCCCAGGCTTAGTCCGATAGGCCTCAGGGGCTGGGGCCGGATCCCCTACACCCTGATGCGGCCGTTACGGCCTGAAGTGACCCACTCCCGTGGGATTTCCGGGGAACGTGGGCGCAGACGATCCCATGTCCCCAGTCGTGTCTTCCCCAATAAAAGGGAGGGGAGGGAAGAGGCCGGAGGTACCCGCACCCCACTCGCCCCCTTGCTGCCCTTCTCGCCATTGCTCCTTGCTTCCTGTCCTCGCCTCTCCCATGTTGCCATGCTCGAGCTCGCACGTGCCCACACGCCGTTCCACCGCTGAGATGGCCGACGGATGCGGCGGCAGCTGGGGAGGTTCCTTCATCACTGATGTCGATATCGCTGAGCTGCACAAAGCACGGATGTTGCTACCGCCCGAGCGGGTGGTCGCCCGCGCGCCGGGCGGCGAACGGGTGCCGGCGCCGCAGCCAGGGGAACGAGTAGTGTTCCTCTGGCATTTCTCCCGGGGCTTCGCGCTCCAGGTGAGTAACTTGTTTCGCCTCTTCCTTGACACTTTCGACCTTCAACCCCACAACCTTCATCCCAATGCCATCTTTTATCTCTCCGCCTTCGTGGCGTTGTGCGAGGGGTATCTAGGAGTTCTTCCTTTTCTTGGTTTCTTCAACGCGCTCTTCTATCTCAACCCGTTGGTTAGCAACGCGTGTGGGGGCACGGTAGTGTGTTGCCACGGTGTCGCCCGCTTCCCCCCTTTCTTTGATTGACTCCATCAAGGGGTGGCTCCGCATATTCTTCTACGTGAGGAATGGCGATCCGACGACGGACTACATCTGGTTGCCGCCCTTTGAGGACCGACAATCTTCCCAGCAGAACTGGTTGGCGTCAGCCCCACGCGGCGTTGCTTTGGTGGAGCTGGGCCGGCTCGGGGAGCTGAAGAGCTCCGAGGGGCTGGTTGCCTCTGACCTGGTGGCGGCCTTCATATCGCACCGGGTGTCGTCTCTCCAGATGAGGCCACACCGGATCTGCGATATGTCCGTCCGGCACGACCCCTGCCGGCAGTCCACTATCGAGCTCACGCCGGCGCAGGTGGCGAGGCGGGTGAACGCCCTCACGACGTTCAAGCTGAAGCCCGCTTCGTGGTCGTTCGGCATGGAGCCGTACGACCGCATCAACGACCTCCCTTGGTAAGTCTCTCGATGAAGCTGTTGATATCTGTTCATCATTCCCCAGTCGGTAGCCGGCTGGAGGACTTATGCTAGAATGCTGATCGTAGCTGCTGGTACAACAGAATGCTCCGGATGGTGCGCACCCGCAAGTCTTCGAGGTGGAGTGGGAGGACTCCGACTCCAGGGACTTCTTGACGGGGGGCCGCGGAGGAGGAGGTGGACTCCTCCGGAGAGGCTGACGAGCCAGCAGAACCGCGAAGCGGTGCCCGAGGCGGTGCCAGAGGGTCTGGAGCGGCCGGAGGATCCAACGGAGCAGGTGAGTACCCTCTTGCCCCCTCCATCCGTGATTGTAAGGATGACGACGATGACGATGATGATGAGCTGATGATCCAAGATGGGCCCCCTCCTATAGCGTGCCAAGACCGACGGAGCGAGGAGCGCCCGGTTCGAGGCCTGGCCACCGAGCCGGCTGGCAAAGGGAAGATGCCGGTCCAGGGGGGGCCGCGGCTCCACCACCCGGCCCGAAGCGGGTCAAGGTGGCCGCACAGAAGCCGCCGCCCTGCACCAAGCGGGCCTTACCCCTTGTCGTCGCGTAAGTTTTCCATACTCCTTCTTAATCTTCCTTTGTTAACATATCGTGAGCCAGTTGGTGACCGGTGCTTGGGCATTGCAGTGACCCCATCGAGCTCCAGGAGGAGGGGGCGGTCGACGAGCAGGCGGACACCGCCCGCCGGCTGGCCCGCCAGCACGCGGCGACCCAGCGGGAGGAAGAGAGGAGGCTCGCAGAGCTACGAGCCTCCCGGTCAGGTGCGTGGGGTGGCGCCACATGCTCCGGGACCTCAAGCGGCCGGCGGCGCAGAGGGGCGACCAAGCCGCTGCGGGCCACGGACTCGACGGCGGAGTCCACCCGCACACCAAGGCCCCCCTCGAGCGAGCCACGAGACGTGGCCATGGATCTGCCGCCGCCCCCGGCCGTGCGGGAGGCGGCCTGGCTCGAAGTGCCGGAGGCGACCCTGCTGGCTCCGGAACCGGCCCCGGAGGAGGTGCCAGCGGTGATCCCGCCGGCTCCGGAGGCGACGCCGGAGGCGGTCGTCATGGAGGTGGAGCGGCCTTCCGGCGCGACTGACGCGCCGGAGCGGCCGGCAGGTGAGGCGGCGTTGGCGTTCGGCGGGGGGTCGGAAGGGGGCGACTCCCGGTCCCTTGCCATTATCAACCCGCCCCCAACGGCCGGAGCCGTAGCGAACCCGGGCGGCAATGGCAGCCGGTCACGGCGAACCCTGCGGTCGATGCAGGAGGTCTGCCGGGACTGGGAGGCGCTAGCGAACGTGTCGGCCCTTCCGGCGCCTCCGGCAGGTGGCCTGGTCCCCTCCCTGGGGGATCTGGGGAGTGTCCTGGACCGGTGCCGGCAGGAGCTGGCCCGGTTCGCGGAGGCAGCGGACACCGCCCTTCGGCGTGCTGAGGTAAGCGTCGTCTTCTGTCCTTAGAATTTCTAGTGGGAGCGCGCAAGCGCACCCACTGGATGTAGCCCACGAGATGCGGGCTGGCTGACCGGCTGACGGGCAGCCGGGCCGGATCTCCTTCGAGCGTGTTTTTGCCATTCTCCCCCTTTCCAATGGGAGGGAGCCTCCCTACGGCAGAGGCTCTTCACGGAGGCGGTTGCCATCCATGACCGTGGGAAGCATAGCTTCTACCGCTTGGAGGAGGAGCTAGCTCGCGTGCAAGGTGAGTTGTACTTTGCGGGTGGAGGTGTTTAGCCCCTAGGAGTCGGGGGCGTTTCGCCTGTTCGTTGATGCTGATCGTGTTATGCAGGCGAGCTGGCCGCCCTTCAGGAGGAGAAGACCGGGCTCGCCGCCAAGCACGACCGGCTGGCGCGGGATGCCCAGGCGATCGCACAGGAGACAGGCCGGCTGGCCGCGCTGCTAGCCGATGGCGAGGCGGTCCGCGACCGGCTCAAGGCCGAGGCGGCGAAGGAGGTGGCGGCCCGGGAGGCGATCGTCAAGGTGACGGCCGACTCCGCCTTGAGGAACGCCGCCCTCCAAAGGGAGGTGACCTGCCTCGAGAAGTCGCTCGAGGA
Source organism: Hordeum marinum (assembly GCA_022496015.1). Lineage (NCBI taxonomy): Eukaryota > Viridiplantae > Streptophyta > Magnoliopsida > Poales > Poaceae > Hordeum > Hordeum marinum. Next base: position 481,962,677 of record CM039674.1, read on the forward strand.
TGTCAAGGGCTCTCTTGCCACCGCGGAGGCGGCTCGGGTGGCCGAGCGGGCAGTGGCGCTCAACTTCGCCATCAGCGTGGATGACGCGATCGAAGGTAAGCGCCCGTTCCTTTCTCCCTCAGTTGGTTGCCTTCTTCTTGCCGCCTCTTTGAGTTTCATCTGACTTTTCCTTCCTTTCTTTCTTCCTTGTTCCAGTGCGGTTCCCGGAAACCCATCGTCGCGTCGCGCGGGCCATCGAGGAGCACCGGGAGCACCTCCGGGGTATGGCCGCTCCATTGATGAGCACGCCCCATGGGACATGGACGAGATCGGGCTCGCCGTCGAGGTGCGGATGACCCACCTTGAGCGGAGTATGGAGTAGCTCAAGACCGCCGGCAAGGAGGTCATTGCCGCGCTCTGGCCGGACCGCGGAGGGGCCTCGACGCACCGCGTGGCCCAATGGCTTGAGCATGACGTCACTTCATGGTACCGGAGGGTGGACCTCGCCCGGCTGGCGACGATGCGGAATGTGCCGGCAGCGGAGCGGGAGGCTCGCGAGCCGGCCCTTATCTTGCGAACGAATGAGCTTGTGTCGTACGTCGACGCGGATGAGTTCCTGCCACCCCTTGGAGAAGACGGCGAGCCGCTACCTGAAGACTCCTTCGGCATCGCCCAAGGCCCGGACAACACCGAAGTCGCCGACGAGAGTACCGACTCGAGCGGCGAGACGGTGGAGACCGCCTCGAAGGGCAAGGCGGCCACCTCCGGGACGAGGACCGAGCCGCCTCTCGATGTGCCGGCTAGGGGCGCACCGGCTGGCGACGCGCCGATGGCTTGAGCCCCCGGGCATCTTCCTGTTTTACTTTTTCCTTCTCTTTGCCCTGCACTTTGATCTTAGATTTGATCCACCCACTAGGGCTGTGCATGTAATGAACCGAATGCCGGTTGTGGGCCGTTTTGTTTTATGTTACGAGTACTTGTGCTTTTTGCCTTGTGAATCTTGCCACCTCAACCTTACCCTTTTTTCGCCTGCCACGATTCTTTGTTTCTCTATTCCTTTTGCCCTTTGGCCTCGGCCCCGCCAGCCCAACAGCCGGGGGCCGGTCTGTGGCTGGGTCGGGCCGCCCGCCTCGAGGGAGCCATTTCAGAACATAGGAATCGCGGTTTTTTTTTCTGGGGTAAGTGAGGCGGCTAGAGACGCGGCAAGGATCCGGCCGGCCTAGAAAAAATCCCTTCCCGTTTCGACCTTTGGTGCGAGCCGAACCTCGTCGCCCCGAGGCCCCGTCAGCCGGACAGCTGGGTGCCGGTCTGTAGCTGGTAAGGGTGGGGAAGCTTGGCCGGCTCACATTTACTTAGTCTTTTCCACAGAGAGATACTTCTAGGTCCGACCGGCTAGCCCCCGGTCCCGGGAGCCGGACTGGGGAGCCGGTGATTGTGGAAACCTTTCGAGATGGACGAAATGGGGCGTGCCCCAAGAGCCGGCTCGGGGCGCCCATTGTATTCATAGGCCCAAAAGGACGGGGATACATACATACATTGGTTCTTCTTAGCAGTAAAACGGGCGCAGGAGTGCCGCTTTCCACGGATGCTCCGTTTCTTCACCGAAGGCATCTGTCTTGCGCTTCTGTGGCTTCTGGGTGTCTATCAGGTAGTATGCGTTGTTGTGCAGCGCCTTGCTGATGATGAACGGGCCCTCCCATGGGGAGGACAGCTTGTGCTGACTGGCGGTTCATTGGATCCACCCGAGGACCAGATCCCCCTCGCGGAACGGGAGTGGCCGGATCCGCTTGCTGTGATAGTGCCGGAGCTTCTATTGGTAGATTGTTGTCCGGCTCAAAGCTAGCTCACGGTCCTCCTTGAGCAGGTCGACGCCGTCTTCTCTTGCCTCCTTGGCGTCCTTTTCCGTGTATAGGGCGACCCGAGGTGAGTCGAATTCGATGTCGGTGGGGATGATCGCCTCGGACCCATACACAAGAAAGAATGGGGTGTAGCCGGTTGACCGGTTCGGGGTGGTTCTGAGACCCCAAAGGACGGCCGGCAGCTCGTCGATCCAGCAGCCGGCCGACCTGACCAGCGGCATCACGAGCCGAGGCTTTCTGCCGGATAAGATGAGGCCGTTTCCTCTCTCGACCTGGCCGTTTGACTGCGGATGAGAGACGGAGGCCAGGTCAAGCCGGATCCCTTGCTTGGAGCGGAAACACGCGAGCGCGCCTTTGGCAAAGTTGGTGCCGTTGTCGGTGATGATGCTTTGGGGGACGTTGTAGCGTACCGTAATGTCACCGATGAACCGGACGGCCGTGGGGCCATCCAGCTTCTTGATGGGCCGTGCCTCGATCCACTTGGTGAACTTGTCCACGGCCACTAGCAAGTGCGTCATGCCGCCTCGAGCGGTTTTGAATGGACCCACCATGTCCATCCCCCAAACGGCAAAGGGCCACGAGAGGGGATGGTTTGGAGGGTCGACGCCGACAGGTGGCTTTGCGCGCTCAAATGTTAGCAGCCTTCGCACTCGTCAACCAGTTTCTTGGCCGCCTCGAGAGCCATGGGCCAGTAGAAGCCGTGGCGGAAAGCCTTGGCCATCAGGGCCCGGGAGGCGGCGTGATGCCCGCACTCACCCTGGTGGATGTTGAGGAGGATCTCCAGGCCTTTTTCCGGCTCGACACACCGCTGGAAGACGCCAGTAGCGCTGCGGTGGACGAGCTCGTTGTTGATGACGCAGTAGGCCGAGGCCCGGCGCTGGATCTGCCTGGCCAGAGCCTCGTTCGGGGGAAGCTTGCCTTGAAGAAGGAAAGCCAAGATGTTTTGGGCCCACGAGGGGGCCGCGACGGCACCCGGCTCGGGAGCCCCTGGTACTAGTTGATCAGCCCCCGAGGCCGACCCGTCAGCCCCCGGGACCGGTTCGAGGGCCCCCGAGGCTGGTTGATCAGCCCCTAGGTCTGGCCCACCGTTCCCTAAGGCTGGCTGATCGATAGCCATCATGACAGCCGTGTCATGGGGACGAGCCGCCCCGGGCGCCTCCGGCTCGACCGGGGCCGGTAGGGCGGCCGATGGTTCGACAGCCGGTGGCGAGGTTGTGAGAGTGGCGGCCAGAGCTGCTGGCGGGCCGGTGACACTTGCCGGCACTAGGATTGACTCCGACTCAGGGGAGGGTTTTATCTATGGCTTGAGCAGCCGCTCGAGGGAGACGCCGGTTGGGATGGCCTGCCGGGTGGAGCCGATATTTGCCAATGCATCCGCTGCCTCATTATCCGCTCGGGGGATGTGGTGGAACTCACACTCCTCGAAGGAGCTAGTGAGCTGCTGAACGAGGAAGCGGTAGCTGGCCATGTTCGCGTCCCTGGCGTCCCACTCGCCAGAGACTTGCTGCACCATGAGGTCAGAGTCTCCGAAGTAGAGGATGCGTCTCATGCCAATCTCCTTAGCGAGCCGGAGGCCATGGACGATGGCCTCGTACTCCGCCACGTTGTTGAAGGCGGCGAAGTGGATCTGGAGGGCATACTTGAGTTGATCGCCTTTTGGGAAGGAGAGGACTATGCCGGCACCCAGGCCGGTCCTCATCTTCGAGCCATCAAAGTGCATTCGCCAATGCGTGGAGTCAGGAGGAGGCGGAACGAACTCCGTTTCTGCCCAGTCGACGAGGTAGTCTGCTAATGCATGTGATTTGACGGCGGTTCTTGGTTCGTATCGGATCTCATGATCGGCGAGGGCGATCACCCACTTGGCGACCCGGCCGGTGGAGTCCCGGCCGCTCATAATCTCGCTGAGCGGGGCCGTGCTCACCACAGTGATGGTATGCTTTTGGAAATACTGCTTTACCTTCTTGGCGGCAAAGTACACACCGTAACACATCTTTTGGTAGTGGGGGTAGTTCTGCTTGGACGCAGAGAGGACCTCACTGAGGTAGTAGACGGGTCGCTGGACCGGCAGGGTCTTGCCTTCTTCCTCAACGGGTGCTCGCCGCCGGCGACTCTGTCCACCTCCGGCCCTCCTTCTACCTCCACAGGACCGGCGGGTCGTCCCTGAGCTCGTTCCTGCCTCTAGATCTCCTCGCCGTGCCTCCCCTCGTTGCCAGTGAGCCACCCTCCTCTCTGTCGCGAGGAGGAAGAAGGACCCGACAGGTGGAGCCCACCTGTCGGCCTCTCTCTCCCCTCCCGCGCTCTCTCTCCTCTCCCATGTGCCGTTGGCAACCGGGCCCCATGCGTCAGGTTTGATCCTGACCGCACGCGCGGCCGGTTGACTGGCCAGATGGGCCGGCCCAGCCCCTGGCCGCCCCTAGCACAGGGTCTGGTGCCATTTTCTTTTTCTGTTTTCTTGTGGGATTTGCAAAAATCCCATAGGATTAAATATTTGCCCAATGCAAATATTTTCTCCACCATAAATCTTAGAATAATCTGTAGAATTTAATAGTGTCATTTGTGAAAATGTTTGCAGAAGTTTTTATCACTGTTTTATTTTAAAAACCTAATAAAGGCATGTTTTTAGACTCTGTCATTTTATTTCAAAAATGGTTTCCACAACAAAGATTTTTGTAGATATTTTTAGTAAGACTCTAGGTATTTATCAGAGTAGGTGAACATTTTTGTTAGGTAGATTGAGTGCTCTGTTTATGTGATTGTTTATTTATTATCGTTTATTTTCACGACGATAGATTGTGCCGTTAACGAAGAAGTTGGACCCGTAGACCTCGAAGAGCCGGGAGACTTTGTTGAGCCAGGCAAGCAGCTCTTTGACCATGATAAGAAACCCTTTATTTGCATGTCATATAGCACTCTACTTTCATCGCATTGATCTTATGTGGTGGTGTTCCCCTTTCGATGGGATACCTCCGGTACTTTTTCGTTGATACTTGCATCGTGCATGACCCTACCACTTTATGAGGGTTGTGCGGGTGGGAGTATTTAGGTTGCTAGTAGATGCTACGCTAATGGGTTGGGACTTATGCATGGTGATGGAAAGGAATGATTTTGAGAACTTTTCGAAAACCCCGTCGGGTGCCACTAATGCCCGAGGGATATGACAATAAGATGGGTGACCACTTGGGAAAGAAGTGGTGTGCCGAAATGAGATGAGTATGTGCTTTCAAAAACGGATTAGATTTAAGGTCTATTGACCGACCCAACATTACATGCGCAACCACAATACCCCTTATGGGACGGGGCTTTGTTGATTACCTTGGTGGGTACTGGCAAGGAGCCCGCATTACTAGTGGCGGGAGTGGCGTGGTCACTCTCGATACGGGGTCGTATCAGTGTATGATAATGCTCTATTTTCACAGGCGCCGGGCACACCGTTGGTCCCTCCTTGGATGGTATGATTAGAGAGAGGCTCGTGTGATGTACATCATGGGGGCTGGGTACCAATCGAGTGGACTCTTTGTTTAGTATCGCCGGGGGAAAGGCATTGTTCGGGTGCTTACCTCGGGTATGTTATATACCGCGAGTTGTGGATGACATGGAAGTTCCCTGAGTCTTGTGGGTAAAGTGTGCAACCTCTGCAGAGTGTAAAACTATCCGAATAGCCGCGTCCGCGGTCATGGACAGTTGGAGGTCCTTCTTAAACTATGTCCAGATGTTTTTGTGAAACAAAGTGTGGGTATGGATATGATGGTGACAAGAGGTTACGTGAACTAAGTCAGATGACTTAGCAAGGAATGAACTAAGTCCGATGACTTGGAATGAACACGAGATGTTCAACTGATACTTATGATGGAACCTGAATATTGTTCACATGGTTACTTGCTAGATGTTGATGCATGCTCTCTAATTACTTGATCATGTCACTTGCATACAAATTTAGCTTTCCGCAAATTTATCTACTTAGTGCTATTTCATGCATCATTATGCCTCGTTCCATACTTGGGTTGCTTGCGAGTACATTCAAAGTACTCATTGGCTTGCCACTGGTTATTTAATTGGCTAGGCATGGAAGAACAGGAGTTTGTCGAGGAGTTTGTTGGAGACGAACATGCGAACTAGGACACTTCCCAGTCAGAATGCCTGTAGGTTAAGGCAGATGGCATGGGTTCATGCTTTCGATCAAGATTTCTGCTGCTTGTTTCCTTTTAACTGTTTGGCCCGTGTGGCCCTATCTATGTAAGACTAAGACCTTCACGGTCACTATTTGTGTAAGACATTAATTATGGATGTAAGACTCTTGTTATTCAGCTTCTGTGTGTTCAGTGAGCATTGATCTCTGGGATCACTATACACGTGCATTCGGTGACCACGACTTATGAGTCGGGGTCCCCACAGAGCTTGATCAGAGCCATGCTGACTGTAGGAAGCCCTTAGTTAGCATTGACGTTAGACATGATAAAAGTCGTTTTCAAAACTACACCTAGTTTTGGAACTTAGGAATTCTGCACTGTTTACCTCTCCTATGCTTCACACAACACTTTGCTGACTCTCCTCCTTTCAAACCTTTGTAGATAGCCGTCGTACCCGAAGCCTTCCTGACATCCGGCTTTCCCTTACTCCTTGGGGATAGCCTGGAGAAGTGCTAGTTTTGTCAACCACCCATTTTCCTCTACCACGAGAACTAGGTCGATGCCGTCACGAAGGAGTACCATGTGGATGTGGTCGTGAAGGCAAACGAATCCCCGACTAGTTGGTTCTTTGAAGGACCACGGATGGAGACCATGATGTTTGCCATCGAGATAGCTACACGCAAGGCACTCCTACACCTTCGAGACATCATTCCAGAGATGGCTGACGAGCCAGCTACTCGCTACCTTCCCTTCAGGAAGGATGACTTTGGCGAGAGTTGGACACCGATTCCGACCAAGGAAGATGGCGCACCACTCAGGTTCCAGACCTACTTCAGCCTCTCTGCCGATAGTCTGGTTCACAACTTGATGAAGGAGTCCGTGAAGCTCCGCGAGGAACTTCACCGCACCCGAGAGCTACTTCGCCAAGCCAAGAAGAATCCAGACAAGATCAAGAAGGATGGAGCCCCCGAGGGATGACTAGCTGTCGCATATCGAGGAGGAGTACCCCCAACTAGTGATGCACCTACGCATAGTCGTCGCATGAGTGCGAAGGATTACCGTGAGCTCTTCACCGACCCGCCTGCAAAGCATTGTCGGGATGGGCCTCCTCGTTCCCCGACCCCTTCGACCGGGAATGACGCTCGTTCAGATGATGAACCAGAGGAAGACCCAGAGGAGCGTGACTACGAGACCGAGCACTCCACCACCTGAGTCCGAGAACCCCTAGGGTAGGATCAGCCATGTATCCCTCATGAGAAGACGAGTCCGTGTAATAGTCCATATTAAACCATGTGTTCTTGTTGTTTGTTTTGTTGTTTGTGTTCCGATGCAAGTCGCACTTTTGCCTTAGGCAACATGTAAGCGACTGCATCGTTTATCTTAATATATGTTGTTGGTATTTTGATCTTTGTTTCAACACACTTGCACGTGACCAACCCCCTTTAGGCGCGCTTTCCCATTTTGCTTATCCCCTTGTCAACCCCAGTTATTTGACTTGGCTGCTCCAAACAGGATGATGACTGCTAGCCGCAACAGTTCCTTTGCCAGTCCAGAAGCCGGCAACTCGGACCAGCAGCAGGGAGCTGGTGGGACTGCTCACGCTGGAGGACAGCAGGAGCAGCCACAAGGCGACATTCCCCCGCCACCACCTCCGCCGGAGAACATGACCATAGCTGAGTTTCTCCAAGTTCTCCGACAGGAGCGCCAGGCCAACAATGCTGCTATCCAGCAGGTTGCTGAGGCTCTCGTGAACAATCAGCAGCAAGGAAGGAACGGCAATGGCTGCTCCACGCTGTCTGAGTTCATGAGGAACTCGTCCCCAACCTTCACCGAGACTGCTGAACCATTGGACGCTGATGACTGGATCCACACCATCGAGGACCTCCTTGCATTGGTTAACTACAATGTGGATCGTGAGAAGGTGCTTTATGCCTCTCATTGCCTCGGAGGTACCGCCCGAGCTTGGTGGGATGGATTCAAGGTCATGCAAGGAGAATGTGTGATCACATGGAATGACTTCAAGGAAGGGTTCCAAACTGCCCATATTCCTTCTGGGATTATGGCTATCAAGAAGAGACAATTCTGAGCGCTAAAGCAAGGAAGTGGCTCTGTCAAGGAGTATTTGTAGAAGTTCAACCTGCTGTCGAGGTATGCGCCTGAAGATGTCAGCACCGAGGACGCCAAGAAGGAACGCTTCATGGAAGGACTTCAGCAAGTCATGCAGTATCAGCTCATCATCTGCGACTGCCGCACCTTCTTCGATTTGGTGAACAAGGCCCTCATGCTGGAAGACAAGCGTCATGCCATCGACGACACTCGCAAGCGCAAGATGATCAGCAAAGGAAGTTCAAGCAACCAGAAGCCTCGCCCATGGTAGCCGGCCCCAGCGAAACCAACCTATCAGCCGCAACATGCCAGACCTCCTGCACCTCGTCCGAGCTACCAGCCTCAGCAGTATGCGAATCCCAGGACAGCCTACAACCCCAATAACAACAGCGGTGGCAGAAACGTCAACAACAACCCTAGGCAAGTCACTTGCTTTGGATGTGGACAGCCAGGACACTTCTCTAGGCTGTGTCCCAACAGGAAGCCAGATGCACCGCGCCCCAATGCGCCAGCTCAAGGTCAAGCCCGTGGAGCGCCGCCAAGGAACCTGACTCCCCGCAACTAGCCAAACCATGGCAAGGGTCATGTGAATCACATCACCGCAAAGGAAGCCCAGGAAGACCCGGACGTCATACTGGGTACGTTCCTCGTCAACTCAACCCGAGCAACAATATTGTTTGATTGTGGGGCTTCACATTCTTTTATCACCCAAAAGTTTGCACTAGAGAGTGGCATGGAACCTACGCCCCTGGGTAGTCGTATGTTGATACAAACCCCCGGATCAATTATGAAGTCTGGGATAGGGTGTAAGGGAGTGAAGATTGACATCAATGGGGTAGACTTCCTAGCAGACCTTATCATCCTGAAGTCAGAAGGCTTGGATCTGATCCTAGGCATGGATTGGTTGACTAAGCACCAAGGCTTGTTAGACTGTGCCAAGAGGATTGTCACCATGACCAATAGCCAAGGAGTGGAAGTCAAGTATGTCCCCAACCCTGCCTCCACTCGAGCCCCTCAGGCTAACTGCCTATCGGGAGTTGAGTTGGATCAAGTGCCAGTCGTATGTGAGTACCCGGATGTGTTTCCTGATGAGCTGCCCGGAATGCCTCCTGACCGTGGCATCGAGTTCATCATTGAGCTTATGCCCAGATCAAGGCCCATCTATAAGAAGGCCTACATGATGGGATTCGAAGAGTTAGCTGAATTGAAGAAGCAACTAGCAGAGAAGCTCAGAAAAGGATTTATTCGCCCTAGTGCCTCTCCTTGGGGATCGCCTGTTCTATTTGTGTCAAAGAGGGATGGGACTATCAGACTTTGTGTCGATTACCACTCTCTCAATGAGGTCACGATAAAGAACACGTACCCACTCCCCAAGATTGAAGACATGTTTGATCAGTTGAATGGAGCCAAGGTGTTCTCCAAGATCGACCTCAGGTCTGGGTACTATCAGCTGAAGATCAAGCCCCAAGACATCCCGAAGACGGCATTTGTAACCTGGTACGACCTGTATGAGTACACAGTTATGTCATTTGGGTTAACTAATGCCCTTGCCTACTTCATGTACCTCATGAATAAGGTCTTCATGGAGCACTTGGATAAGTTCGTTGTTGTCTTCATTAACGACATACTTGTCTTCTCCAAGTCTGAAGAAGAACATGAGGAGCACTTGAGATTGGTCCTAGAAAAGCTTTGAGAGCACCAGCTTTATGCCAAGTTCAATGTGTGAATTCTGGCTGCATGAAGGCTGATTCTTGGGTCATGTGTTGTCTGCAGAAGGTTTATCAGTTGATCCCGCCAAGATTGAAGCCGTGACTGAATGGCAGACCCCAACCACCATGAATGAAGTCAGAAGCTTCCCCGGACTCGCGGGTTATTACCGCAAGTTCGTGGAAGGGTTCTCAAGCATTGCCCGACCCCTGACCCAGCTTTTGAACAAGGACAAGAAGTTTGAATGGACCGCTAAGTGTGAGGAAAGCTTCTAGGAGCTCTAGAAGAGGTTGACCACCGCCCCTGTTTTGGCCACCCCTGATATTCACAAGGAGTTTGTGATTTATTGTGATGCACCAAGAACTGGACTTGAAGGCATTCTGATGCAAGAAGGCAGAGTCGTCGCATATCTATCCAGACAGCTACGTCCTCATGAAGAGAACTACACAACTCATGATCTCGAGTTAGCAGCCGTGGTTCATGCCTTAAAGATATGGCGGCATTATATTCTGGGGAAGCGATGTGAAAAATTCACAGATCACAAGAGTTTGAAGTATATCTTCACTCAAAGGGAGTTGAACATGAGGCAGCGAAGATGGTTGGAGTTGATCAAGGATTACGACCTCAGTGTTCAATACCACCCGAGAAAGGCCAATGTGGTAGCTGACGCCTTAAGCAGAAAGGCTTGCTCCTTCAGTGCTATGATTAAGGAAAGGCTACCCACCTTGTATGAAGAACTTGAGAGCTTCGGCTTGGAACTGGTCGCACCAGGATTCCTCGCCAACCTCAAAGCAAAGCCTACCTTGATGGATGATATTAAAGAAGCCCAGAAGGGACATGAGAACATTGAAGGCATCAAGAGGAAAGTCAAGGCAGGCAAGGCCCCAGGATTCTCAGTGGATGAACAAGGAGTTGTATGGTTTGGCAATCGCATTTGCGTACCCAACAAGGAATAGCTCAAGAATATGATCTTGCAAGAAGCTCATGACGCTCCGTACTCCATCCATCCTAGAGGAATCAAGATGTATCAAGATCTCAAGGCGAGATTCTGGTGGCATGGCATGAAGCAGGAGATAGGCACGTTCGTGGCTAAGTGTGACATATGCCAGAGGGTCAAGGCTGAGCATCAGCGGCCCGCTGGACTTCTGCAGCCCCTCAAAGTGCCTGAATGGAAGTGGGATAAAGTCGGGATGGACTTCATCATCGGTTTACCGAGGTCAAGCAAAGGACATGATTCCATTTGGGTCATTGTTGATCACCTGACCAAGGTAGCCCACTTCATTCCTGTCAAGACCACCTATGACGACAACAAGTTAGCCAACCTCTACATCGAGCGTATCGTGAGCCTCCAGGGAGTTCCAAAGGAGATCGTGTCAGATCGGGGAACCTAGTTTACCTCAAAGATTCTGGAATAGGTTTCAAGAAGCTATGGGAACCAAGCTCTCCTTCAGCACTGCCTTTCATCCTCAGACCAGTGGGCAAATGGAATGAGTAAATCAGATACTCGAAGATATGCTCCGCGCTTGTGTCTTAGCGTATGGAGCCAAGTGGGAAGATTGCCTACCGTTCACCGAGTTCTCCTACAACAACAGCTATCAGTCGAGCCTTCAGATGGCACCATTTGAGGTGTTGTATGGATGCAAGTGGCGTACTCCCCTCAATTGGTCAGAGACCGGAGAAGGATTAGTGTTTGGGCCAGATATCCTTCGCGAAGCCGAAGAGCAAGTTCAACTCGTCCGAGAACGCCTCGAGACCGCCAAGACTAGACAGAAGAGCTACGCCGACTCTCACCAGCGAGACATGAGTTTCCGTGTTGGGGAGCATGTCTACCTCCGTGTAACGCCTCTCAAGGGAACCAAGCGCTTCCACGTCAAAGGAAAGCTCGCGCCAAGGTTCATCGGCCCCTTCAAGATCACCGACAGGCAAGGAGAAGTCGCATATCAGCTAGAGTTATCTTCCGAGCTTTCAGATGTGCACAACGTCTTCCATGTGTCATAGCTCCGGAAGTGTCTGCAAGTTCCTAACCGCCCCAACCTCTACAAGGACATCGACCATCAAGCCATCGATCTCCAGCCAGATCTCACTTATCGTGAGAGGCCAGTTCGCATTCTGGATGAAGCAGAGCGCTCCACCCAAAGCTGCACCATCAAGTACTTCAAGGTCCAGTGGAGCAACCACACTGAAGCAGAAGCAACCTGGGAGCATGAAGATTATCTTAGATCAGAGTTTCCTTATCTGTTTAGCGCTTAGCCTAGGAATCTCGGGGACGAGATTCTTTTTAAGGGGGAAGGTCTTTTGCACCCTGTGATTATAGCCCATTGTATGTTTGGTTTTATAAAATTTGGAACCAATTAAAACTTTTTGGAGTGAATGCTTGTTTGATTTAATGCTTGTTTGATTGCTTGGATGATCATGTTTAGCACTATTAGGTTCTACTCCTCTCCATCATCATCTTCCTTGATCCAAATTCCTTGCCCAATGATCATGCCATGTGAATAGAGCTCAAAACTATTTTTATCAAAATTTATTTTCACCAAAAAGGATTTATTCCATCTAAGCTTACTAAAACCCCTAAATTAAGGTTTGTACTACAAGTCCTCAAATTAGGTGGATTATTTCTCCCCAAATGCTTTATTTCAAACCTATTATATATATGACTTCTCAAAACCACCAAATATTCCTTTTAAAGATTATTTTCATATTTTATTTACAGGCTTTTTCTTAAGGCCAGAAATGGTTTTTCCTAAGGAAAAATTATTTAAATGTTTCAAAAATGTTTGAGAAAATTTAATGAAGCTCAGTGGACATATATTTTCCACATATATGAGTTTCAACACAAGGGCTTGATCATAACATGGGCAAAACCCCTCAAAACCCTTTCTGTTCAGATCAAACTTTTGAAATATTTCTATTAGAAATATTTTCCATTAATTCCAAGAAAATTCTAGCAAGCCACCACCATCATGGGTGATGATCTTGCAAAGTTTCATATCAATCCAAGTTGGTTTGCTTCATTGAACCAACCAAAAACCATTTATGTCCATAATCAAATTTGAGCAAATTTACATTGTGAAGTGTCTCCTCTTGGACAAAAACTTTGTGGACATGCTCAAGACACCAAATAATGATGCTACACTAAGTGGCACATCAAGGGTAAAATCTTAGCATGTCTACATCTATTGAAACCAGAATCTGTTGATTTCTAGGTTTTCAGAATGCCCCATTGTGAACTTTCTGCAAACCTTCTCAAACTTGGTGATCAGGCTTGTTTTCCATCACCCCTTGATGCTGTCAAACCTCATGGCAATCCAAGTCCATTTGCTTGCCCTAAACATCATCAAACAACTTCTGGTGAAATTCTAAAACCATCATTTTCACCTCTCTCTCTTTTACCCTTGGCCCCTCCTTTTTACCACAGCCTCTAGGAGTCCCCAGCTACCTCCAATAACTCCCCTTGGCCAAGAATCCATGTGTAAGTGGGGTAAAGCCCCCATTTTTACCCATACCAGCACCCATTTCTTCTCTCCCTCTCCATTTTCCTTCTCTCCTAAGTCTCCCTCGAGCACCCAGAGGCCTACCCTACCTTATTTTATCCCCTAGACCCTCTAGGCATGAGTGGCCGCATAGAGGACGTTGTTGGCATGCCGTAGCATGCCATACGCACGCTCTGGAGCACGCTACAGTGCCGACAGGTACTGTAGCCGCTGCGCTATGGCTGTGCCCGATCGCCTCGAGCCTCCCCTCGCGCCACCTGGTCCTCTCGACGTCCATGCCACGTCCCCCCCTGTCGGCCCGAGCTTATCCCCTCCTCCTCCGCCCTCCCGCGTGTGTGCTTGGCACCGCCCGGTTCGGCCAACCAGGGAACTCACACACATGAGCTCTCCCCTCCTCTCTTTTCCTTCCCCATCTGCATAGACAGGCCGCAGGAGAGCCCCTGACCCATTCCCGCTCGCCCCCGAGCCCTGCTGTGCATGCCAAGGCCTCGCCGGCGCACCAGAGCTTCGATGGACTCGTCTCGCCTATATAAAGGGCCCCTGAGCCCCTCTCTCCCCTTTGGTCCCTCTCTCACCTCACTAGGAACCTCCCCAAACCCCTCCTTGGAGCCTCCTGAGCACTAGTGCTCGAGATAGACCGAGGCCCCGCCGCGGCGGAGCTCCGTTGATCTCGGGACACAGGCCCGCTCACGCGCTCCCCTCGCCTCCGTTGAGCCTGCAGCCTCCCTCTGGTCATTTCCCCACTCCCCCCCCGCTCGTTTCGAGGCCGGGAACCCCATCCTTGACCACCTCCCGAATCTTCCTTCGCCGCGGGTGCTCGCCGTCGGCGACTCCGTCCACCTCCGGCCCTCCTTCCACCTCCAGAGGACCAGCGGGTCGTCCCTGAGCTTGTTCCTGCCTCCATATCTCCTTGCCGTGCCTCCCCTCATCGTCGCTGAGCTCCCCTCCTCTCTATCGCTAGGAGGAATAAGGACCCGACAGGTGGAGCCCACCTGTCGGCCTCTCTCTCCCCCTCCTGTGCTCTCTCTCCTCTCCCCTGTGCCGCTGGCAACCGGGCCCTGCACGTCAGGTTTGAACCTGACCACGCGCGCGGCCGGCTGGTTGGCCAGATGGGCCGGCCCAGCCCCTGGCTGCCCCTAGCACAGGGTCTGTGCCATTTTCTTTTTCTGTTTTCTTGTGGGATTTGCAAAAATCCCAAATTATTAAATATTTGCCCAATGCAAATATTTTGTCCACCATAAATCTTAGAATAATCTGTAGAATTTAATAATGTCATTTGTAAAAATGTTTGCAAAAGTTTTTATCACTATTTTATTTTAAAAACCTATTAAAGGCATCTTTTTAGCCTCTGTCATTTTATTTCAAAAATGATTTCCACAACAAAGCTTTTTGTAGATATTTTTAGTATGACTCTAGGTATTTACCAGAGTAGGTGAACATTTTTGTTAGGTAGATTGAGTGCTCTGTTTGTCTGATTGTTTATTTATTTATTATCGTTTATTTTCGCGAGATAGATTGGGCCGTTGATGAAGAGGTTGGACCTGAAGACCTCGAAGACCCCAAAGACTTTGTTGAGCTAGGCAAGCAGCCCTTTGACCATGATAAGAAACCCTTTATTTGCATGTCATATAGCACTTTACTTTCATCGCATTGATCTTATGTGGTGGTGTTCCCCTTTCGACGGGATACCTCCGGTACTTTTTCATTGATACTTGCATCGTGCATGACCCTACCACCTTATGAGGGTTGTGCGGGTGGGAGTATTTAGGTTGGTAGTAGATGCTATGCTAATGGGTTGGGACTTATGCATGGTGATGGAAAGAAATGATTTCGAGAACTTTTCAAAAACCCCGTCGGGTGCCACTAATGCCCGAGGGAGATGACAATGAGATGGGTGACCACTTGAGAAAGAAGTGGTGTGCCGAAAAGAGATGAGTATGTGCTTTCGAAAACGGATTAGATTTAAGGTCTGTTGACCGACCCAACATTACTTGCGCAACCACGATACCCCTTATGGGACGGGGCTTTGTTGTTTACCTTGGTGGGTACTGGCAAGGAGCCCGCATTACTAGTGGCAGGAGTGGCATGGTCACTCTAGATATGGGGTCGTATCGGTGTATGATTATGCACTGTTTTCACAGGCACCGGGCACACCGTTGGTCCCTCCATGGATGGTACGATTAGAGCGAGGCTTGTGTGATGTACATCATGGGGGCTGGGTACCAATCGAGTGGACTCTTTGTTTAGTATCGCCGGGGGAAAGGCATTGTTCGGGTGCTTACCTCGGGTATGTTATATACCGCGTGTCGTGGATGACACGGAAGTTCCCTGAGTCTTGTGGGTAAAGTGTGCAACCTCTCCAAAGTGTAAAACTATTCAAATATCCGCGTCCGCAGTCATGGACAGTTGGAGGTCCTTCTTAAACTAAGTCCAGATGTTTTCGTGAAACACAGTGTGGGTATGGATATGATGGTGACAAGAGGTTACGTGAACTAAGTCAGATGACTTAGCAAGGAATGAACTAAGTCCGATGACTTAGCATGAACACGAGATGTTCAACTGATACTTATGATGGAACCTGAATATTGTTCACACGGTTACTTGCTAGCTGTTGATGCATGCTCTATAATTACTTGATCATGTCACTTGCATACAAAATTAGCTTTCCGCAAATTTACCTACTTAGTGCTATTTCATGCATCATTATTGCCTCGTTCCACACTTGGGTTGCTTGCGAGTACATTCAAAGTACTCATTGGCTTGCCACTGGTTATTTTATTGGCCAAGCATGGAAGAACAGGAGTTAGTAGAAGAGTTCATTGGAGACGAACATGCGAACTAGGACGCTTCCCGGTCAGAATGCCTGTAGGTTAAGGCAGATGGCATGGGTTCATGCTTTCGATCAAGATTTCTGCTACTTGTTTCCTTTTAAGTGTTTGGCCCGTGCGGCCCTATCTATGTAAGACTAAGACCTTCATGGTCACTATTTGTGTAAGACGTTAATTATGGATGTAAGACTCTTGTTATTCAGCTTCTGTGTGTTCAGTGAGCATTAATATCTGGGATCACTGTACATGTGCATTCGGTGACCACGACTTATGAGTCGGGGTCCCAAAACTGGGATAGGTTGTAAGGGAGTTGAGATTGACATCAATGGGGTAGATTTTCTAGCAGACCTCATCATCCTGAAGTCAGAGGGCTTGGATGTGATCCTAGGCATAGACTGGTTAACCAAGCACCAAGGCTTGCTAGACTATGCCAAGAGGATTGTCACCATGACCAATAGCCAAGGAGTGGAACTCTAGTATGTTCCCAACCCTGCCTCCACACAAGCTCCTTAGGCTAACTGTTTATCGGGAATTGAGTTGGATCAAGTGTCGGTGGCATGTGAATACCCAGATGTATTTCCTGATGAGCTGCCCAGAATGCCTCCTGACCGTGACATTGAGTTCATTATTGAGCTAATGCATGGATCAAGGCCCATCTATAAGAAGCCCTATAGGATGGGATCCGAAGATTTGGCTGAATTGAAGAAGCACCTAGCAGAGCAGCTTAGGAAAGGGTTCATTCACACTAGTGACTCTCCTTGGGGATCACCGTTTCTATTTGTGTCAAAGAGGGACGGAACCATCAGACTCTGTGTCGATTACCATTCTCTTAATGAAGTCACAATAAAAAACAAGTACCCACTCTCCAAGATTGAAGAACTATTCGATCAGCTGAATGGAGCCAAGGTGTTTTCCAACATCGACATTGGGTCTGAGTACTACCAGCTGAAGATCAGACCCCAGGACATTCCGAAGATGGCATTTGTAACCCAGTATGGCCTGTATGAATACACGGTCATGTCAGTTGAAAAAACAAGGTCTTCATGGAATACTTGGACAAATTTGTTGTTGTCTTCATTGATGACATACTCGTCTTCTGGAAGTCTAAAGAAGAGCATGAGCAACACTTGGGATTAGTCCAAGACAAGCTTCGAGAGCACCAGCTTTACGCCAAATTCAGCAACTGTGAATTTTGTCTGCATGAAGTTGGATTCTTGGGTCATGTGTTGACTGCAGAAGGATTGTTAGTGGATCCTGCCAAGATCGAAGCCGTGAATAAATGACAATCCCCAACCACCGTGAAGGAAGTAAAGAGCTTCCTCAGACTCACGAGATATTACCGCAAGTTCGTGGAAGGGTTCTCGAGCATTGACCGACCCATGACCTAGCTTTTGAAGAAGGACAAGAAGTTTGAATGGACAACTAAGTGCGAGAAAAGTTTCCAGGAGCTAAAGAAGAGATTGACCACAACCCCAGTTTTGGCCACCCCCGATATTCACAAGGAGTTTGTGATATATTGTGATGCATCAAGAACCGGGCTTGGAGGTGTTCTGATGCAAGAAGGCAGAGTTGTAGCATATCTATACAGACAACTACGTCCTCATGAAGAGAACTACACTACTCATGATCTTGAGTTGGCAGCCGTAGTTCATGCATTGAATACATGGTGACATTACCTTCTAGGAAGCAATGTGAGATATACACAGACCACACGAGTTTGAAATATATCTTCACCCAAAGGGAATTGAACATGTGAAAGTGCGTTATATCGACTAGAGGGGGGGGGGGGGCTGAATAGGCGATTTTTACAAATTCATCACTTGAGGAATTTCAACTTTGAGGAATTTGAAATGTGATGAATAACTAGGAGCGGAATAAGTACTCAAGTGCATGAGGAACATAGTAACAACATAGTCTTCATGATGAAATGAAACATGCACAACTAGTAAGTAGCGTGACACAGGATAAGCAGTGATGAACAAGGTAACTTGAAGAATTTGATGTGAGGAAATTGTTAAAGTCTTCAGTCAAATTCTTCAAACAGTAACAATCAAATTCATCAACAAGTTTATGAGGAATAGAGGGGTTGAGTAAATAGAACCAGGTAGCTCGATGAAGACAATGGTTTGATGACCCAGTTCCAACTGCTGTGACAGTCGTACGCCTGGTTTGGAGCGGCCTGGTATTTAAACCAGAGGACACACAGTCCAAGGACACACAGTCCTTACCGTATTCTCCTTGAGCTAAGGTCACACAGTCCTCGCCCAACACTCGTGGTAAGTCTTCAGGGTAGACTTCCAAAACCCTCACAAACTGGTCACCCGGCGATCCACAATTTACTGCTTGATGCTCTAGACCAAGGTCACTTCGTGATCCCCAATTGACTGCAGGATACACTAGACCATGACGCATATCCGTCTGGAGGATGCATAGTCCTCAAAGGTAAGAAGCATTGGTTCCACACAGGAATTTCTTTAGTGATGCTCAACCAATTTGGGTTTGGTGGTTTGATTGTGGGTCTTTCCTCACTGATGATTTTCTCTCAAAGTCCTCGAAGGATGGGTTGCTCTGAAATGACAAGTGTCAGTTCTCTCTCGGAGCACCCAACCAACTAGTGGTTGTGTGTGTGTGGGGGGGGGTGGCTATTTATAGCCGGGGTGCAACCTGACATGATAAGGCATAAATGCCCCCAATGATATGACTGTTATGTGGATGTTATGATTGGGGACAGCTGGCGCTAAGCACAACAACGGTCAGAATTTCGAACTATGAAAGTCCTCAGGCGTATCATGTTCCTCACTTGTAGGCAATTTGCACTGGCGAAATCCGAACTCCCCAGTCAAATCAATTTCCTCAGTGACAGACCAGAAGAACTTCGTCTCTGTCACTAATGAATTTGCCTGAACCGCAAGAGATTTCCAAAGGCTTCACTCGAAGCATTGTATAGATTGAGGATTTTGGAGTTGAGCATCAGTTGGAAATTTTCCTTAGTATTACCTCGACCCCCTTTAACAGTATGGTGTTTCCTATGACTCAAAGAAAGGAAATGAAACTACGAAAACAAAGTCTTCATGCTTCATAGTCCTCGTTCATATCTTCAATGTCACACCAACTTCTTCATGTTCAAAGTCTTCAGGGAATTATCAAAGTCTTTAGCAAAGTCTTCACAAAGTCTTCAGCAAAGTCTTCACCAAAGTCTTCAGTTGAAGACATACATTTTTAGGGGTCGATAATCGCCGGATATATCAAACTCCTCATTGACTTATAGAGCCTGTGTACACTCACAAAAACATTAGTTCCTTAACCTATAAGTCTTCAATACACCAAAATCACTAAGGGGCACTAGATGCACTAACAACATGAGGTAGCGAAGATGGTTGGAGTTGATCAAGGATTATGACCTCATTGTTCAATACCACCCCGGAAAGGCTAACATGGTAGAAGATGCCTTAAGCAGAAAGGCTTGTTCCTTGAATGCTATGATTAAGGAAAGGCTACCCGCCCTGTATGGAGAACTTGAAAGCTTCGGCTTGGAACTAGTTGCACCAGGATTCCTCACCAACCTCGAAGCAAATCCTACCTTGACGGATGATATTAAGGAAGGTCAGAAGGGACACGAGGGCATTAAAGGCATCAAGAGGAAGATCAAGGCAAACAAGGCCCCAGGATTCTCTGTGGATGAACAAGGAGTTGTATGGTTTGGGAGTCGCATCTGCGTACCCTATAAAGAGGAGCTCACGAACTTGATCATGCAAGAAGCTCATGACACTCCATATTCCATCCATCTTGGAGGAACCAAGATGTATCAAGACCTCAAGGCAAGGTTCTGGAGGCATGGCATGAAGAGGGAGGTAGGCACGTTTGTTGCTAAGTGTGACATATGCCAGAGAGTCAAAGCAGAGCATCAGCGACCCGCTGGGCTATTGCAACCTCTCAAAGTGCCTGAATGGAAGTGGGACAAAGTCGGGATGGATTTCATCACTGGATTACCAAGATCAAGAAAAGGACATGATTCTATTTGGGTCATTGTCGACCACCTGACCAAGGTAGCCCATTTCATACCTATTAGGACCACCTACGATGGAAGCCACCTCGCAAACCTCTACATCAACCGCATCGTAAGTCTTCACGGAGTTCCTAAGGAGATTGTGTCGGATCGAGGAACCCAGTTGACCTCAAGATTCTGGAAGTAGTTTCAAGAAGCTATGGGAACCAAGCTCTCCTTCAACACTGCTTTTCACCCCCAGACCAGTGGGCAAACAGAACGAGTAAATCAAATACTCAAAGATATGCTCCACGCTTGTGTTTTGGCTTATGGAGACAAGTGGGAAGATTGCGTGCCATTTGATGAGTTCTCCTACAACAAAAGCTATCAGTTGAGTCTTCAGATGGCACTATTCGAGGTGTTGTATGGACGCAAGTGCCGTACTCCCCTCAACTGGTCAGAAACCAGAGAAGGATTAGTTTTTGGACCAAATATCCTTCGCAAGGTAGAAGAGCAAGTACAACTCATCCGAGAATGTTTAGAGACCGCCAAATCAAGACAGAAGAGTTGCACTGACTCCCACCGCCGAGAAGTGAACTTCTGTGTCGGTGACGATGTCTACCTCCGAGTCACGCCTCTCAAAGGAACCAAGTGTTTCCACGTCAAAGGAAAGCTGGCACCAAGATACATCGGCCCATTCAAGATCAGCACAATGTGAGGAGAAGTTGCCTATCAGCTAGAGCTACCTTCCGATCTATCAGATGTGCACAACGTCTTTCATGTGTCACAAATGCGGAAGTGTCTCCAAGTTCCCAACCGCCCCGACCTCTACAAGGACATCAACCATCAAGCCATCGATCTTCAGCCAGACCTCACTTATCATGAGAGGCCAGTTCACATTTTGGATGAAGTAGAGCATTGCACCTCAAGCTGCACCATCAAGTACTTCAAGGTCCAATGGAGCAACCACACTGAAGTTGAAGCAACCTAGGAGCGTGAGCTATCTTAGATCTGAGTTCCCTTATGTTTTTAGCGCTTAGCCTAGGAATCTTGGGGACGAGATTCTTGTAAGGGGGGTAGGTCTGTCACACCCTGTGTTTGTATCACCTTGCTATGCTTGGATTTACAAAATTTGGAGCCAATTAAATTTTTTTAGTGCTTGTGCTTGTTTGAATTGTTGCTTGTTTGCTTGTTTGGTTGTTTGTGTATGGCGCTCTTACATTCTATCCCTCTCCATATTCATCTTCCTTGACCCAAAATTGTTGCCCAATGATCATGCCATATGAATAGTGCCCGAAACTATTTTTACCAAATATTATTTTGAACAAAAGGGTTTTATTCAAATTAGGTTTTCAAAAACACCTGAGTTGAGGTTTTGCACTACAAGTCCTTAAATTGGGTGGATCCTTGTTCCCCAAAGGATTTACTTCAAACCTACTATATATATGACTTTCCAAAACCACCAAATATTATTTTTAAAGATTATTCTACTATTTATTTAAAAGGCTTTTTAAGGCCAGAAATGGTTTTTCATATGGAAAAATTATTTTAATGCTTTGAAAATATTTGAGAAAATTTAGGGAAACTAAGTGGACATATATTTTCCATATATGTGAGTTTCAACACATGGTCATGTTAAAAATCATGGGAAAAACCCCTCAAAGCCCTTTCTGTCCAAATCAAGCTTTTGAAATATTTCTATAAGGGATATTCTCAATAAATTCCAAGAATATTCCAGCAAGTCAACAGCCAACATGTCTCACCTCGGGTATTTGTAACATATCGCGAAGCAACAGGAATAGCTTACGACAAC
The DNA here is from genome assembly GCA_022496015.1 of Hordeum marinum. Lineage (NCBI taxonomy): Eukaryota > Viridiplantae > Streptophyta > Magnoliopsida > Poales > Poaceae > Hordeum > Hordeum marinum. Next base: position 481,984,575 of record CM039674.1, read on the forward strand.
TGGAAGTTCACTCGAATATTCATTTGTTTGGGTATAGGGGTCAATATGGATGTCCACGGCTCCGATGTTGTTCATTGATCGGAAGGGGTTTCGGGTCATGTCTATACTTCACCGAACCTATAGGGTCACACGCTTGCTGAATACTAGAAAGGGAATCTTAGTGAAAATCACCGGAAAAGTTTCGGACAACGGAAAAGTTCTGCAGAGAGAACATCGGAATAGTTTCGGTAAAATAGAAAAGTTGTTTCGGAGTGTACCATTGAGTCAAATTGGTTTCGGCACATGCCTAGAAATTATTGGAGGGTGCCAGGATTGTTCCGGTAACTTCTGAGATTTTTCACAAACAAAAACCGGAAATGTTCCGGATTGCCGGAACCGCTTTAGTTGCTTTTCACAGATCAAAATCACTACACCAAAAACTTGTTTCGGAGTACACCATTAAGTCTGTTAGTGCATCTAGTACCCCTTAGTGATTTTGGTGTATTGAAGACTTATAGGTTAAGAGACTAATGCGTGCGTGAGTGTACACATGCTCTATAAGTTGATGAGGAGGTTGATATAGCCAGAGATTACCGACCCCTAAAAATTGTATGTCTTCAACTGAAGACTTTGAAGACTTTGCTGAAGACTTTGTGAAGACTTTGAAATTGAAGAAGTCGGTGTGACCTCGAAGATATGAATGAGGACTATGAAGCGTGAAGACTTTTGTTTTCATAGTTTCATTTCCTTTCTTTGTGTCATAGGAATCACCGTACTGTTAAAGGGGGCCGAGGTAATACTAAGGAAAATTTCCAACTGATGCTCAACTCCAAAATCCTCAACCTATACAATCCTTCGAGTGAAGCCTTTGGAAATCTCTTACGGCTCAGTCCAGTTCTTCAGTGGCAGATACGAAGTTCTTCTGGTCTCTGAGGAAATTGATCTGACTGAGGAGTTAGGATTTCGCCAGTGCGAATTGCCTACAAATGAGGAACATGATATGTCTGAGGACTTTCATTGTTCGAAATCCGACCGTTGCTGTGCTTAGCGCCAGCTGTCCCCAATCATTCCTATCCACATAACGGTCATATCATTGGGGGCATTTATGTCATATCATGTTTGGTTGCACCCTGGCTATAAATAGCCGCCCCCTACAACCACTAGCCGGTTGGCTGCTCTGAAAGAGAGAACTGACACTTGTCATTTTAGAGAAACCCATCCTCCGAGGACTTTTGAGTGAAAAATTATCAATGAGGAAAAACCCACAACCAAACCATCAAACCCAAAGTGATTGAGCATCACTGAAGAAATTCCTGTGTGGAACCGACGCTTGTTACTTTTGAGGACTGTGCATTCTCCAGACGGTTAGGCATCATGGTCTAGTGTGTCCTGCAGTCAATTGGGGAGCACGAAGTGACCTTGGTCTAGAGCATCCAGCAGAAAATTGTGGATCGCCGGGTGACCAGTTTGTGAGGGTTTTGGAAGTCTACCCTGAAGACTTACCACGAGTGTTGGGCGAGGACTGTGTGACCTTAGCTTAAGGAGAATACGGTAAGGACTGTGTGTCCTGGGACTGTGTGTCCTGGGACTGTGTGTCCTCTGGTTTCAATACCAGGCCGCTCCAAACCAGACATACGACTGTCACAGCAGTTGGAACTGGGTCATCAAATCATTGTCTTCATCAAGCTACCTGGTTCTATTTCCTCAACCCTTTCATTTCCTCATGTTGATGAAATTGATCTTTACTATTTGAAGAATTTGATTGAAGACTTCTCCATTTCCTCACCTCAAATTCTTCAAGTTACCTTGTTCTTCACTGCTTATCCTATATCACGCTACTCACTGTGTATGCATGTTTCATTTCATCATGAAGACTATGCTGTTACTACGTTTCTCATGCACTTAAGCAATTATTCCGCTGCTAGTTATTCATCACATTTCAAATTCCTCAAAGTTGAAATTCCTCAAGTGATGAATTTGTAAAAATCGCCTATTCACCCCCTCTAGTCGATATAACGCACTTTCAAAGTCAAATTGGTTTCGGCACACGCCTAATAATTCTTGGAGGGTGCCAGAATCATTCTTGAAACTTTTGGGAATTTTCCGGAAGAAAAATCGGAAATGTTCCGGAGCTGCCGGAACCGCTTTGATTGCTTTTCGCAGATGAAAATCACTAATCCAGAATTGTTTCGGAACGCGTAGAAAATTATTTTAGTGGGTACTGGAAATGTTCTAGGCCCACATAAAATATTTTCGGTTCGAACAGACGCTGAAAAATGTCGTCGTCAATAGTGAAAGTGCTTTTCGGGTGGCTTATTGGAGAATCCACCTTGAGGGCCCTTTGGTATTTTCCCACTTGACTTCTTGGAGAAGCCAGCCTTGGGCTTGGCCTATAAATAGGGGTGGAGTGGGATGCCTAAATACTAAACTATTTCTCACATATGAGTGCCATGCATGATCTGGTTTTCTCTCTCCCTCCCAGCGAAATAGTTTCGTAGAGCCGAAAGGCTGTCTGGGTTCCGACAAGAACTAGTTTTGGACGGCGAAGCCCTGCCGGATAGATGACACCGTATGTTTGCAACTCTATAGAGAGATTGTAGTTTTGGTCTTAGTTCGAGAGTGCCTCCCGAAGTGCTTTTCATGTGACCGTCTGAGTTTCGAAGGTCCTCCCGAAGGGCTGTCCAAGTGACTATTCGAGTTTCGAAGGTCCTCCCGAAGGGCTGTCCGCGACAATGTTCGGGGGACTATCCGGCCGCTTCCCGGAGGGCTGTTCACGGGGCAGATGAGAGTATACATCCTCGCGGTTGGTAAGTTGTAAATCCTAGCTGCGGGGATTTGCACCGCGGATCGTCATCGACTCTACTTCCGCTACGCTACGAGTCGGTAACGAAAAAGATCAAACCATGTATGCAGTCTCCATAGTGGTCCTAGGCTGGTGCGTAGGTCGGAATATTTTTGTTTTCTGCTGCATTCCCCTACAGTGGCATCATGAGACGTGCTATGCGTAGATATAGGTTGCGATCTAGAATACATAGAGATGTATGGGTGTTGCACAATATAATGAGGTAGTAGATGAGTTCCATTACAGAAAATTATTTGTGCGGGTAGCAGATGAAATAGGTTACCCGGTGTTCTTGTTGCTTCCCTGGAATTTGCATATTTCTGATCTTGATAATAGTATGGTGGAGTTTCAATGTTCTGGCAATCCGCGATCCTGATTAATCAACGAAGTGCTAACAGTTCATTGAATTTCACCGTAGTTAAAAAGAAAGATGAAATTTTGCAGACAAAAGGGCTATGTAGATATGATATGCACGGGGGTCATGCGTATGACGAAGTTTAGTCTGCGGCTCAAGATTTTATTATCTCGTTTTTCATACACCCTGCAGTATTAATCTTGCGACTTTGATTATCATGCTTGATGATGGACGTTGGTAGCTTTGGTTTGTTTCGAAACCTTAGAAGCCATGTAAAATAATTTTTTGTTGGAAATATGCCCTAGAGGCAATAAATAAAGTGTTTATTATTATATTTCCTTTTTCATGATAATCGTTTATTATTCATGCTATAATTGTATTGATTGGAAACACATTGCATGTGTGGATAAATAGACAACACTATGTCCCTAGTATGCCTCTAGTGAACTAAATCTTTGATCAAAGATGGTCAAGATTTCCTAGCCATTGACATGTGATGTCATTTTATAATGAGGACAAATCATTAGGAGAATGATGTGATGGACCAGACCCAAACTACGAATGTAGCATATGATCGTGTCAGTTTATTGCTACTGTTTTCTGCATGTCAAGTATGTGTTCCTATGACCATGAGATCATGCAACTCACGGACATCGGAGGAGTGCCTTGTGTGTATAAAATGTCACAACATAACTGGGTGACTATAAAGGTGCTCTACAGGTATCTCCAAGGGTGTCTGTTGAGTTGGCATGGATCAAGACTGGGATTTGTTACTCCGTGTGACGAAGAGGTATCTCAGGGCCCACTCGGTAATACAACGTCACAACAAGCCTTGGAAGCAATGTGCCTAAGTGTTAGCCATGGGATCTTGTATTACGGAATGAGTAAAGAGACTTGCCGGTAATGAGGTTGAACTAGGTATGGAGATACCGACGATCGAATCTCGGGCAAGTAACATACCGAAGAACAATGGGAACGTTATACGAGATTAACTGAATCCTTCACATAGAGGTTCGACCGATAAAGATCTTCATAGAATATGTAGGAACCAATGTGGACATCCAGGTCCCGCCATTGGTTATTGACCGAAGAGGTGTCTCGGTCATGTCTACATAGTTCTCGAACCCGCAGGGTCTGCACACTTAAGGTTTGGTGACGTTTCGGTAGTGTAGAGTTATGTATGGTGGTGACCCAAGGTTGTTCGGAGTCCTAGATGAGATCCCAGACATCACGAGGAGCTCCGGAATGGTCCGGAGGTAAAGATTCAAATATAGGAAGTCCCGTTTTGGTCGCCGGAAAAGTTTCGGGCTCATCGGTAGTGTACCGGGAGTGCTGGTAGTGTACTGGGAGACCTCCGGGAGGGGTATTTCGACCCAAGAGGATTCATGGGCTTTGGGAGAGTAATAACCAGCCTTTAGTGGGCTGGTGTAACAACCACAAGAGGCCCATGCGGCTGGAGGAAAAAGGCTAAGAGAAAAAAGGTGGAAAAAGGCCTAATAGGGTGAATCCTAGTCCTACTAGGATTGGAGGTGGACTCCACCTCTCCCTCCTCTCTTCGGCTGACTCCAAGAGGGCCTTGCCCTGCACCAAGGCTGCCTCTCCTCTCCTCCTATATACACTGGTGGAATAGAGGGTTTTGGCACAGAATTTACGGCCACGTTCTACCCGTTCCACCGATGCATAGTTTCTCCTCTAGATCGTATTTCTGCAGTGCTTAGGCGAAGCCCTGCCGGAATTGCTCCACCACCATCGCCGGAGCACCGTCACGCTGCCGGCGAACTCTTCCTCCTCTCCACCTCCTCTTGCTAGATCAAGATGGTGGAGATTGTCATCAAGCTGCACGTGTGCTGAACGCGGATGTGCCGTCCGTTCGGTACTAGATCGGAAGGATTGTGATCAAGGCCACGAGACGATCGTGATTGGATCGCGGGACGGATCGTGACGAGATCGCGGGACGGATCGTGATTGGATCACGGGACGGTTCGTGATTGGATCGCTGGGCGCTCGCCGATTTGGATCGCGAAGAAGTTTGACTACACCAACCGCGTTTCTTAACGCTTCCCGCTTAGCGATCTACAAGGGTACGTAGATCCACTCTCCCTCTCGTAGATGCTCATCACCATGGATAGATCTGCGTGTGCGTAGGAAATTTTTTGTTTCCCATGCAACATTCCCCAATAGTGGCATCATGAGCTAGGTCTATGTGTAGATGAGATCTCGAGTAGAACACAAAAGGTTTGTGGGCGTTGATGCTTAGATTGCTTCCTCCCTTGGTCGGATTTTGATTTAGCGGTATTGTGAGATGAAGCGGCCCGGACCAACATTACTCGTACACTTACGAGAGACCGGTTCCCTCGATCGCAACTTGTTGCATAGATGGCTTGCAGGTGACAGTTTCTCTCACTTTAGTTGGATCCGATCCGACAAAGGCGGTCCTTGAGAAGGTTGAAAAGCAACTAGTGTATCACCGTTGTGGTTTTTGCGTAGACAAGAATTGCTCTTGCTTGATACCGTAGCAGCCACGTAAAACATGCAACAACAATTAGAGGACGTCTAACTTGTTTTTGCAGGGTATGTTGTGATGTGATATGGCCAATTACATGATGTGATACATGTGATGTATGAGATGATCATGTGATGTATAGATTATCACGACTTGCATGTCGTTGAGTACGACAATCGGCAGGAGCCATAGGGTTGTCTTTAATTATTGTATGACCTGCGTGTCAATCACTAAGCACTATGTAATGCTTTACTTTATCGCTAAGCGGTAGCAATAGTAGTAGAAGCATGTTGAGCGCGACAACCCTGATGGTGACACGTTTATGGAGATCAAGATGATGGACATCATGGTGTCATGCCGGTGACGATGGAGATCATGCTGGTGCTTTCATGATGGAGATCAAAAGCAAAAGTTCATGGCCATATCATGTCACTTATGATTTGCATGTGATGTTAATCCTTTTATGCACCTTGTTTTTCTTAGGACGGCAGTTGCATTATAAAGTGATCCCTCACTTAATTTCAAGATGAATTGTGTTCTCCCCGAGTGTGCACTGTTACGAAAGTTCGTCATGCCGAGACACCACGTGATGATCGGGTGTGATAGACTGTACGTTCACATAAAACGGGTGCAAGCCAGTGTTGCACATGCGGAACACTCGGGTTAAACTTGACAAGCCTAGCATGTACAGACATGGCCTCGGAACACAAGAGACCGAAAGGTCGAACATGAGTCATATAGTAGATATGATCAACATGAAGATGTTCACCATTGAAATCACATCAACTCACGTGATGATCGGACTTGAGTTGGTGGATTTGGATCATGTGACACTCAGATGACCTGAGGGATGTCAATTTGAGTGGGAGCTTTAGTAATTTGATTAACTAAACTCATTATCTTGAACAATAGTCTAAGTAACCTTTGCATATTTATGTTGTAGATCAATGGCTCGCACAGTAGCATCCCTGAATTTTAATGCGTTCCTTGAGATAGCTAAGTTGAAAGATGATGGAAGTAACTTTGTTGACTGGGCCTGTAATCTGAGGATTATCCTTACGGCTTCCCAGAAATCATATGTCCTTGATGCACCGCTTGGTAACCAACCCGCAGACATGACCTCCGAAGACGTTAAGAACGCTTGGAAGGCTCGTGCTGGAGATTACTCAATAGTTCAGTGTGCAATACTGTATGGCTTAGAATTGGGACTGCAAAGATGTTTTGAACGTCATGGAGCATATGAGATGTTCCAGGAGTTGGAATTTATCTTTCAGAAGAATGCCCAGATCGAGAGGTATGAGACCTCCGATAAATTCTATGCTTGCAAGATGGAGGAGAACAGGTCTATGAGTGATCATATACTCAAAATGTCTGGGTATTCAAACCGTCTAGCTGAGTTGGGAATTACCCTTCCGCAAGAGGCGATCATTGACAGAGTCCTTCAATCATTGCCACCTAGTTACAAAAGCTTTGTAATGAACTATAACATGCACGGGATGACCAAGTCAACGTCCGATCTGTTTGCGATGCTGAAAGTCGCTGAGTCTGAAATCTAGAAAGAACATCAAGTGTTGATGGTCAATAAAACCACTAGTTTCAAGAAGAATGGCAAGGGCAAAGGCAAGAAGGGTAAAACCAAGAAGGATGGCAAAGTAGTTGCTACTCCTAAGAAGCCTAAGCATGGACCTAAGCCAGAAACCGAGTGCTTTCATTGCAAGGAATCTGGTCACTAGAAGCGGAACTGCTCCAAGTACCTGGCTGACAAAAAGGCGGCAAACGACAAACAAGGTATATATGATATACATGTTATTGATGTGTACCTAACTAGCTCTCGTAATAGTGCCTGGGTATTTGATACTGTTTCGGTTGCTCACATTTGCAACTCAAAGCAGGAACTACGGAATAAACGAAGACTGGCGAAGGACGAAGTGACGATGCGCGTGGGAAATGGTTCCAAGGTTGATGTGATAGCCGTCAGCACGCTCTCTCTTCGATTACCATCGGGATTAGTGATGAACCTGAATAATTGTTATTTAGTGCCTGCGTTAAGCATGAACATTATATGTGGATCTTGTTTATTGTAAGACGGTTACTCATTTAAATCAGAGAATAAAGGTTGTTCTATTTATATGAGTAATATCTTTTATGGTCATGCACCCAATGTTAGGGGTTTATTCATATTGAATCTTGATAGTGATGAAATACATGTTCATAACATTGATGCCAAAAGATGTAGAGTTCATAAGATAGTACCACTTTCTTGTGGCACTACCGTTTAGGTCATATTGGTGTAAAACGCATGAGGAAGCTCCATGCTGATGGACTTTTAGAGTCACTTGATTTTGAATCACTTGACACATGTGAACTATGCCTCATGGGCAAGATAACTAAAACGCGTCTCTGGAACAATGGAACGGGCGAGTGACTTATTGGAAATCATACATACTGATGTGTGCGGTCCAATGAATGTTGCAGCGCGTGGTGGATATCGTTATTTTGTCACCTTCACTGACGACTTAAGTAGATATGGGTATATTTACTTGATGAAACACAAGTCTGAAACGTTTGAAAAGTTCAAGCAATTTCAGAGTGAAGTTGAGAATCATCGTAACAAGAAGATTAAATTCCTGCGATCTGATCGAGGAGGTGAATATCTGAGTTATGAGTTTGGTAGTCACTTAAGACAGTGTGTAATTGTTTCACAGTTGACACCGCCCGGAACACCACAGCGTAATGGTGTGTCCGAACGTCGTAATCAAACTTTATTAGATATGGTGCGTTCTATGATGTCTCTTGCTGATTCGCCACTATCATTTGGGGGTTATGCATTAGAGACAGCTGCATTCACTTTAAATAGGGCACAATCGAAATCCGTTGAGACGACGCCATATGAACTATGGTTTGGCAAGAGGCCAAAGTTGTCGTTTCTTAAAGTTTGGGGATGTGATGCTTATGTCAAAAAGCTTCAGCCTGAAAAGCTGGAACCCAAAGCAGAGAAATGCGTCTTCATAGGATACCCGAAAGAGAAGTCGGGTATACCTTCTATCTCTGGTCCGAAGGCAAAGTGTTTGTCCCTAAGAACGGAACATTTCTTGAGAAAGAGTTTCTCTCGAAAGAATTGAGTGGGAGGAAAATAGAGCTTGATGAGGTTATTGAACCTCTACTTCAACCAGAGAGTAGCGCAACGCAGAAAGATGTTTCTATGGAACCTACGACGGTAGAAGAGGAAGTTAATGATGATGATCATGAAGCTTCAGATCAAGCTGCTATTGAACCTCGTAGGTCGACAAGGGCGCGGATTGCTCCAGAGTGGTACGACAACCCTGTCTTAGAGGTCGTGTTGTTGGACAACAATGAACCTACGAGCTATGAAGGAGCAGTGATGGGCCCAGATTTCGAGAAATGGTTAGAGGCCATGAAATCCGAGATGGGATCCATGTATGAAAACAAAGTATGGACTTTGGAAGTATTACCTGAAGGGCAAAAGGCCATTCAGAATAAATGGATCTTTAAGAAGAAGACAGACGCGGACGGTAATTTCACCGTCTATAAAGCTCGACTTGTGGCAAAGTGTTTTTCACAAGTTCAAGGAGTTGACTATGATGAGACCTTCTCACCTGTAGCGATGCTTAAGTCTGTCAGAATCATGTTAGCAATAGCTGCTTATTTCGACTATGAAATTTGGCAGATGGATGTCAAAACAACGTTCCTCAACGGTTTCCTTGAGGAAGAGTTGTATATGATACAACCAGAAGGTTTTGTCGATCCAGAGAATGCTGACAAAGTTTGAAAACTCCACCGATCCATTTATGGACTGGTGCAAGCATCTCGGAGTTGGAATAAGCGCTTCGATGAGGTGATCAAAGCGTTTGGGATTATACAAGTTTATGGAGAAGCTTGTATTTACAAGAAAGTGAGTGGAAGCTCTATAGCTTTTCTAATATTATATGTGGATGACATATTACTGATTGGAAACAGTATAGAAATGCTGGAAAGCGTGAAGGAATATTTGAACAAGAGTTTTTCAATGAAGGACCTAGGAGAAGCTGCTTTCATATTAGGCATTAAGATATATAGAGATAGATCGAGACGCTTAATAGCACTTTCACACAGCACATACCTTGATAAAGTTTTGAAGAAGTTCAAAATGGAATAGTCCAAGAAGGGGTTCTTGCCTGTGTTACAAGGTGTGAAGTTGAGTAAGACTCAATGCCCAGTGACTACAGAAGATAAAGAAAAGATGAGTGTCATCCCCTATGCTTCAACCATAGGCTCTATCATGTATGCAATGCTGTGCACAAGACCCGATGTCAGCCTTGCCATAAGTATGGCTGGAAGGTTTCAAAGTGATCCTGGAATGGAGCACTGGCAAGCGGTCAAGAATATCCTTAGGTACCTGGAAAGGACTAAGGAAATGTTTCTCATTTATGAAGGTGATGAAGAGCTCGTCGTAAAGGGTTACGTCGATGCAAGCTTTGACACTGATCCGAACGACTCTAAGTCGCAAACCGGATACGTATTTATTCTTAACGGGGGAGCGGTAAGCTGGTGCATTTCCACGCAAAGCGTGGTAGCTGATTCTACATGTGAAGCGGACTACATCGCAGCCTCGAAGGCAGCGAAGGAAGGTGTCTGGATGAAGCAGTTCATGACATATCTTGGAGTAGTGCCTAGTGCACTGAATCCAATGAACCTGTTCTGTGACAACACGGGTGCCATTGCTCTAGCCGAGGAACCAAGGTTTCACAAGAGGACCAGACACATAAAGCGATGCTTCAACTCCATCCGGTATTACATCGAGGAGAAGGACATAAATATTTGCAAAGTGCACACGGATCTGAATGTTGCAGACCCATTGATAAACCTCTTCCAAGGGCTAAACATGATCAACACCAGAACTGCATGGGTGTTCGATTCATTACAATGTAAATCACATAGTGATGTGAACTAGATTATTGACTCTAGTGCAAGTGGGACACTGTTGGAAATATGCCCTAGAGGCAATAAATAAAGTGTTTATTATTATATTTCCTCGTTCATGATAATCGTTTATTATCCATGCTATAATTGTATTGATTGGAAACACATTGCATGTGTGGATAAATAGACAACACTGTGTCCCTAGTATGCCTCTAGTGAACTAGCTCGTTAATCAAAGATGGTCAAGATTTCCTAGCCATTGACATGTGATGTCATTTGATAACGAGGTCACATCATTAGGAGAATGATGTGATGGACAAGACCCAAACTACGAACGTAGCATATGATCGTGTCAGTTTATTGCTACTGTTTTCTGCATGTCAAGTATGTGTTCCTATGACCATGAGATCATGAAACTCACGGACATCGGAGGAGTGCATTGTGTGTATCAAACGTCGCAACATAACTGGGTGACTATAAAGGTGCTCTATAGGTATCTCCAAGGGTGTCTGTTGAGTTGGCATGGATCAAGACTGGGATTTGTTACTCCGTGTGACGGAGAGGTATCTCTGGCCCCACTCGGTAATACAACATCACAACAAGCCTTTCAAGCAATGTGACTAAGTGTTAGCCACGGGATCTTGTATTATGGAATGGGTAAAGAGACTTGCCGGTAACGAGGTTGAACTAGGTATGGAGATACCGACGATCGAATCTCGGGCAAGTAACATACCGAAGAACAAAGGGAATGTTTTACGGGATTAACTGAATCCTTGACATCAAGGTTCGACCGATAAAGATCTTCATAGAATATGTAGGAACCAATGTGGACATCCAGGTCCCGCCATTGGTTATTGACCAAAGAGGTGTCTCGGTCATGCCTACATAGTTCTCGAACCCGCAGGGTCTGCACACTTACAGTTTGGTGACGTTTCGGTAGTGTAGAGTTATGTATGGTGGTGACTGAAGGTTGTTCGGAGTCCCGTATGAGATCCCGAATGTCACGAGGAGCTCCGAAATGGTCCGTAGGTAAAGATCCATATACAGGAAATCCCATTTTGGTCGCCGAAAAAGTTTTGGGCTCATCGGTAGTGTACCGGGAGTGCCGGTAGTGTACCGGGAGACCTCCGGGAGGGGTATTTCGACCCAAGAGGCTTCAGGGGCTGTGGGAGAGTAATAACCAGCCCTTAGTGGGCTGGTGGAAGAACCACAAGAGGCCCATGCGGCTGGAGGAAAAAGGCTTAAAGAAAAAAGGTGCAAAAAAGGCCTAATAGGGTGAATCCTAGTCCTACTAGGATTGGAGGTGGACTCCACCTCTCCCTCCTCTCTTCAGCCGACTCCAAGAGGGCCTTGCCCTGCGCCATGGCTTCCTCTACTCTCCTCCTATATATACTGGTGGAATAGAGGGTTTTTGCACAGAATTTACGGCCACGTGCTACCCGTTCCACTGGTGCATAGTTTCTCCTCTAGATCTTATTTCTGCAGTGCTTAGGCGAAGCCCTGCCGGAATTGCTCCACCACCATCGCTGGAGCGCCATCACGCTGCCGGCAAACTCTTCCTCCTCTCCACCTCCTCTTGCTGGATCAAGACGGTGGAGATCGTCATCAAGCTGCATGCGTGCTGAACGCGGAGGTGCCGTCCGTTCGGTACTAGATCGGAAGGATCGTGATCAAGGCCATGAGACGATCGTGATTGGATCGCGGGACGGATCGTGACGAGATCGCGGGACGGATCGTGATGTGATCACGGGACGGTTCGTGATTGGATCGCAGGACGCTCGGCGATTTGGATCGCGAAGAAGTTTGACTACACCAACCACGTTTCTTAACTCTTCTCGCTTAGCGATCTACAAGGGTACGTAGATCCACTCTCCCTCTCGTAGATGCTCATCACCATGGATAGATCTGTGTGTGCATAGGAAATTTTTTGTTTCCCATGCAACGTTCCCCAACAGTTTTTGCATGAACCGATTAGAGACGTCTAACTTGGTTTTGCAGGATGGTTTGCATGTGCTTATGATGTGGTATAGTAGTGCTCATATTAATTTGATTATGTATGAGATGACTATACGATGTAATATTAACATCACCTGCATGTCACGATTCGGCATGATGGCTGGAGCCATATGATTGTCTCTTTAATCACCTGCGTGTCAACCCTAAGTAATGCACTTATTTTATTAGCTATAGAGATAGAAATATTATCTGGTGCATCGACAAGGTAGTGGCAATCTTCCTGAAGGTGAACACTAACGCGAGTGCCGAAGACAAAGAAATACAAGACTTCTTCGTCAGAAAGGGCTATAGGATATCATGCTATTATGAATTGCTTGAGATGTTTATCCCTTTTGTTGCACTCTTCTTGATTGCGCAGTAGGTGCTTTTTATTAGGGTGATCTCTCACTAAAATATCAAGTAGTTAGTGTTCTCCCAAGTTTAGCACCGTCATGGCACCTAACTTTTCGGGGTACAACATGTACACATGAGTACGAACGATTAGGGATGTGTGAGGTGGGTGAGGTCAGACCTTGCAGCAAGATCACTTGGTTGTCTTGACGTTCAGGCAGGACAGTCCTGATCTCGGAACACACACATCGAAAGATGGACGAGAGTCACATAGAGATGTGATTGGCAAGTTGGCCTACCGATTAAGATTCACGTCATAATTGATGAACCAGTCAAGGGCGCTGAATTGAAATGCGGGTCTTGAATCACTCACAATCAAGTATGAGAGATATTGATTTGAGTGGGAGTGCACTTTAGAATTAATTCTTTTAATTCTCAGTGGAATTAATTTTGAACACTGTCTAAGTGTGTTTTGAAAAATAGTTATAGAATAATGGATCGCGTTTCCACCTCCCCTATTAAAAATTGAATAGCTGTTAAATATCTGGTTAAATCTTTATGGTTGGTAATGTAATGTGAGGATTCTCCTCAAGAGTGTCGAGAAGGACTTTGTCCTATCACATGCTTTCGGTATTGTCCCGCTAATGCTATGGGTCATGTGACTCTCGTCCTTCGATCCAAAAGCTAGAATTCATTTTTAGTCAAAGTGCAATACGTTTGCTTCCATGAGACCCGAACTTTGAAAGTTTGGATAGTTATGTGATATTCATGGAATCTGAAAATCATTTTCAGAGACAGACAAAGGCTAAAAGATATGAGATATCCAAAGCAATGTTTGTTTGCAAACTATTAGTAAAGGAGTTACTATGCATTAGACTGATAAGAGAGGGATCAAGGAGAACACATGTCATATGATGATAGTGAATAAAACAACAACTTAAAGAGAAAGGAAGTGTCCGAAGGGTGTTAGTGAAACTTTCACGCCTAGGAAGTCCGGGGCTAATGCCACTCTTAAGTTGGGTGCTTCTTCTGAGAGTAGGAGAAATACTGAAAGTTAAACTGTTAGAAGTGTAAAGGCAAAAGGAAAGAAGACTGGAATATCCAGCTCATGTATGAATGTCATACAAGTTTTTGATGTATAGAAGGCTGGTCAAAGATATAGTTCCTAGGAATTATGGTTAAACATCTTAATCACTAAATTCTTGGGTATTGTGAGTTAATCACAAAGATACCTACTTGATTGCATTTTGTTGCAACTCGATGTAAGAACTACGATGGCCTGAAAGACTGGCCAAGAATGAGGTTTAGATACACGCAGGGAACATAGTAAATGTTACTATGCCTTCCATCGGTGTATTCCCTATGTATTAACTTTCATAATTCATTTTAGAGTTTCACACTCTAGCCCTTTGCATAAGGTATCTTGCAAGAAGGTTGTTCATAAGTGAACTTTTGATGTTTGATGTTATGAATAACATAAAGGCCATACTTTCATTATGAATGAGATGTATGTTATGAATATTGATAATAATACATTACCTCTTACTTACTTTCATAATTCATTTTAGAGTTCTACACACTCTAGCCCATTGCACAATATTGTTGCAAAAGGGTTGTTCATAAAAGAACAATTGTTGTTCAGTATTATGAATAACATAAAGGGCCATGGTTCCATCCAAGATGGGACGTATGTTATGAATATCGATGGTAATATGATACATCCATAACATTGAGGCTAAATGTCACAAGACTAAAAGAATACCACACAAGTGTGGCACTGCATTTGGTCATGTTGGAGAAACCCGCATGGAAAATTCCATTATGATGGATTTTGAAGTCGTTTGATTTTGAATCATCTGACACTTGCAACTTTCCTCCGAAAAGTGAAGTGACTTAAATACCACTCACAGGCCATAAGGAACGAGCAAAGAACATACTGGTTATCATACATTACTATGTGTGTAGTCCACTAAATGTTGTATCAAGTAGTGGATTTATCAATCTTCAGAAATGACTCAAGTAGATATATGGATATTTACTTGTTGAGACATAAGTATGGATCTTTTGAATTCATTCATAAGGTTTTCAAAAATGAAGTAGAAGTTGATGTAACAAGAAAATTATGTTTCTATAATTCGATTGTAAAAAGGAATATTTTAGTTACAAGGTTAGCGAATGTCTGATGAGTTGTGAAAGGGCTCTCATAACTTGCACCTCTCGGAACACCACTGCAAGTGGAAAGTCCATGAAGATGTAATCGAACCATTCGTGACATGGTAAGATCAAAGGTGACATAAATAAATTTGCCATTATCCCTTTTAAAGTGATGCTTTAGAAACTGCGGCTTGTACACTGAAAAGAGCTCCATCGGGTCTGTTGAAATGACGCCTTGGTATGGTACGCCCAACCATGTTATATCTTTTCTTAACATTTGGAATATGGGGCTTGTGTTAAAGGTTACAAACCTATTCCATATCAGACAAGTGGTACTTTGTAGGTTATCCCAAGTAATTGCGTATTCCTCCCTCACTATACCGAGGCAAATAGGTTTGCCACAAAGAACGGTATGCTTTTTGAAGGAAATGGTTCTTTCATAAAGGTGAGTGGGAGAACAGTGCAACTCGACGAGATAACAGTGTCTTCGTCATTATATCAAAGGAAAGAGACCTTGGATGTGATTCCAGAGTTTCCTACTGCGACTGATACGGAAGCCTCTACATGAGATGTATGGACTTCAGTCGAACTTGCAGCTGAACCACGTAGGAAAAACTCATGCAAACCACCAGGTGTGCATAAGAGATATTATTGTTAGACAACAATATACCTATGATACACAAGGAAGCGTTGATGGGCCCTGACTTCGAAATTGGCTAAATGCCAATACAATCCGAGATAATTTCCATATAAATGTTTCAAGATTAAAATCTTGATACACCTTTGGGAAGGCTTAGAGTCTAACGAATATTTATGGAACTAAAAAGTGATATGGGTAAAAATGTTTTATCCATAAAGCTTTATCTGTTAAAATAACAAGTTCAAGGAGTTGACTACGATGAGGTTGTTTCACCGTAGCGATGCTTAAAGTCGGTTCGGGTTGAACTAGCAATTAATACATATTTCAATCATGAGATATGAAACATGGATGACGAAAGGATTTCCATTTGATGGAAATGAAACCAAGGACTTGCATGTGTTATAGTCCAAGGTATTTTGTCAGTCCATAGGATGCTAGTAAGTATGGAAACTTCAGAGTTTCAACAATGGACATGAGAGAGCAAAATGGAGTTGGAATCTTCGTGTTTTGATGAAATGGTCGAAAATAGGTTTTTTTGACTTGATCAATGGGTAACGAAGATGCTTGTGATTCAAGAAAATAAGTGGGACCATAATAATATTTCTAAAAACCTTGTTTGCTTGACACATTGTTAATTGGAAATAAATTTCTTGACATGAATTAGGACTTCATTTGAAAGAAGTTTTTCGATGAAGTGCTTGGGCTAAATAGCCTCAATATTAGGCATGATGATCTATGGAGATAGATTTACCTAATGGGGCTAAGCTATGAATACATATTAACAAGATGCTAAAACCGTTTAGCATTTAAAACACCAAAGAGTGATTCTTGCCAAAGTCACATGGAAAGAGTTTCTGCAAGACTCAGTGTCCCAAAACACCGATGAGTGAAATACATGATGGAGATTCCACACACTCTTGTGTTTGGATTAATCATGTATCCATGGTATGTAAAACAACCAGATATGTCCGATACTCCAAAGTTGTTTCGAGTATGAATACCAAAGTGGTCACAATATTGATCTGTGATAGCCTGGCTTATTAGGGTTGATAGACTACTCATATCAATAAGGAATTCCTTTTTTTCCTGAAGCCCATTCGAACAGAACTCCCAGGTTAAGCATGCTTGGCTTGGAGTAGTTCTAGGATGGGTGACCGACCGGGAAGTTTGTCCCGGGTGCGCATGAGCGAGGACAAAGTGCGCAGAAAAGACTAGTATTGATCTGTGACGCCAGTCTAGACCCCGCCAGGAGTAACGACTACCAACGGGTGTGTCCGGGGCGTTACAAGTTGGGATCAGAGACGACCCTTGCGGTTATACGGATGTTTGCCGACAGGTGCACAGTCATGTTGTTAACAAAGTTGGTGACCCGTGTCATGGCACACGGAATGACACATGTATCGGAATGGAAGCACTACCATTTGTACCAAGAGGGAACGTTCCTGTGACCCGACAAGGATGTTAGTTCCTTTGAGTGGTGGTGTATTTGATAGCCTGGCTTATTAGGGATGATAGACTACTCATATCAATAAGGAATTCCTTCTTTCCCGGGAGACCATTCGAACAGAACTCCCAGGTTAAGCGCGCTTGAAAGGGAGTAGTTCTAGGATGGGTAACCGACCGAGAAGTTGATCCTGGGTGCGCATGAGTGTGGACAAAGTGCGCAAAAAAGACTAGTATTGATCTGTGAGGTAAGTCTAGATCCCTCTAGGAGTAACGACTACCAACGGGTGTTTCCGGGGCGTTACATGACAATAAGACAAAAGTGAAAGATGCCATTGAGTACTAGAGTAGTACTGATGACATGTTTTCTCGCAAGCAGAGATTATAAAGTGATCATTGTAAGAAATTACATCGACACAGTCTTCATCAATGTTCCATGCGATTTTCGATTTAAGTTAAGGTTTTTGTGTAATACACAATATGGTGGCACTACCTACTCATTATTCGGAGGTGAATCATAGAACACTAAAAGATGTGGTATCTTATGGACCTAACATAGGTCACATCCCTCGTGACATAAGACTGAAAGATCCAAACCTTCCTCTTCGGAGCGGAAATGGACGTGGCCAAAACATATAAAAAAAAATCGGCCTAGTCGCTCATAGGGACATATCTATCTGGATAGAGGATAGTCTAGATAAATTTTGGGAAAAATCTCTCTATATATAGATAGGTATCTCTGTGGATAGAGATAAAGATAGGGATCCCTATAAATCGAAATATATGGAAAAAGTGCACTTTTTGACTATTAGTAGTTGGAAGATGTTCCAAACAAGATACAGTGGCGAATTCTATAACAAAGGCTAAGTATGTTGATGCTTTAGAAGTGACAAAGAAGTTGTTGAATCATATAGTTCATTCATGAACTTAGCATGGTTCCAAGATGGCTTTGCTTTATGGGACACTATTGCAGATAGTTGCTCCATAGCTCAGTCTGAGGAATCATGTTTCGACCAATGATTCACACATATTCAAGGCTAAGTCCACACAAAATATGAAATTTTGAAAGCGTGAAAACGCGAGGATATGCAAACTTACACACGGAGCTGAAGGTGTCAGATCCGTTGGACATCAGGGTATACCACAAGCGAAGCATATTTTACACCAGTATGCCATAGGTGTAAAGTGCATTAGCATTGACTCTAGTACAAGTGGGAGTCTGTAGGAGATATGCTTAGGAGGCAATAATAAATGTTACTCCCTCTGTTCCTAAATATGGGGTGTATAGTTTTTGGCACGGAAATTAAAGAACACATGTAGTGGAAAAAATTTACAAGTTTTGGGTGAAATTACACATGACTAATTGACATGAGAAAATAGAGGAGCTTGCCTAATATAAGGAGATGTAATCAAATCCCTAAATCAAATATCCAAACGAGTGGTGCAACGCAATACACCTTATATTTCGGACTTTTTCTCAAAAATCTATGCACCTTATATCAAGGAATGGAGGGAGTATTATTTATCCCCATGTTCCTAATTAAGTTTATATTCCATGATATAATTGCAATGATTCTCGAGGCTGCAATATCCATGAGGCCCGGAGGGAAACTCATTTGCACGTGTGGTATATAAAATGTATTCCTAGTCTTGCCTCTAAGACTGGCTCAAGTATTGCATGATGATCCCGTTTTCTTTATCATGGGCATGGCTATGCCGGCAATTTTGAGGGCGCAATGTTGGTAGAACACTTGTGTTGAATCGAACCGAATTGATGCTATGCTATGAGATACATCCGTCACAAGTTAATGGTTTATAACACAGAGATGGTTAATGTTTGCATGATTCCTGAGAACATGAGAGTATCGAGTTTCTTCATGCTTGCTTCATGAACTTTGGGGTTTGTTAAACGTCATCTGTAAATGGGTGGCTATTACGGCTGCTTACGAGTTCATGGAAAAGTATGTCAAGTAACTTGATAGCTCAAGATTTGGATTTGCTCCTCCAACGATGGAGAGATATCTCTGGGCCATCTCGGTGTTACGGTATCCATCATCGTCTGGCCAGACACTTTGTGATTTCATCACAGGGATGCCAGAACATGGGAACGAGAAAAGAGAACAATATCAGTAACGAGGTAACTGGCATAGTGGACAAGTTGTTGATCCACGGGGATGCCAACATGTCTCTCCTCGGGTATTTGTAACATATCGCGAAGCAACAGGAATAGCTCACGACAACTAGAGGTTCACTCGAATATTCACTCAAGTGGGTATAGGGGTCAATATGGGTGTCCACGGCTCCGATGTTGATCATTGATCAGAAGGGGTTCCGGGTCATGTATATACTTCACCGAACCTATAGGGTCACACGCTTAAGGGTCGTCTATCTACTGAATACTAGAAAGGGAATCTTAGAGAAAATCACAAAAAAAGTTTCGGACAACGGAAAAGTTCCATAGAGGGAACATCAGAATAGTTTCGGTAAAACCGAAAAGTTGTTTCAGACTGTACCATTAAGTCAAATTGAGTTCGTCACATGCCTGGATATTATTGGAGGGTACCAGAATTGTTTCGGTAACTTCTGAGATTTTTCACAAACAAAACTAGAAATGTTCCGGACTGCCGAAACCGCTTTAGTTGCTTCTCACAGATGAAGATCACTAAATCGAAAAGTTGTTTCGGAGTACACCATTAAGTCAAATTGGTTTCAGCACATGCTTGATATTTCTTGGAGGGTGCTAGAATCATTCTGGAAACTTTTGGGAATTTTCCGGAAGAAAAACCGAGAATGTTTCGGAGCTGCCGGAACCGCTTTGTTTGCTTTTCGCAGATGAAAATCACTAATCCAGAATTGTTTCGGAACACGTCGAAAATTGTTTCAGTGGGTACTAGAAATTTTATAAGCCCACATAAATATTTTCGGTTTGAACGGACGATGAAAAATGTCGTCGTCAATAGTGAATGTGCTTTTTGGGTGGCTTCTTGGAGAAGCCACCTTGAGGGCGCTTTGGTATTTTCCCAGTTGGCTTCTTGGAGAAGCCACCCTTGGGCTTGGACTATAAATAGGGGTGGATTGGGCTGCCTAAATACTAAACTCTTTCTCACATACAAGTGCCATGCATGATCTGGTTTTCTCTATCCCTCCCAGCGAAATAGTTTCATAGAGCTAAAAGGCTGTCTAGGTTTCGGCAGGAACTAGTTCTAGACGGTGAAGCCATGCCGGATATATGACACCGTATGTTTGCAACTCTATAGAGAGATCGTAGTTTTGGTCTTAGTTCGAGAGTGCCTCCCGAAGAGTTGTCCGTGTGACCATCCGTGTTTCGAAGGTCCTCTCGAAGGGTTGTCTGAGTGACCATTCGAGTTTCGAATGTCCTCCCGAAGGGCTGTCTGCGACACCATCTGGGGGACTGTCCGACCGCCTCCCGGAGGGTATACATCCTCGCGGTTGGGAGGTTATAAATCCTATCGGCGGGGATCTGCACCACCGATCATCATCGACTCTACTTCCGCTATGCTACGAGTCGGTAACGAAAAAGATCAAACCATGTATGCAGTCTCCATAGTGGTCCTGGGTTAGTCCGTAGGTCGGTATATTTGTTGTTTTCTGTTGCGTTCCCCTACATCTTGGTCTTGACGACGATGTCGTCGACGTAGACGTGGACGTTCCTGCCTATCTAAGGCAGGAGGCACTTCTGCATGCAATGCTGGAAGGTAGTGAATGCATTCTTCATGCCGAAGGACATGGTGATGTAGCAGTAGGTCCCGAAAGGGGTGATGAAGAGGTCTCGAGCCGTTTGTCCGGGTCCAGCTTGATCTGGTAGCCAGAGTATGCGTCCAGGAAGGACAACAGGTCGTAGCCGGCCATGGAGGTGATGACTTGATCGATCCATGGCAGGGCGAACAGGTCCTTGGGGCATGCCTTGTTCAGGCTCGTGTAGTCGATACACATGCTCCAGGTCTTGTTCTTCTTAAGCACCAGGACTGGGTTGGCCAGCATGTCCGGGTGGAAAACTTCCATGATGAATCTGGCTGCGAGCAGCCATGCGATCTCTTCTCCTATAGTGCTCTGCTTCTCCTCGGAGAAACCGTGCCAGGGTTAATTCCGGTTTCGCGTCCGGCCGTATGTGAAGCTTGTGCTCGGCGAACTTCCTCAGAACACCCGACATGTCCTTGGGGGACCATGCAAGATGTCCCGATTCTCACGGAGGAAGTTGGCGAGCTCGCTTTCCTATTTGCTGTCGAGGCGGGGGCCGATGGTGACGCACTGCTCGGGGTTGGCCGGGTCGAGTGGCTCCTACCTAGTGTCCTTGGACGGCTGGGATGTAGCTTCGCCGACCAACTATGATGGAGGAGCCGGCACGGCTGGCTGGCTCGCGGCAAGAGCCATGAGCTAGTCAAGCTGCCACTTCTCCTCTGCTATCTCCAGGGTTTCAGCCAGCCGACTGCCGTCCCATGCGCACACTATGGACATCTTGTAGTCGCGAGTGATAATGATGATCCCCTTTGGCCCCGGCATCTTGAGCTTGAGGTAGGCATAATGGGGGACCAGCATGAACTTGACGAGAGTCGGCCGTCCCGGCATTGCATGGTAGGGACTCTCGAGGTCCACCACCTCGAACCAGATCGGCTTGCGGTGGAAGTGGCCGGGGCCACCGAAGAGGACATCAAGCTTGATCTTGTCGATGGGTGTGTAGGATTTTCCCTTCACGATGCCGTGGAAAATGGTCTGGCTCGCCTGCAGATGTTTTGCCTTGATCCCCAACTTTTGCAACGATTCAAAGTAGAGGATGTTGATGGCTCTGCTGCCATTGATTAACACCCGCGAGAAGTGGCAGGTGTGCCTCTTGGAGGCGATGGTGGGGTCGAGGACGAGGGCGTAGCTACCAGGATTTGGCATCATGGCCAGGTGGTCTGCTTGGCTCCAGGTAAACCGGCTTCTTGGACCAGTGCATGAACTGGGAAGTCGTGGGCATGATGGCATTCACCTCGCGGTGGAGCCGGCGTTGAGTGTTCTTGTCCATCTCTTCACTTGTGAAGACAATGTAGGAACCATCTCGATTGGGGAACTGGTCAAGCAGATGACCGTCGTTCCATGCCGGAGCCGGAGCCTGCACCAGAACGGGAGCCGGAACCGGCACCGGTGCTCGGGTAGGTGATGCAGGGGGAGCCGGAAGACCATCCCCCTGGGACAATCACTGTGAGAAGCTGCACTACCGTAGCGTGTGCATGGAGGGCTTGGCTCTAGAATGATTCTTGCAGGGGAGGTCGAGCATTTGCGCGAACGTAAGCTTGGGCTGCCAAGCAGCCATGCCGGTGCGCTGACGCTGGCTAGAAGGCTAGGCAGGAGGCTCCTCTTCCTCGATCTTGGTGACCTGCCGGATCCTGTAGCGGGGGTCGGGCGGTCGGCCTTGCGCTTGTTGTTCCGCGGCTGCCAGTTGTCGGTAGCCAGTCGCGACGTAGCCGGCGTCGGTGCTGCCTTGGCGGGCATGCTTTTCTTGACCCGGATCGTGGAGTCAGCCATGGCGTACTTGTCCGCCTTGGCCATGAGTTCTGCCAGGGTAGCTGGCACTAGTAGAAAAAGGCCCATTTGTCCCGGTTCTAGTGGGCCATTTGTCCCAGTTCCAGAACCGGGACTAAAGGGTCGTTACTAATGCCCAAAACCTTTAGTCCCGGTTTGCCCACAAACCGGGATAGATGGGGCTCCACGTGGCCTCTGCGGCTTGCCCGGGCAGGAGGGCCTTTTGTCCCGGTTGGTAGCACCAACCGGGACCAAAATGCATCCACGCGTCAGCAGTTCCAGGGCTGCGTTTTTTTTGAGAGGGGGGGATGGGGGTTTTGTAGGATTAATTTTGGGGTTTAATATATTGTGTTAGCTAGCTAATAGAGAGAGGTGTCCTCTCTTATCTCCGTGCTTGGTCGACGCTACGTACTATACGTATAGAGAGGACTCGACATGCTAGCTAGTAAGCAAATGGAGGAATTAAACCATTAAGTACAGAAGATCGTCATGAACATATACAGAGAGAAGTGAGATTGTTCGAACAACAAGTTTTCGTATATCTATCCGACGCTACTGGCTACATATATACAATATAAGATCTCTTACAATACCCTAACATCTGAAATCAAGTTCCATATGGTATTCTCCCCCTTTCCTGATGACATGTTCAAGAAAGAATCCCGCCAATTCCACTTGAATACCTATTATGCGATCTTGTGGTAGGAGTTGTTCCTGCAGCTCCCAAAGCTTATTCGAAGAAGGGGGTCAATACATATATATGAATGAAACTCAACACAAATGATGCTAATAAAATAAAATTGTGAATATTATTGCTTACGCACATCAAAATCTTTTTTAGAGTAGCCGCCCTGCTTAGAGATCGTCGTGTTGTAGATGAACTCGCATACGTAGTATGCACAAAGATTAGTCCCGGTTGCTGCCACAACCACTTTACGAGAAATAGAGGTCAATCTAACTGATAATCAAGCATTATATAAATGGTATTGATGAAACTAGCTAGAATCAATATAATGGGAGATGCGCGGAACTATCTATTAGTACATACTTTCGGGCATGTAAATTTCAGCTCCTTCGGCAGTCCCGGAGATTGGGTGGTGAACGGTATCCAAACCCTGCCAGACATAGAAAATAATTATTACCTGATATCAGGAAATGAACAAAGTTGCCGAAATGGTGCGATAATGATCGATTGAACTTACTTCTTAAGCATTTCAGTGATGATCTCATACGTCTTGGGATCTTTTCGTCTTGAGTCTAAGACGGTTACTAGTCCCTCCTCAAGCATAATCTCTAGGAGAATAAAGTGGAAGCTGCGCACGCATGCATAACTCATCAATTACATTACTATAACCTCGAGTAAATAAAGGAAAACCGAATATGCACAGTATAACACTCACTCGAAATTGTAAGGAAAGATAATTTTTTGTTTGTTTTGATGTTGAATCAACGATTGTAGCAAGTTGGCCTCGGCTTGTTTGGGATTCTTTTTCATCTCCCATTCATTAAAGAGATTTAGGTTAATGAACCCAATATTATAGATTTCTCTTTGCTTGCATTCGACGATCTTCAATCTGCATGATATAGTGAATTATATGTACATGCAATGAAAGAGCTGAGCTATATATAGAGACTTAATTAAAGAAGTAGTAGTTACAGACAGTAGCAAGTGACGATTAATTTATAGCTGGCCTTTTGATTGAAAAGCTGGAATAACTCCTCAAATGGAACACACAACACCTCAATTCCAATGAGGTCGTGCTTGTCTTTAATCATAATCATCAAACTATCCGACCCAGAGTTCTTGCAGGTGTCGATGTACCACTGATGGAATTTTTGCATCATCATTGGTAGCTGTTGATCACGTCTGACGAGAGGATACTTGTGCCGGAATTTGTGTTCTTCCACCTTCAGGGCATCAAAATGTGTATCGTCGGGCAGGTAATCACCAGGATTTGTACCGGCCACCATCCTGGCCGGCAGATTTGCGACGACGATATCGCTAGACACCTGCAGCGGGGGGCACGATTGTTTCGCCTGTTCGCCCAGCTGGGGAATTGTTTTCCTTGTTGCCCTTTGTTGTTCTCTCCTTTTGTCAGCTGCAGTGGTTCTGGACCGGCGCGCTTCTTGCACTTTCTTTTTAAGAACGCGGACATGGTAGTCATCCAGCGGAGCCGGTGCTGGTCGCTTCAGGGCATCCAAAGTGCGCTTCAATTTCACCTCATCTATCTTCTCCTCCGGAGGTGGATTTTTATTTTTAAAAAAGGCATCCACTTCTCCTTTAGAGATCTTTGCGTTTTCCTCATCGCTCCTCTCGTATGGTAACGGCTCAAGAGGCTTGAGAGATGATGGACCGTATTGGTATCGCCTCCCCCCACCGGTTGTAGTGCTAGACGCCGAAGCGACGCCTGCTATTTTCCTTTGTTGCTTAAGAGGCATCGGAGCAGCCGGAGAGGCAGCGGCGGCTCTCTTCTGCTCTTGATGACGAGGTGGAGGAGGAGACGGGCTGCTCGGACGCGCCGACACAGGCGGAGAAGGAGGCGGAGGAGGAGACGGGCTGCTCGGACGCGCCGACGCAGGCGGAGAAGGAGGCGGAGGAGGAGGCGGAGGAGGAGGCGTGCACCGATCACTCGCCGGAGGAGGAGGTAGAGAAGGAGGCGTGCCCTGATCACTCACCGGAGGAGGAGGCGAAGGAGGAGGCGGGCCCTTACTCGTCGGAGGAGGAGGCGGAGGAGGAGGCGGGCCCTTACTCACCGGAGGAGGAGGAGGCGGAGGCGCCGTCCAGTTCAGAAGCTTGATGAATTCCTTCGGCCAAAGACATGTAGTCGTCAGAGCATTCTCCAGGAGAGTTTCCCCTTCGCCGGTAGGGTAGTCAAGTTCGAGCTACTCATATCCGTCCACTATTTCTTCGACCATGACAACAACATAGCCTTGTGGAATCGGACGATAGTGAAAAGTGCCGTTGGGTCGAGGAGGTGCAACATGGCCGATAGCCACCGTGGGTTTGAGGTGCATCATCAATTGCTTCTTAAGGTGGCATTCTTGAGACTCCGTGATTTCATCCACGGGGTACCTAGGAGCCATCAAATCAGGCTGCACAATGAGCTCGGTGGAAGCCACGCTACTTCTCCGCTGAGATGGCGCGGTAGCTTCTAGGGTAGCTTCGTCAGCTCGATGCCTGTCCTCTAGCGCTTGTACTCTTGCATTCAGGTTCCGTATTTCGCTTAGCTCCTGTTTCTTCTTCCTCTCCCTGCTTTTGTAACCGCCTGCGTCGAGAAACCCATGCTTACGCGGAACGGAGCCAGCCGTGCCTCGTGTTCATCCTGGGTGCTCACGATTCCCGAGGGCCATTGTGAGCTCGTCGTTCTCTCTGTCGGGAACGAACGTCCCTTCCTCCGTTTTGGCGATTAACGCCTCATGCTTGGTGATCGATACTGCCAGTTGTTCGTTCGTCCAACATCACTTCCCTGTTTCAAAGTCCAAGGTTTCCCAACCCCGAAGAACCAATTCCTTCCACGCTCTGGCCAGTTCAATGTCGCTGGTACGATCCCTTTGTCAAGAAGGTCCTTTTCAGCCTTGTCCCACAACGGTCGGGCTTTGTGGTAGCCACCTGACCCCGTGCGATGGTGATGCTTCTTCTTTGCAGCATTTAGTTTGTTTATCGCTGGCATCTTCTTACTCTTCTCCGATGTCTTGTGGGCCACAAATGCGGGCCACTGTTCTCTTATCTTCTCAAATCGGCCCTCGAATATTGGAGTCTTCTCTTTGTCGACAAACTTTGTTTTTAACTCATTCTTCCACCTCCTGAATAGCTCTGCCATCTTCTTAAGAGCATGAGTCTTGACGTTTTTCTCTATAACTGGCTTTTCCGGATGCTCCTCTTCCAGGGTGAAATTTTCCTTCAGCGCAGTCCAAAGATCTTCTTTCTGTCTATCGGTGACAAAAGACACTTCAGGGTCTCCGGCCTTCGGCTTATTCCATTGTGGATGGTGATCAGGATCATGTCCCTAACAAGAACCCCGCACTGAGCAGAAAATGCATCCTTGGTCCGACTGGGTTCAATCGGTTGGCCATCTCTATTGATGCTGGTGATCATGAACCTTTCATTCGGGCGCAACTTTTTCTTCGGGCCTCGTCCCGTTACCGAAGTTTGGCTCGATCCGGATACGGAGGGCTAGAAAAGAAGAAAGAAGAGAGTTAATATGTGTACACATACCAAAACAATTAATGCATAAATTAGCTAGTCAGCTTAGGCTTAATTATTATATATACCTTGCCGGACTTTCCAACGACTCCTTCCTCCATTCGCTCACCGGAGCCGTCATCACGGTCTCCTTCCTCCGTTCGCTCACAGGAGCCATCATAAGCACGTCCTTCCACTTCTGTCCGATCACCGGACCCTGCTTCACCCTCTTCTTCCAGACCATCGGTGTTTTTCAGATAGTCGAAGGGGTTAACTCCTTCCCGGACCATGTCGCCCACCAACAACGGTCCTTCGCGGATCATTTCCCTCAACATCTCTTCTTCTTCTAAGTTTCTTTGACGACCGTCCATAGTTTCTGCAAAATATTAATTACAATATGACACTTAATATACAAACATGATATAGCATGGATATATTAGTTTGCCAAACATACAAGTTTTGCCGAAAAACATGGGGGCATGTGTTGACAACAGTTTTTGGCACGACAATAAACCTATATAAGATGGCGCCCGGAGCCAAACACCCGTGCAACCGATGTCTGATGGAAAACGTGACTAGGGGTGAAACCGGATTGGATTCGGACGGATAATCTCTCATGTCGAAGTTATCAGAGAGGGGGTATATCGGAGAGGACGTGACTAGGGATGGAAAACGTGATGGGCCTCGAGAGTTGGCCGCCTAGATATCGAGATGGGGGTGAACATTTTACCTTAGTAACTTAGAAAAAAATGTTATCGAGGAGGGGGTATATCGACACCCCCCTCATGTCGAAGTTATCGGAGAGGGGTTATATCGACAATGACATACGTTTTGGACCCGTTGGAAATCTCTCGGGGAGCCGATGCCAACGTGATTATAGAGCCGATGCCAACATTTTCATTTAACAAAAAAACAACTTCAAAAAAAGGCTTGCTTCGCCAACATGAACATATACACACATGAACATATCAAAAAAAGATTTGCTTCGCCAACTTGATGATAGAGCCAATGCCAACTTGAACATATACACACATATATATACATGAACATATACATGATAGAGCCGATGGTGCTGTCGGCCGGCGACCATGTAGTAGTGGCGACGGGGAGCAGGGGACATTGGAAGGGGGGCTCACTGTGTGGGGGGGGGGCAAGGGAGCGACGAGGCCGGCAGGCTCGAGGCCGGCGACGAGGACGACGCGTGGCGAGGTCGAGGGCACGAGCAAGGGCAAGGGCGAGGGCGCGGCGAGGGCGTCAGCGAGTACGACGGCGGGCTTAAGGCCGGAGACGAGAATGACGCGTGGCGAGGGTGAGGGCTTGGGGAGGGGAGCGTGTCGGTGATGGCGAGGGTGCGGTCTGGCAGCCTGACGGCGACGAGGACGGCGGGATCGGGGAGGGGCGCGGCGTCGGGGATGCCGGCGACGAGGACGGCGGGCTCGCGGAGGTGACGATGCGGCGACGGGGATGAGGACGACGGGCTCAGGGCAACTGGAGGATGAAAACTGAAATTTTGTACGTGTTTCCTAATATATTAAAAGCATTGGTCCCGGTTGGTGGCACAAACCGGGACCAATGCCCCCCTTGGGTCCCGGTTGATGCCACCAACCGGGACCAAAGGTCCCTTTTCGTCAGCCCAAAGGGCGGGAAGCAGAGACCTTTGGTCCCGGTTGGTGGCATCAACTGGGACCAAAGGTCCCTTTTCGTCAGCCCAAAGGGCGGGAAGCAGAGACCTTTGGTCCCTGTTGGTGGCACCAACCGGGACGAAAAGGGGGCATTGGTCCCGGTTGGTGCCACCAACCGGAACCAAAGCCCTATTCCTGGTGCGGTGGGAGTTTAGTCCCACCTCGCCGAGCAAGGAGCGCACATACTGGTTTATAAGCGCGGCTGAACTCACTATATCGAACTCCTTTCTACCGTGGGAAGTGCATGCCTAATTGTCTCTGTCTGTTGGGCCTACTTGCCCCGTGGGCCTGTGTCCTGGCCCATGGATATTGGGTTACTAGTCGTATGCAGGCCATGGTGGCTTAGTAGGTGGGCATTTTTTTATGTTATTTTTTGCATATTAAAAGTTCTTAACAAAAAATACTTTATGGTGGCTTAGTGTGTTTTATCATTATATTCTTTTTGCTATTAATTTTTTGAACAAACAATACTTTGATAATTTTAGTTGCATAATTTCCATTATTTTTGTTTTGTTTTTTGCTTTATTTTTTGCTTTATTTATTTCCAGTGTGTTTTATCGTTATATTTCTTTTTCTATTAATGTTTTGAACAAAAAATACTTTGATAATTTTAGTTCCATAATTTTTATATAATTATAATTTCAGAAATAATAGAGGTTTATAAAAGCTTTTTAGTTGATTCTTTTTTGAACTCCACTCCCACGATGTTTTAAAAGAAATTAAAAAGCACTGCACATGAACTCAAAAAGGTTGAAAGTTGGCATGGTATCATCATTTCACCCACATAGCATGTGCTAAAAAGTTGAGAGGGTTACGACAAAAATTGGATGCATTTCATTCACAAAATGGACAATCTCTTTCAAAGTATCACGGTTTCGGACGAAAACTCATCTGTTACAACGGGATTTCATTTTTGATCTTATTTGAACTCCATACTTTTTGTGTGTTCAAAATGCACTACAAATGCACTTCGTGTACAAACTGGACCATCTCTTTCGATGTACGAGGGTTTCGGACGAAAACTCGTCTGTTACAAAGGCATTCATTTTTCTAAACTTATTTGAACTCAAGAATTTTTGCATTCAATATGCACCATTAAAAGCCACATACTAAAATTTCAACCCTTTCTGACTTAATTTGCTATTTTTCATGCATTTAATGATTTATTTTGAGCTAAATGACCCTAAAATTGGAAAGCACGACAAATGAACTCAGAATAGGTTCAAACTTGTCATGGTATCATCATTTGACCCACATAACATGTGTGCAAAAGTTGATAGGATTACAGCAAAAAGTGGATGCACTTCGTGTACAAACTAGACCATCTCTTTCGAAGTACGAGGGTTTCGGACGAAAACTCGTCTGTTACAAAGGCATTAATGTTTCTAAACTTATTTGAACTCAAGAATTTTTGTGCATTCAATATGCACCATTCAAAGCCACATACTAAAATTTCAACCCTTTCTGACTTAATTTGCTATTTTTCATGCATTTAATGATTTATTTTGAGCCAAATGACCCTGAAATTGGAAAGCACTACAAATGAACTCAGAATAGGTTCAAACTTGGCATGGTATCATCATTTGACCCACATAACATGTGTGCAAAAGTTGATAGGATTACAGCAAAAAGTGGATGCACTTCGTGTACAAACTGGACCATCTCTTTCGAAGTACGAGGGTTTCGGACGAAAACTCGTGTGATACAAAGGCATTTCATTTTTCTAAACTTATTTGAACTCAAGAATTTTTGTGCATTCAATATGCACCATTCAAAGCCACATACTAAAATTTCAACCCTTTCTGACTTCATCAGTCTTCACTTTTTCTTCGCTTGTGTCCTTTGCTTATTGCTCTATAACCATGGATATTCTTCATCGCTTAACATGGTGCTTGGATCAGCCTTGACTTTGAAGGGAGGAATTTCATGAAACTTTTCATAATCTCTAGACATGTCTGTCTTGCCCTGCAATCCCACGATGTCTCTTTTTCCTGAAAGAACTATGTGGCGCTTTGGCTCATTGCATGATGTATTCGCTTCCATATCTTTTCTTTTTCTCGGTTTGGTAGACATGTCCTTCACATAGAAAACCTGCGCCACCTCATTGGCTAGGACGAATGTGTTGGGAAATGTCGCATGGGAAACAAAAAATTTCCTACGCACACGCAAACCTATCCATGGTGATGAGCATCTACGAGAGGGAGAGTGGCTCTACGTACCCTTGTAGATCGCTAAGCGGGAAGCGTTAAGAAACGCGGTTGGTGTAGTCGAACTTCTTCGCGATCCAAATCGCCGAGCGTCCCGCGATCCAATCACGAACCGTCCCGCGATCCAATCACGAACCGTCCCGCGATCTCGTCACAATCCGTCCCGCGATCCGATCACGAACGTCCCGTGGGCCTTGATCACGATCCTTCCGATCTAGTACCGAACGGACGGCACCTCCGCGTTCAGCACACGTGCAGCTTGATGACGATATCCACCGTCTTGATCCAGCAAGAGGAGGTGGAGAGGAGAGAGAGTTCACCGGCAGCGTGACGGCGCTCTGGTGATGGTGGTGGTGGAGCAATGCCGGCAGGGCTTCGCCTAAGCACTGCAGAAATCCGATCTAGAGGAGCACCGGTGAATCGGGTAGCACGTGGCCGTAAGTTGTGTGCAAAACAGCCCCAATCCACTAGTATATAAAGGAGGAGAGGAGGGGGAGAGGGGCTGGCGCACCAGCCCTCCTTGTGGGATTCGGCCAAGGGGAGAAGGAGTCCTACTCCTCCACCCAATCCTACTCCTAGTAGGATTGCTCCCTATTGGCTGATTTTCCCTTTTTCTCTTTTTCTCTTTATCCCTGCGCCATGGGCCTTCTTTGGCTGATTACCCAGCCCACTAAGGGCTGGTAATTAACCTCCCACAGCCCATGGTCCTCTTGGGGTCAAAATACCCCTCCCGGAGGTCCCCCGGTACACTACCGACACTCCCGGTACACTACCGATGAGCCCGAAACTTTTCCGGCGACCAAAATGGGACTTCCTATATATGAATCTTTACCTCTCGACCATTCCGGAGCTCCTCGTGACGTCCGGGATCTCATCCGGGACTCCGAACAACTCTCGGTCACCACCATACATAACTCTACACTACCGAAACGTCACCGAACCTTAAGTGTGCAGACCCTGCGGGTTCGAGAACTATGTAGACATGACCGAGACACCTCTCCGGCCAATAACCAATGGCGGGACCTGGACGTCCACATTGGTTCCTACATATTCTACGAAGATCTATCGGTTGAACCTCTATGTCAAGGATTCAGTTAATCCCGTATAACGTTCCCTTTGTTCTTCGGTATGTTACTTGCCCGAGATTCGATCGTCGGTATCTCTATACCTAGTTCAATCTCGTTACCGGCAAGTCTCTTTACTCATTCCGTAATGCAAGATCCCGCAACTAACTATTAGTCACATTGCTTGCAAGGCTTATTGTGATGTTGCATTACCGAGTGGGCCCCGAGATACCTCTCCGTCACACGGAGTAACAAATCCCAGTCTCGATCCATGCCAACTCAACAGACACCATCGGAGATACCTATAGAGTACCTTTATAGTCACCCAGTTACGTTGCGACATTTGATACACACAAGGCACTCCTCCGATATCCGTGAGTTGCATGATCTCATGGTCATAGGAACATATACATTGACATGCAGAAAACAGTAGCAATAAACTGACACGATCATATGCTACGTTTGTAGTTTGGGTCTTGTCCATCACATCATTCTCCTAATGATGTGATCCCGTTATCAAATGACATCACATGTCAATGCCTAGGAAACCCTAACCATCTTTGATCAACGACTAGTTCACTAGAGGCATACTAGGGACATAGTGTTTGTCTATTTATCCACACATGCAATGTGTTTCCGATCACTACAGTTATAGCATGGATAATAAACGATTATCATGAACAAGGAAATATAATAATAAACACTTTATACATTGCCTCTAGGGCATATTTCCAACAGTCTCCCACTTGCACTAGAGTCAATAACCTAGTTCACATCACTATGTGATTTACATGGTAATGAATCGAACACCCATACAGTTCTGGTGTTGATCATGTTTAGCCCTTGGAAGAGGTTTAGTGAACGGGTCTGCAACATTCAGATCCATGTGCACTTTGCAAATATTTATGTCCTTCTCCTCGATGTAGAACCGGATGGAGTTGAAGCGTCGCTTTATGTGTCTGGTCCTCTTGTGAAACCTTGGTTCCTTGGCTAGAGCAATGGCACCAGTGTTGTCACAGAACAGATTTATTGGATCCAGTACACTAGGCACTACTCCAAGATCTGTCATGAACTGCTTCATCCAGACACCTTCCTTCGCTGCCTCCGAGGCTGCGATGTACTCCGCTTCGCACGTAGAATCAGCTACCACGCTTTGCTTGGAACTGCACCAGCTTACCGCTCCCCCGTTAAGAATAAATACGCATCCGGTTTGCGATTTAGAATCGTCCGGATCAGTGTCGAAGCTTGCATCGACGTAACCCTTTACGACGAGCTCTTCATCACCTCCATAAACGAGAAACATGTCCTTAGTCCTGTTAAGGTACTTAAGGATATTCTTGACCGCTTGCCAGTGCTCCATTCCAGGATCACTTTGAAACCTTCCAGCCATACTTATGGCAAGGCTAACATCGGGTCTTGTGCACAGCATTGCATACATGATAGAGCCTATGGCTGAAGCATAGGGGATGACGCTCATCATTTCTTTATCTTCTGCAATCACTGGGCATTGAGTCTTACTCAACTTCACACCTTGTAACACAGGCAAGAACCCCTTCTTGGCTTGTTCCATTTTGAACTTCTTCAAAACTTTGTCAAGGTATGTGCTCTGTGAAAGTGCTATTAAGCGTCTCGACCTATCTCTATAGATCTTAATGCCTAATATAAAAGCAGCTTCTCCTAGGTCCTTCATTGAAAAAATCTTATTCAAATATTCCTTTACGCTTTCCAGCATTTCTATATCGTTTCCGATCAGCAATATGTCATCCACATATAACACTAGAAACGCTACAGAGCTCCCACTCACTTTCTTGTAAATACAAGCTTCTCCATAAACTTGTATAAACCCAAACGCCTTGATCACCTCATCAAAGCGCTTATTCCAACTCCGAGATGCTTGCACCAGTCCATAAATGGATCGCTGGAGTTTGCAAACTTTGTCAGCATTCTCTGGATCGACAAAACCTTCGGGTTGCATCATATACAACTCTTCCTCAAGGAAACCGTTGAGGAACGCCGTTTTGACATCCATCTGCCAAATTTCATAGTCAAAATAAGCAGCTATTGCCAACATGATTCGGACAGACTTAAGCATCGCTACGGGTGAGAAAGTCTCATCGTAGTCAACTCCTTGAACTTGTGAAAAACCCTTTGCCACAAGTCGAGCTTTATAGATGGTGACATTTCCGTCCGCGTCCGTCTTCTTCTTATAGATCCATTTGTTCTGAATGGCCTTTCGCCCTTCAGGTAGTACTTCCAAAGTCCATACTTTGTTTTCATACATGGATCCCATCTCAGATTTCATGGCCTCTAACCATTTCTCGGAATCCGGGCCCATCACTGCTCCTCCATAGCTCGTAGGTTCATTGTTGTCCAACAACATGACCTCTAAGACAGGGTTGCCGTACCACTCGGGAGTAGTACGCGTCCTTGTCGACCTACGAGGTTCAATAGCAGCTTGATCCGGAGCTTCATGATCGTCATCATTAACTTCCTCTTCTACCGTCGTAGGTTCCACAAAAACATCTTTCTGTGCTACGCTACTCTCTGGTTGAAGTAAAGGTTCAATAACCTCATCAAGCTCTATTTTCCTCCCACTCAATTCTTTCGAGAGAAACTCTTTCTCAAGAAATGTTCCGTTCTTAGCGACAAACACTTTGCCCTCGGATCTGAGATAGAAGGTATACCCGACTGTCTCTTTCGGGTATCCTATGAAGACGCATTTTTCCGCTTTGGGTTCCAGCTTTTCAGGCTGAAGCTTTTTGACATAAGCATCACATCCCCAAACTTTAAGAAACGACAATTTCGGCTTTTTGCCAAACCACAGTTCATATGGTGTCGTCTCAACAGATTTTGATGGTGCCCTATTTAAAGTGAATGCTGCTGTCTCTAATGCATAACCCCAAAACGATAGTGGCAAATCGGCAAGAGACATCATAGAACGCACCATATCCAATAAGGTCCGATTACGACGTTCAGACACACCATTATGCTGTGGTGTTCCGGGCGGTGTCAACTGTGAAACAATTCCACACTGTCTTAAGTGACTGCCAAACTCATAACTCAGATATTCACCTCCTCGATCAGATCGAAGAAATTTAATCTTCTTGTTACGATGATTCTCAACTTCACTCTAAAATTGCTTGAACTTTTCAAATGTATCAGACTTGTGTTTCATCAAGTAAATATACCCATATCTACTCAAGTCATCAGTGAAGGTGAGAAAATAACGATAACCACCGCGCGCTTCGACATTCATTGGACCGCACACATCAGTATGTATGATTTCCAATAAGTCATTCGCCCATTCCATTGTTCCAGAGAACGGCGTTTTTGTCATCTTGCCCATAAGGCATGGTTCACATGTGTCAAGTGATTCAAAATCAAGTGACTCCAAAAGTCCATCAGCATGGAGCTTCCTCATGCGTTTTACACCAATATGACCTAAACGGCAGTGCCACAAGAAAGTGGTACTATCATTAATTACTCTGCATCTTTTGGCATCAATGTTATGAATATGTGTGTCATCACTATCAAGATTCAATATGAATAAACCCCTAACATTGGGTGCATGACCATAAAAGATATTACTCATATAAATAGAACAACCTTTATTCTCTGATTTAAATGAGTAACCGTCTCGCAATAAACAAGATCCAGATATAATGTTCATGCTTAACGCAGGCACTAAATAACAATTATTTAGGTTCATCACTAATCCTGATGGTAATCGAAGAGAGAGCGTGCCGACGGCGATCACATCAACCTTGGAACCATTTCCCACACGCATCGTCACTTCGTCCTTTGCCAGTCTTCGTTTATTCCGTAGTTCCTGTTTTGAGTTGCAAATGTGAGCAACCGAACCGGTATCAAATACCCAGGCACTACTATGAGAACTAGTAAGGTACACATCAATAACATGTATATCATATATACCTTGTTTGTCGTTGGCCGCCTTCTTGTCAGCCAGGTACTTGGGGCAGTTCCGCTTCCAGTGACCAGTTCCCTTGCAATGAAAGCACTCAGTTTCTGGCTTAGGTCCATGCTTAGGCTTCTTTGTAGGAATAGCAACTGCTTTGCCATCCTTCTTGGTTTTACCCTTCTTGCCTTTGCCCTTGCCATTCTTCTTGAAACTAGTGGTTTTATTGACCATCAACACTTGATGTTCTTTCTGGATTTCAGACTCAGCGACTTTCAGCATCGCAAACAGCTCGGATGATGACTTGTTCATCCCATGCATGTTATAGTTCATCACAAAACTTTTGTAACTAGGTGGCAGTGATTGAAGAACTCTATCAATGATCGCCTCTTGCGGAAGGGTAATTCCCAACTCAGCCAGACGGTTTGAGTACCCAGACATTCTGAGTATATGCTCACTGATAGACCCGTTCTCCTCCATCTTGCAAGCATAGAATTTATCGGAGGTCTCATACCTCTCGATCCGGGCATTCTTCTGAAAGATAAACTTCAACTCCTGGAACATCTCATATGCTCCATGACGTTCAAAACGTCTTTGAAGTCCCGGTTCTAAGCCATACAATATTGCACACTGAACTATTGAGTAGTCTCCAGCACGAGCCTCCCAAGCGTTCTTAACGTCTTCGGAGGTCATGTCTTTTGGTTGGTCACCAAGCGGTGCATCAAGGACATATTGTTTCTGGGAAGCCGTAAGGATAATCCTCAGATTACGGGCCCAATCAACAAAGTTACTTCCATCATCTTTCAACTTAGCTTTCTCTAGGAACGCATTGAAATTCAGGGGTGCTACTACGCGAGCCATTGATCTACAACATAAATATGCAAAGGTTATTTAGACTATTGTTCATGATAATGAGTTTAGTTAATCAAATTACTAAAGCTCCCACTCAAATTGACATCCCTCAGGCCATCTGAGTGTCACATGATCCAAATTCACCAACTCAAGTCCGATCATCACGTGAGTTAAGTTGGCTTCAATGGTGAACATCACTATGTTGATCATATCTACTATATGACTCATGTTCGACCTTTCGGTCTCTTGTGTTCCGAGGCCATGTCTGTACATGCTAGGCTCGTCAAGTTTAACCCGAGTGTTCTGCACGTGCAAATCTGGCTTGCACCCGTTGTATGTGAACGTAGAGTCTATCACACCCGATCATCACGTGGTGTCTCGACACGACAAACTTTCGCAACGGTGCACACTCGGGGAGAACACAGTTCATCTTGAAATTTAAGTGAGGGATCACCTTATAATGCTACCGTCATACTAAGCAAAACAAGGTGCATAAAAGGATTAACATCTCATGCAATTCATAAGTGACATGATATGGCCATGAACTTGTGTTTAAGATCTCCATCTTCGAAACACCGGCATGATCTCCATCGTCACCGGCACGACACCATGATCTCCATCATCTTGATCTCCATCAATGTGTCACCATCGGGGTTGTCACGCCCTGCATGCTTCTACTACTATGGCTACCGTAGCGATAAAGTAAAGCATTACATAGCGCTTTAATGATTGACACGCAGGTCATACAATAATTAAAGACAACCCTATGGCTCCTGCTGGTTGCCGTAATCATCGACATGCAAGTCGTGATAATCTATACATCACATGATCATCTCATACATCACATATATCTCATCATGTAATTGGCCATATCATATCACAACATAACCTGCAAAAACAAGTTAGACGTCCTCTAATTGTTGTTGCATGTTTTACGTGGCTGCTACGGGTATCTAGCAAGAACAATTCTCACCTACGCAAAACCACAACGGTGATACACTAGTTTGCTTTTCAACCTTCTCAAGGACCGCCTTTGTCGGATCCGATCCAACTAGAGTAAGAGAAACTGTCACCCGCAAGCCAGCTAAGCAACAAGTTGCATCGCGGGAACCGGTCTCTCGTAAGCGTATGAGTAATGTTGGTCTGGGCCGCTTCATCTCACAATACCGCTGAACCAAAATCCGACCAAGGGAGGAAGCAATCTAAGCATCAATGCCCACAAACCTTTTGTGTTCTACTTGAGATCTCATCGAACCATCAACCTAGCTCATGATGCCACTGTTGGGAAACGTCGCATGGGAAACAAAAATTTTCCTACGCACATGCAAACCTATCCATGGTGATGAGCATCTACGAGAGGGAGAGTGGATCTACGTACCCTTGTAGATCGCTAAGCGGGAAGCGTTAAGAAACGCGGTTGGTGTAGTCGAACTTCTTCGCGATCCAAATCGCCGAGCGTCCCGCGATCCAATCACGAACCGTCCCGCGATCCAATCACGAACCGTCCCGCGATCTCGTCACGATCCGTCCTGCGATCCGATCACGAACGTCCCGTGGGCCTTGATCACGATCCTTCCGATCTAGTACCGAACGGACGACACCTCCGCGTTCAGCACACGTGCAGCTTGATGACGATCTCCACCGTCTTGATCCAGCAAGAGGAGGTGGAGAGGAGAGAGAGTTCACCGGCAGCGTGACGGCGGTCTGGTGATGGTGGTGGTGGAGCAATTCCGGCAGGGCTTCGCCTAAGCACTGCAGAAATCCGATCTAGAGGAGCACCGGTGAATCGGGTAGCACGTGGCCGTAAGTTGTGTGCAAAACAGCCCCAATCCACTAGTATATAAAGGAGGAGAGGAGGGGGAGAGGGTCTGGCGCACCAGCCCTCCTTGTGGGATTCGGCCAAGGGGAGAAGGAGTCCTACTCCTCCACCCAATCCTACTCCTAGTAGGATTGCTCCCTATTGGCTGATTTTCCCTTTTTCTCTTTTTCTCTTTATCCCTGCGCCATGGGCCTTCTTTGGCTGATTCCCCAGCCCACTAAGGGCTGGTAATTAACCTCCCACAGCCCATGGTCCTCTTGGCGTCGAAATACCCCTCCCGGAGGTCCCCCGGTACACTACCGACACTCCCGGTACACTACCGATGAGCCCGAAACTTTTCCGGCGACCAAACTGGGACTTCCTATATATGAATCTTTACCTCTCGACCATTCCGAAGCTCCTCGTGACGTCCGGGATCTCATCCGGGACTCCGAACAACTCTCGGTCACCACCATACATAACTCTACACTACCGAAACGTCACCGAACCTTAAGTGTGCAGACCCTGCGGGTTCGAGAACTATGTAGACATGACCGAGACACCTCTCCGGCCAATAACCAATGGCGGGACCTGGACGTCCACATTGGTTCCTACATATTCTACGAAGATCTATCGGTTGAACCTCTATGTCAAGGATTCAGTTAATCCCGTATAACGTTCCCTTTGTTCTTCGGTATGTTACTTGCCCGAGATTCGATCGTCGGTATCTCTATACCTAGTTCAATCTCGTTACCGGCAAGTCTCTTTACTTGTTCCGTAATGCAAGATCCCGCAACTAACTATTAGTCACATTGCTTGCAAGGCTTCTTGTGATGTTGCATTACCGAGTGGGCCCCGAGATACCTCTCCGTCACACGGAGTAACAAATCCCAGTCTCGATCCATGCCAACTCAACAGACACCATCGGAGATACCTGTGGAGTACCTTTATAGTCACCCAGTTACGTTGCGACGTTTGATACACACAAGGAACTCCTCCGATATCCGTGAGTTGCATGATCTCATGGTCATAGGAACATATACATTGACATGCAGAAAACAGTAGCAATAAACTGACACGATCATATGCTACGTTTGTAGTTTGGGTCTTGTCCATCACATCATTCTCCTAATGATGTGATCCCGTTATCAAATGACATCACATGTCAATGGCTAGGAAACCCTGACCATCTTTGATCAACGAGCTAGTTCACTAGAGGCATACTAGGGACATAGTGTTTGTCTATTTATCCACACATGCAATGTGTTTCCGATCACTACAGTTATAGCATGGATAATAAACGATTATCATGAACAAGGAAATATAATAATAAACACTTTATACATTGCCTCTAGGGCATATTTCCAACAGAATGGTTCGTCTGTGTACCCTAGATTGTTCAGATCCACTATTGTCATTCCGTACTGTGGGTCTACCTGTACCCCGCCTCCTGACAGATTAACCCATTTGCACTTAAACAAAGGGACCTTAAAATCATGTTCGTAGTCAAGTTCCCATATGTCCACTATGTAACCATAATATGTGTCCTTTCCCCTCTTGGTTGCTACATCAAAGCAGACACCGCTGTTTTGGTTGGTGCTCTTTTGATCTTGGGCGATCGTTTAAAATGTATTCCCATTTATCTCGTATCCTTTGTAAGTCAATACAGTTGAAGATGGTCCCCTGGACAACGAGAACAGCTCATCACAAATAGTATTGTCACCTCTGACACGTGTTTCCAACAAATCGCCAAAAGTCCTGATGTGTTCATGTGTAATCCAGTTGTCACACTCCTCCGGGTGTTTGGAGCACAGACTGTTCTTGTGTTCATCGACATACGGGGCCACCAAGATAGAGTTCTGTAGAACTGTGTAGTGTGCTTGAGACCAAGAATATCCGTCCCTGCATATTATTGAGTCCCTTCCAATCGTGCCTTTTCCAGTCAGTCTCCCCTCATACCGCGATTCACGTAGACCAATCTTCTTAAGGCCAGGAATGAAGTCGACACAAAACCCAATGTATGCCTCTGCGTAGGAAGTCCATGAGTGTTGGGCAGTGCTTGTCACTACTGCAACATCAACAAATTAAAATGGAACAAATGTTAAATATTACTACAACTTAAGAGAAATTGATCTTTGCCATAGGATTCAAAATAGAACATATATATTGCTATATCCTATATATATGCAATTTTCATATCCAAAGTTGTTCCCATTCGTTACTAGATTTATATGCCACCAGACATGAAAGCTCCATGGTAGGACACCAGACTACTACACTATACATAGTAGAATCATGCTTACATTTTTTAAGGATATTTGATTGGAACTTGAAGAGTATATGTGAGGATGCAAATAAATATAATCACGCTCCTTGGTAATTATCTAGGTCCGGATCATTTACAATGAGGGAAAGCATCACGAAGCTATGCAAGTTCATGATAGGATGATAACATCCCAACAATAATTGTTGGGGCCTGTTTTTATATTAGACCACACTTCATTTTAATTTTTTTGTATCCAAGTCAACAAATCATCACAATTTAGACTAAAAAGATATTTTGTAATAATAATTGTATGCATTAAGATGATAACATATTGATCTTTCCCATAGGATTCAAATTAGGACATATTTCTATCCGATGCAATTTTCATAATAATCTATACATTATTCATTGATCAAAGAAAACCCTCAAAACTCACCTTGCCCATTGGAAGATCAAGACATATTTTTTGAAACATAGCTGGATGACGGCAACATCTTCTTGCTTGGCTGTGTACTCGAGATCAAGACCTATGAACTTGTCATTCTCATCCGCCACTTCAAGCCATTTTTGAAAAAGGGAAAGAAAATGCGGCACCATGGCGCTGTCGTTCGTGTAGACGACATCGAGATTGGTCGTTCCATGTGCGAGCACCTCCCCGTAGTGAGTGATTGGATTCATGATAGAAGATATGGTGAAGAAGAGAGGAGAATGGAGGAGAAGAAGAGAAATGGAGGAGAAGAAGACATCGCTCGGCGAGGAGTACGGTTGCCTCTTTTTCGGAGAGCGAAGCATCGGGGATGCGAACCGTTCGAACCTTTAGTCCCGGTTTGAGCCACCAACCGGGACTAAAGGGGCTTGGAGAAGGAGAACGGTCACCCTATGGTCCCGGTTCCAGCCACGAACCGGGACCAATGGTTGTGGGCCAGGAGCGAGGCGCATTGGTCCTCGTTCGTGTCTGGAACCGGGACTAATGGGTCCAGACGAACCGGGACCAATGCCCCACGAGGCCCGGCCAGCCCCCTGGGCGCACGAACCGGGACGTATGCCCCCATGAGTCCCGATTCGTGACTGAACTGGGACTAATGGGCTGGCCAGGCCTGAACCAAAGCCCTTTTTTCTACTAGTGTGGCTTGAAGCACAGGAGCTTGTGCTTGAGGTAGGTGTCATCGTGGCAGCCTTCGATGAAGTACTAGATGGCCTGCACCTCGTGCACTCCTTCGCAGGAGTTATGGAGCTTGGTCCATCGGGTGAGGTAGTCGCAGAGGGCCTCGTCCGGCCCCTGAACACACATGGCTAGTTCACGGGGATGGCCTGGACGCTTGTAGGTGTCAGTGAAGTTGTAGACAAATGCTTCTTCGAAGTCGGTCCAGGTGTTGATGCTACCGGCTACTAGGTTGTTAAGCCAGGTGCGAGCCGAGATGATCAACATGAGGGGAGCGTAGCGGATGGCTACTCGCTTATTCCCTCTAGCGATGCCGACTGCGATGGTGTAGTCTATCAGCCAGTCCTCGGGCTTGGCAGTCTCGTTGTACTTTGGGGTGTCCCGTGGCAGACTAAAGATGGTCGGGAACGGCTCGTTGCAGATCCGGGGGCAGAAGCACGCCGGACCGATCGACCCATCCTCCTCGATGAGGGCCGACTACGCCAGTAGGATGAGGCGGAGGCATGCGTCGTTCTCGCTATGGGGTCCCGTGGTCTGAGCCGGGCCGCGAGCTCCGGGCGGCCGGCCAGCGGGACCGACCATGCCGGCTCATGCTAAGGGGGCAGAGTGTTCATAGCCGGCTTCTTATTTCCGGGCAGCTGGGAGCACCGGGGGTTTCTTGCCTCGGCCCGCTAGTTGGAGGCACGAGGTGAGCAGGAGTGCTGAGCCAGCTGACGGCCAGCAGCCCCAATGCCCTCGCCCTCGTGATGAGGACCCTCGGAGCAGGAGCTGCTGCTCGTTGGCAGTGTTGATGGGATCTTTGATGTGTTGCTCGCACGAGGCAGACTCTTCGCCTACCAAGGTAGCCAAGTCCTCATAGGCTACCTTGGTGGCCCACAGGTTGGCTGCGGGGGTGTTGTAGATGGGAAGGTTTCCATGACCATGCGGCGATGGTCCCACACAGCCTCACGCCAGCTGGGCTCGGTGCGGGCCGGGGTGAGACCGTAAGCAGAGATGTAGTCTCGCTGAGCGGCCTCCATTAGGCGCCGCTCAGCCAAGAGGGCGCTGGCATCCTCAAACAGCATGTGACGAGCCGCCTCTAGCTCGGCTGTGACGGCATCAGGGTTCGCTGTCGGGGCGTTCGGAGTGCTCAGACCCCTAAGGGTAGCGTGGAGCAGGTCCGAGGTACCGGCACAGGCAGTGGCTGCGTCAGCCTCGGCCTGCGCTCGGCCAGAGGAGGTGGAGGAGACGGTAGCCATCACTCCCATGCAGATGCGGGAGCAGTTGGACTCGACCGTGAGGAGCGCTCCAATGGACGAGGACGGAT
Source organism: Hordeum marinum (assembly GCA_022496015.1). NCBI lineage: Eukaryota > Viridiplantae > Streptophyta > Magnoliopsida > Poales > Poaceae > Hordeum > Hordeum marinum. The sequence continues at coordinate 482,027,716 of CM039674.1, forward strand.
CAGTGCAGTTGAGTATCTGGCTAGGGTACTCGTCGGCTGCTAGCTCGTCGGTTAGAGTCAGCTTGCCGAAGGGCTCGGTGTGCGCGACGATGTCAAGCGCGAGGTCGCCCCCGAGGTGCTTGCCGGGGGAGTTGACATCGTTGCCCGTAGAGCCTACCGGAGCAAGCCCCAGGCGCCTGCGGATCTATTCGGATGCGGAGCGGACGGAGGAGGTGGTGAAGGGTCCCACTCGGAGCGTTACTCCGACCGGCACCGAGTATGGCCCCACGGCGGGCGCCAACTGTCGTCATTTTCCCACGACAGATGCCATGGGTATGCTTATCGAAGGTTGTTGGGGCCGGAGGATGCCGACGGGCTCTGGGAGCGGGATTAGGCACAAGCGGTGACGGACACGCGATGTACACAGGTTCAGGGCCCTCCGTGGGAGGTAATACCCCTAGTCCTACCTGATATGGTTGATCGGTGAACGAGGTTACAATGGTGCTCCTTGGGTTGTTGTCTAGAGGTGTAAGAAGGAGCAGCCGGCTCCTCTTCCTTTGCTACGTGGGTGGATGTGGGATGAAGTGTTCCTTCGTAAGTGTGCTTTCTTGCTTGCCCTTTGCATGGGGGGCTCTAGGGGTTTTTATAGTCCAACCCCCTGGATTACAATATAGATAGAAGGTAGAGGGAGGGCCGTAGCCGTCAGCCTCTCTAAACGGCCATGGCGCCCCCGGCTGTAGGGTCCTGTTGTTGGTAGGGCCCGCCGGCTGGGACGTCCCATCGAGAGCTGGACGGGCTTGCACGGTACGTCCGAGCACTGGTCGCTTCATAGCACGGGTTGTCCTTCAGGGCATCATCTTGAGGTAGCCGACCAAGGTCAGTGGTACAGCCGGGTGCACTGTAGACACGCCGGGGCAGGTAATGGAGTGGTTGGAGGCGTACCGGCACTGTTGGAAGCCGGGTCACGGTTAACTGGAGTCATGGGCACTGTTGCCTCCACTCTGGCCATACGGGCACTGACCCTTGATGGGGTGGGGGCTACTGTTACCACGCACGCCTTGGCCATGGCATCCAATGCACGACCGGCTAGGGCACCTGGGGTTCCTGCCCCCAGCTGGCAGGCTTATCGCATCCGATCGAGCGTAGACAGCAGGACCGAGCCGACACGAAATGGCCGGCGGGGTGTAGCCGGACTGCAGGGGGATGCAGTTCGCCCTTCAGTCATTTCAGAAAGCTGGAGTTGTGGGTCGCTTTCGGCTACCCCGAGTTTACCCCCCTGACATGCAACACCTCCCGTTGCAGCAACGATAACATTGAACGATGACCTGCGAAAACTTGAAATCTCGGATATGCTATAAAAATCATCTCGTGTTCCTAAGAAAGGCCGACCAACTGGCAGAGAGGAGAGAAAGAAAATGTAGGTAGAGAAACAACATGATGAACAAAATAAGAAGGCGAAACAACAGGAGAAGAAACCAACAACATCAAGAAATCCAAGGCCTGAAAAAGGTTTGTTCGCTGCAAGCACTTCAATGAATTAGGACACAACATTCATACATGTGCCCCCTAAAAGCCGCGATGGAGGCGGCGTTAGGAGCCCCAAAATGCCAGTTCTGCTCTCGGGTTGGACATGTGGTATGTCTCCAATGTATCTATATTTTTTAATTGTTCCTTGCTATTATATTATTATTCTAGGGTACCTTTTGAGTATTTACTTACCAAATTATAATAGTTTTCGCACTAACCTATTATGTAACCCAGTGCCTAGTGCCAGTTGCTGTTTTCTGCGTGTGCTATAATATTATCATTCTATTGTACTTTTTGAGTATTCATTTACAAATTTATATTATTTTTAGCACTAACCTTTTAACCCAGTGCAAAGTGCTAGTTGTTGTTTTCTGCATGTTTTGTCTTTTCTGGTTACAATACCAAACGAAGTCCAATTTCCCCAAAACTTGTATATGATTTTTTTAGACCAAAAGAAGACCTAGAAGCTTTGGGATGAGACCAGACACCGCACAAAGGGGGAACGACACAATAGGGCACGCCAGGGTGGTCGGCACGCCCTGATATGTGGTGGACCCCTCGTGGCTCTCCCGACCTTGTTCTCTGGTCTATAAATACCCATATATCCCAGAAACCCTATGGAGCATCCCAAAACACTTTTTTTGCCGCTGCATGTCTCCGTTCCGCTGCGATGCCAAACAGAGTTCTTTTCCAGTGCCCTGTCGGAGGGGGGGGTCGATCATGGAGGGCCATCCTTGCTGGTCCCATGGTGATGTGTGAGTATTTCACCACAGACCTACAGTTCTGTAGTTAATACCTAGATGGCTCTCTCTCTCTTGATCTTCAATAGAATGATCATCCCATCTTAGCTTTGATCTATTTGATATTATTCTTTTATGTGGTGCATTTGTTGGGATCTGATGAATTGTGGGTTTATGTTCATATTATTCATGATAAATATTTGAGTCTTCTCTAAATTCTAATTATGATTCTTACACTACAGGAATCAGGCACATTGTCGTTTGCCATGGCAGACGACAAAGCATAGGCCCACGGATGGCAAACTCCTTTGCCGTCTGCCAACAAACGGCCCCACGTCCGGCATAGAAAGCTAAGGTAAAGGGGCTCTTTGCCGTCTGCTTTTGGTCAGTGGACGATAAAGATGTTTGTCGTTAGCCATGTAGGCCATGCTGGCGGCAAAGCGTGTGGACGTCACATGCACCAGGTTATCCCCGTTAGGTGGCTAACAACAACCTTTGTCGTCTGCTCGCAGACGACAAAGGGAGTTGCTCCTTTGCTGTCCGCCTGAGACGACAAAGAGGCAGGCTTTGCCATCTAGTCTCTGACAGTACTTTGCTATCGGCCCGCAGATGGCACAAGGAGCAGATCCTTTGCCATCAGCCAGCAGAGGACAAAGAGATCAAATGGCCCAGACCTGGTGCTACCATGTTGCACAGGTTCTTGTCACGTGGCTCCTTTTCCGTCTGTGGCAGACAACAAAGCCCCCTTTGCCATCGGTGGTAGACGGCAAAGTGACTATATTGCCTATTTTATTCTGTTTTTTGATATGTCCAAGCATTTTCATAGAAACTATATCCATGCCATATGGATATGATCATCCAACAAACATATCAAATCAAAGGTGCAAGTTTCACCATATTCTAATAGTTTCATCCATACATACATAGTTTCATCCATATGTAGCAAGTTTCACATAAGTTCATCGATACAAAGACAAACAGAAAGTAAACATGGGCAGTCCATCAATGCAAGCTACCGTGAAGTGAATCAAATCTGCAAAATAGGAAATAAGGAAGTTAGAAGAAGAATACTAGAAAAAGTAGTAGAAGAAGATCTAGAAGAAGAAGAAGATCTAGAAGAAGAACAAGATCTAGAAGAAGAAGAAGAGCTGTTTTTCTTCTCTTTCTCTTTCTCCTCTTGTTTTACTCCTTCTTATTGCTTATTGGTGTCATTTTAGAGCTAACCTAGGTAATTTTGCCACTTTTGACCTAACTAAGCTTATTGTGTCATTTTGCAAGAAAATAAGCTAAGTATATGGCATTTATGAGGTTACCAAGGTTATTACGCTATTTTTGAGTTAACTAAGATTTTTATGTCATTGTGGAGGAAACAAAAGATAACTATAAGTCATTTTAGAGCTAACCTAGGTAAAATAGGTCATTCTGGAGCTAAGTAAGCTTATTATCTCATTTTGTAGGAAACAAAGCTAAGTATAGGTCATTTCACAACTAACTTAGGTAAAATAGGTCATTTTGGAGATAAGTAAGTTTACTATGTTTATTTGGAGGAAACAAAGCCAAGTACATGCCATTTTAGAGCTAACTTAGGTAAAATAGGTCATTTTGGAGGTAAGTAAGCTTATTACGTCGTTTTGGAGGAAACAAAGCTAAGTATATGTCATTTATGAGCTAACCAAGGTAAAATAGGTCATTTTGGAGCTAAGTATGATCACTATCTCCCTTTGGAGAAAAGTAAGCCAAATATAGGTCATTTATGAGATAACCATGGTAAACTAGGCCATTTTGGAGCTAAGTAAGATTATTATGTCCCTTTGGAGGGAAATAAGCTAAGCATATGGCATTTATGAGCTAACCATGGTGATTATGCCATTTTTGACCTACGTAAGGTAATTTTGTCATAAATGAACTAAATAAGCTAAGCATAGGTCATTATTCATTTGTTAAGAAAAACACTAGAGAAAACTTACCGTCCTCGTCATCATAGAGGTGAAGCACCAGGGTTGCTCAGGCCAGTGTCACCTGGAGAAGGATGCCCTGGAGAAGGGTCGTGCGATGCAGCTCAAGAGTTATGATGCACCAAAGATCATTTGTAAAGTCTCGTTAGCATGATGACACTGTAATGTTAAGACTAGTAACTAATGACCATTCAAGTGAAACTCGTCGTTCCTGCTGTGGTAATGAATGGCATCGGCGGAGAGGCCTGGCCGGCCTTCTCGCAGATAGACTACACATTTAGTTTTGACAAGTCAATCATATTGGTTATTAATGAAATGAGCCTTTAGTGCATGATTTTCCTAATATGAAGAAGAAACTTACCACGATGAGCTTGTACATGGCCCGGTGAGACGCGTCATTCCATGCCCTCTCCTCCTCCAACAACCTAGTCGTCCTCTCCTCCAACTCCCTCTCCTTCTCCGTGGCCTGCCGGTCCCTATCCTCCAGAAGCACCTAGGTTGCCTCTCTCTCTATTTGAATAGCAGCCTGCAACACAACTCCTCATTAGCATTGTAATCATCTTTGTTCGCACACACAATGTAATGGAGGAAAAATATCTGAGCCGTATAACTAACCTCGATAGCGAGCTCAACTGGCCATGGACGAGGCCTTATCTCAGGACAAGAGCTCGTTTGGCACTCCTTGATCTTCCGGAGAGTTCTAGAAGACCGTATAAGTCCTTATACAATGGCTATCGAGCCATGGGTCCTCCTGCTGCCAGCTATAATCACCAACTCCAGATCAATAGGATGCTGGCTCGGGTTAAAGCCCTCCCCACTCAATGCCTTCCCCACATCTTTGTACCTCACAAGCTTGTGGTGGGAGGAGATGTTGGTGAAGTTCTCGGGATGATCAAGGTTAGACTCACAGAATGCCTTCGCCTTCTTGTACAAGGCAGTATGGGTCATGGCATAGAGGTCGTACACCTCTGGCACCTCCGTGTTATTATGATGCGCCTAAAAGAGAGGGAGATGAACAAAGTATTAGTAATGGGCTAAAGCTAGCATCAAGAATAAATTGCATGAATCATGATGCAAACCACATACCCAGTTCTGCCTGAACTGATATAAGTTGGCGCTGCCTTGATGGTGTGGCACACCAACCATTTTGGCATGCTGGTCCTTGGCGTTGTTGTGGACGGCTAGCCATTGGTCTGAGCACCACTCATCCACCAACGCCTTCCAACAACCCATCTTATCCGCACACCATCTTGGAGGCTTCTGATTATGCAAATGATGATTTTTGGCTTTGTAGTGTGCTGTCATGAAGTTTGTCGCCTCCTCGGTAATGAATGCCTCGGCCGTCGATGCTTTAATTCTACATTTTGCTCGAAGCATCTTCTGTATCCTGTCAGCTGCGTAGCACCAACGATTTTGTATGACCCCTCAATCTTGCCTCGGTCGGGAGATGCAAAATCAAATGCTGCATTGTATTAAAGAAGCTCGGTGGAAATATATTCTGTAATTTGCAGATCAACTCTGGCGCCAACTCTTCCATTTCATCAATCTGGCACACCAGGTGATAGTTCTTTCACACAAAGAGAATGGAAGAAATATCTCAGCTCTGCTAGTACTAGACATTCATCCTCACGGATAAAGCCACACAACATCACCGACATTACCCTCTCAAGACATATGTTCCAATCATGACTCTTGAGACCAAATTTTTTCAATTTTTCAAGACTCACTCCCATCTTTAGATTCGTTGCATAACCATCGGGGAACATCAACTGCATTTTCACTCACAAGATCATTTCCCTCATAGCTGGCCTTCCAAGATTGAACCATGCCTTTGGCTTGGTCCAGTTACGCTTTCCTTTCGGTTGTCGCACGTTTTGTAATGGTCTATCACATAGAGCCTCCTGATCGACTCTAACCTTAGGATTATCCTTTGACTTTCCCTCTATGCCGAACAATGTACCGAAAAGGGCCTCGGTGATATTCTTTTCAGTGTGCATCACGTCGATGTTGTATGGGCAAAGGAGGTCTTTGAAGTAAGGTATATCCCATAAGAATGTCTTGTGAGTCCAGGAGTGTTGCGAATTATACCCTTTGAACTACCCTGGATGCTCTAGATTAGGCTCGAGAGCATTTAACCGGTCCAGGGTCTGTTGGCCTGTCAAGGCAGGTGGTGTAGAGTTTTTGACAACTCTACCTTTGATGAAATTCTTCTTGTCTTTTCTGAGCTTATGCCGAGGATCCAGGAACTATCTATGCAAGTCGAAGCAAGAAAACTCATGACCCGCCTGCAGCCAATAGAACTGAAGAGCTGCCTTGCATGTGGGGCATGGGAACCTTCCATGCACACACCAGCCAACAAATTGCGCATACGTCGGCAAGTCATGCATCGAGTATGTCTACCACACATGAATCATGTAGTTTTATTTTGTAGCAGCATCGTATGTCTTGATGCCATTATCCCAAGCTTCTTGCAATTCATCCTTAAGCGACTACATGTACACATTCATATTCTTCCCTAGATAGTTGGGCCCTGGAATTATCAATGTCAGGAAAATGTTCTTTCTTTGCATAATCTATCCAGGGGAGACTAAATGGAATGACAAATATAGGACAACAACTAAATTGGGTTCCCGTCATACCAAACACATTGAACCCATCCATGCTGATGGCGACTCGAGGATGCATTGGATCTGCCACTTTATCCTTATGCAATGCATCGAAGTGCTTCCATGCAAAAGCATCTGAAGTGTTTACCAACATCCGATTCCCATCTACATCTATTTTTGTTCTTTTGCGCAATTTGTGCCATGTCATATGTCTGGCTGTCTCTTCGACCATGCAAATACGTTGAAGTCTTGGTACGATTGGCATATATCGAAGAACATTAATGGGGATTTTTGTCTGAATCTTCTCAACCATACCATTGTCTACCACAATATACCTGGAAGACTTGCAAATGGGGCAATAGTTCAAGTCCACATAGTCAAGCACATCCATTCTCACATGCATCTATCTTCTCATAGGGCATCTTAAGTACACAGAGGATTTTGTCCGACTGGTACAAGTTTGCAAGCATTACATGGCCTTTGGGAACAAAGCGTGCAAATATTGTCATCATCGTGTCGTAGCATTAACTTCCCAGGTTGAATTGAGCCTTCGGAGCAATTACTTGCGCGATGTTATCTAGCTGACAAAGCTCGGTGTGCTCGTGGAGAGGACGTTTTGAAGACTCCAACATTTAATAGAAGGCCTTTGGAGATTCCTCCATCTCACCTTCCGAATTCCGAGCATCATCAAAGTCTTGCACCGTGTCTTCAATCTTGGTACATGCTTGCCGGTGGGACGATGAACCACCTCTGCTCTAACATGTTGGGCAGACTCACCATGAAATGTCCACACCATATAATCAGGCGTAAAACCCCACTTCTTCAGGTGTTTACCCATTTCACCCTTTGTCCTCTTTTTAAAGGTTTCACACCGGACATAGGGGCACCAGGTTATTTCTTGGCCTTTTGCAAATGCAGCTCTCACAAACCCCTTGGATTTTGTTAACCATTCATTGGTCATGTTTTTCTGACTAGTGTGACTAGTGTACATCCACGCATGATCACTCATCTTTCCTAGCAACTAGAAACATAAGAAATATATATATAATTCAGCGTATATATTCATCAGTTAATAAAGTTTGTCAGTTTTATTACGTCCATGCAACCTACACGGTAATAGGTAAGATAGGTCTGAATCCCACCCGAGTATGTGTAGATTGGATTCGTTTCCCCCTGCGCTGCTCCGGATCCAGCGTAGAATTTTGGAAGCACCTCCCCGCTATTCTCCTCATACAGGTCTCGTCAATAAACAAAGAGGATGTGTACCTGGAGAACAACAGGGAGGCACTGACGAAATTATGCATCGGATCCGGAGCAGAGCATATGGGAAAACGAACCCAATTTACAAATACTGAGACTGTCCATGGATAATGTTGGACAATTCGAAAGGATGGCGGTTATAAATATGCATACTGATGTCGCCCTTTCGAACGGGATACGCATACTAGTCATGCATACTGATGATTGAAGACACATATAGCTAGCAAGTTTCATTGGCACGAAGACTGGAACGGAGCAAATTAAGGGGGGAGGAGGAGAAGTCATTTGTGCTCACCCACGAACACAGGGCGGAGCTCGTCCAACGCAAGGGGAGTTCATTGACCAACTGCACATTGAAATAAACACGATCAACACAACTATGATGATTTTATAACAAAATTGGAAAATATATGACCTAACTCATAATTTACGAAACTATGACCCCGTCGGCCTCTGGAAGAGGGGTCGTGGGTCGGGGTTCAGTGGCGTCGAGAGTCAGTGGTGTCGAGGGTCAGTGGCGTCAGCGTGTCGGGACCCCGGTCCTAAGCCATAAGAATCTAGCCTATAACACATCACATCACTTTGCAGTCTCACACATGGTTATCTCCATGGATGCCACCTTACCTGGGCCGGGACCGTTTGCGTCTTTTGACTCATGTATGTGAAAGTGTTGCTAGCATTCAAATGTCAAAGAACCCGGGACGACATGACTAGTCATAGAACCAAAGTGGCACATCCATACAGGGACATGCATAAGTAACCCAGCAATGCCGGTATCGATCTCTAGCGTGTGTAGACGAGTCATAGCAAGCTACAAGGACTCCATTACGCCATGGGACATAAATGTCATCACTACACGTGGACGAGTCGTAGCAGGCTACAGGGACTACATTACACTACGAGACATTTCCCCGAAGGGACAGAAAAAGCAGCAAAGAAGGATACATGCCGGTCAATCAATGTGTCCGGAGCAGTAGCATGCTACCAAGGCTCGATGGAGGCACAAAGAGGCATTTCCCCATAAAGAGTACTACTAAAGTCACACAACTAGGTGTCGGATCCCATACATACCGTTGCACGTCACACGTACGCACGACATGCCCGATATGCATAAATACAACCATGGCATCACAACATAACCATACAATATTACAACATTTATTTAGAAGGCTCGAAAGAGCCAATACAATAAGATGTTACAAACAGGGGTCACAAGACCCAACATTCAGAGCATTCAAACAAGCAAGCGGAAGTTAAACATCTACAAAAGTGGCTAGAGGAGCCTGAAAAGCTACAACGACCCTACCAAAGGAACCAAACCTCTGTCTGGGATTCCCAAGCTAATCCAGTCAACATCAAACTTCACATCATAAAACCACTAATGAGACTGACGTCTCCTCTACAAAAACATTAATTAAGAAAATGTGAGTACAAGAGTACCCAACAAGACTTACATCAGAACTATCTACATATGCATCAGTATCAATGAAGGGGTTGTGGAGTTTAATGTAGCAAGCCAGCTTTGACTCTTGGCTAACCTATACTATGACTAAAAGTGCTATCTTTAAGATGGGATAGCGCACACGAGTCCACATATTCACCAATCAATACACCACTATGGATCCACTCTCATCTCCCTACGAGAAGGCCATCCATAGCACTCACGCTTATCTTGCGTATTTTAGAAGTATTCATTTCACTTATCTATGAACCACATAAGTTCTCCAAGTAGTCCATATCCGAGGACGCGGCTATTCGAACAGATTCATAAACCTACAGGGGTGTCCTTCTTCACACACGCTCCCGCCACTTATCGCCATGTGCACGAAAAAGGCACCTCAACAACCTTCAAGCGGAAGCCCAGTGAGGGAGTCGGCCATGACCGTCAATCACACAAGACCCTAGTCCAGGTTTATCGCCTATTTGAGACTGAACCTGCACGGAAGTCCAGCGGAAGTTTCCGCTATGGCCTCAAACGATGTGCGCTGGGTTCCCAAGCCCACCGTTTGGGTGCCACTTGGTACACCGTGCCACTGTGCCTGTACCGTATCATAGCCCACCCCGTCGGGCAGCGCTATGCAGGGCTGCCAACACATTTCCTACAAACACCAGAAACTAGTTAAACCTCCTGGACAGAGGTTTAGGCGATTAATAAGCCGAGAGGGTCAATTAAGTATCCCAACGTGCGGTAGTATCTTTTCTTGGATAACATAAACATAACTCAATTCTTAAGGTCCGTCCCAATGAGACAACCTGCCATGTACTCCTACATGACCTCTCATCACTACCTTTACCAAATTGTGTTCACACACTTAGCTCTCACACAGTAGGACATGAACACTGTCATTCTGATTCATCGCCCGGATGAATCAGACCCAACACGACACGACTCTAAGCATAGCAAGCACAGTAAGTATACATGCATGGATGAGTAAGCACAACAAGGCTCAGGCAGTTGCTACTCATGCTAAGTGGTTTCAACTATTTACTGTGGCAAAGACAGGTCATGCAAAGGAATGGGTTCAACTACCGATGACATGTAACAGTTGAATCGTTGTTGTCCTAATGCTGTAAAAGAGAGAAGGAGTGGGAGAGTGGGTTTATGTCAATATGCTCAAGTTTTTTTTGCTTGCGTGACAATTCTGAAGATATCACTTCTCTTCATCAGTGTCAACGTTCACATTGTCGGAACCATCTTCTACCGAGAGGGAACAAGCACTGGAAAATAGGAAGAAAGAACACATTCAATGCAATGCAACAATCATGATGTATGACATGGCATATTAAGGTACTGAATTGATCTAGAGGAATAATTATCCAGGTGAATTGAAGTGGAATTCAAACAAGTTTGAATTCCTACTCCAAATGATATTTCATATATTGTCCTAATCATAAAATGTCCTACTTGGTGATTTTAACTTTCTCAAACATGCATGATCATGGCATAAACAGATTCATTGGATTTTTCTGATCATTTGTCATATATAAATTATTTTCATCTGACTTACAGATTATTTTCTATGATTTTTGGAAGTTTTAAACATTTTCTGGAATTTATAAATCATTTAGTAATTATTTTAAAACCAGAAAGGATTAACTGCGTCAGCCTGATGTCATGCCTGCGTCACCAGGTCAACAGACCCTGGTCAAGGTCAACCTGATGTGTGGGGTCCACACGTCAGTGTCACAGAGACTTAAAAGGGTTTAATTAATCTTAATTAAAATTTAACAGGGCTTTGGGCCCACTTGTCATTGGGTTAGATTTAATTAATTATTAATTAGGGCTTAACAAATCTCCTAGCAGGCTGGGCCCACCGGTCAGTGAGTCAGGCTAGCGAGGTCATCGCCGGCGACCAAAAGAGACGGCGGTGCCCATCGGGCTTTGCCCACACGCAACCAATCGACAAGCTGAGGCCACCGGCGAGCAGCTCGTACTCGCCCGCATCAAACGGAGCAAGTAGCTAGGCGAGGGGAGGCCTACATCGACGGCGACGACGAAATGGGCGGTCGCCAGAGCTCGGGCACATATGGACGTGGGGCTGCAGTGCACGGGGAGTCTAGCTAGGCGGCTCTACGACATCCTAGGACCTTTAGGAGCTCAACTACGAGCCCTAAATGCGAGCTGCGGTCACTCTAGGGATGGAGATGCCATGGATGGCGACGGGAAGCTCTCGGCTCCAGTGGGTCTAGGGCCTTGAGGGGGAAATCGAGCAGGGGAGAAGAGGGATTCACCATGGAAGCTTATCGCGAAGCTAATGGGCTCGAGGGAGAGGTCGGGGATGCTCTGGGGGCAGCGAATTCGACGTAGACGGCAGGGGTCAGAGAAGAAGGACACGGTCGTCGTCTTCGGGGCTTACTGGCGCGATTCCTCTAGCGTGGACGGGCAACTCGATGTGGAAGAGCTCTTGGACCGACTAGAGAGGCGAGGGGTGTCCGGTGGCTACGGGGCAATGGCGGCGGTCCTCTCGGGTCCGAGAGGAAGAGAGGACAGAGGGGAGGAGAGAGAGCAGCAGGGGGGAATGGGTCCAGAGGAGGACTCTAGGCGTCCTCGTGGCGTCTATGGGAGACTGGGGAGTGCCACGACGAAGCAGGAGCTGGCGACCTCCGTGCGCGCGCGTGCGTCACCTCGCCTCTGCCAGTAGGCAGAGGTTGAAGATGACCACGCCACCCCTGGTGGGCTGGGCCTCCAGGTGGCCTGCGCCAGGTAAAGCCTCTTCCTTTCCTATTTTCTTTTGTTTTCTGTTTAATCTTTTTGACATTTGTTTTGGCTTTAAATAAAAGTAGTTAGGCATTTCATAAAATCCTGCAAACTTTTATGTGAGCTAGGAATAAATAGTTAGTGCCACATAAAAAATTTCAGAATTAATGGACTTATATTTTATCTAAAATAAATATAAATCCAATGCAACTATTATTTGATTAGTTCCAATACCCAATATAAAATGTTTGTGTTACTCCAAAATATTGTATGGCTTTTTTAGATCAATAAAATATTTTATTAGAAAAGTTGAACATTTTCTTGAATTTATTGGAAGCAGTTTTCCTGTTGCTTGCTTGTCAAAAACTGGAATGGTGAGGCTTGATCATTTCCTCATTTCATTTTCATCTGAAAATAAATATGCATGCATGAATGCAATAGCAAGCAAAAATGGAATTAGGGCTGTGACAACTCACCCCCACTAAACAAGAATCTCGTCCCGAGATTCAGGCGTAGGTTCAGAGGACAAAGGGGACACAACTACCACAATCTTTACGATCCAATATCTCTTCTCGAAGATGTTGCTTCACTTCTTCATCTTGACTTTGACATCTTTGCCTTTCAAGATCTTCATCCAACACGATGACAAAAGGAATAAGAGAGGTCTACAAGATTCGATCTTCTCGGAGATCGTGCAACTCATGATCAACCCATGGAATGAGACGTAAAAACGGCTCTCGAGTTGAGACACAAAACACATATTGATAATGATGGAATGACATAGATGACGGAGGTTCAATTGTTAGGCAACAATTCCACGCTAAACAGATCGCGAGGAGGTTTCAAAGTAGCGAGGAGTTAGTTGCCCTTATACCATAACAGGCACCTTAGATAAGGTGACTCGTAAGATTATCCCTTAAGTGGCAAAAAGAATTACTTTTGATACAAAGATCATTGAAACTCTTCATGCCAGCCCAAGGCAATTCATACCGATCATTTGAAGGAATTCGAAAGAATGGCATACTTAGATCTGAATAGAAACTAGAGCTATAAAACAACTCGGTAATGGAGGGCACATTCCAATTAATACCAAGAGTATAACCCAGTGTCTGAGCGTGCTCTCAAGAACTTGAGCATTTCCATATTCATCAAAGTTTTACCAACATCCGTGCCAAGGATCCTGGCAACACCTCATACTACCATGATGAATAATGATGGAGGATGAAGTTGCAAAGGAAGACAACACTTTCTCAGGTTTCACCTTTGCTATGCCAAGGAAGCGAAATCTGCAAGATTGACCAAGAGACATTTATCACTCCGCTTCTAATGTTCTCCTTGATGAAATAGCGTAATCCAGTTATAATTCGGGTTTTGTCACTAGAGCATCAAGTAAAGGTCGTACTTCGGGATCTCAAAGGGGTCCATGAGGAATAATTTCTAGAGCAAGTCATACAAGGTCCTCATGGGGAGGTGGCCAAGTTGCTGAAACAAGATAATATAATAGTAGGTCTTCCGGATAGGTATGTTAGCCACAACATTCCTTTGCCGGGTTACAGAGAAACCAATCTTATAATTCTTGGGGAAACAACCCAACCATCATATCTGCCTGAGATTCAGATATGGTTGGTGTCAGGGTATTCCAGACTCAGCATGTCTGAAAGTGAAAGGTTGCGACACCATTTGAAGAGATGACGTTGCGAGATTCTCGGGAGATGAACCACGGAAGCCAACTCCAAAACATGAGTTGGATTGCAAGACACATGTGAACACGATGTCCAGGACAAGCATGACTACATGGACTTACAACAAAACACTACCGAGTTCGGTTTAGGAACCATCATTGCGGATAACGAAGTCGGGTGCAAGTCCGTCTGGTACCTTCAGGAGTAACACTTAACTTATTTTCCTTGAACAAGTCAATCAGGGGCTTGGTGTGCTAGGGAATACATATGGAATGGAGGGGTCAGCCTATCAAACCATAGCATACTTTGCACATGCATGACTAACTTGGAATGATTCCAAAGGAAGCAAAATGAACTTTCTCGATTTCATAGCGACAACTTGCATCAACTGCACGTGATCTGAGAGGAGATCACTTCTTACATCTAGCATATACTTCACGAACGAAACATGAAGATATACCTACAAAGTTTCCAACAATAGCTTAATGTTCATCATGAATCATGGAGCAGATGGAAATGTTGTCAATGGGCTCAACAACAATTCATCAAGGTATCCATATAAATGGAATTCCACAACTATGAGAACAAGGTGGTAGCATTGGTTAGACCAAAGATATAACAGTGTATACTCGAGGATACCTCTCACGAGTAAAAACAACATTAGGAAAATCCTTGGTTCTAATTTTGATTTGACGATAGCCCATACTCAAATCAAAGGTTGAACAAGACAATAAGTGCAACAATTGATCACAAGGATTAATTGATGAAGATATCATAGTTCTTCGACACCCACACAAGAAACCCCTTTGGAAATAACTAAGCCAGGCAAAGGTTTTATCTTCCAACTCTCCAAGTTGTTGTTTAGCTTCACCAACTAGTTCAGGGATATTCAACACAGGATCTTGGAGAAAGGGTGGCTTATAGAAAACCCATCTTGATCACAAACTCAACATAACGGTCAAGGAACACCTTGGTAATAATTCCGAGAAGATATTCAGAAAATCACAATCCATCGATATGTTATCAAGCTCGAGAACAATCTTGCTTTTCAAGACAAGACGATATGATCAAC
The DNA here is from genome assembly GCA_022496015.1 of Hordeum marinum. NCBI lineage: Eukaryota > Viridiplantae > Streptophyta > Magnoliopsida > Poales > Poaceae > Hordeum > Hordeum marinum. The sequence continues at coordinate 482,042,735 of CM039674.1, forward strand.
AGAGTGAAGGATTGATACATTCCTAACTCATTGACCCAAAAGTGCACCATGGAAAATGGACTAGGTAGCACGATCAATCTTAGTATGAAAATTCAATGACCATCACACCAAGAGTGAGATTATTGTCCATTAACTACCAAGCAACAAAGTTTCTAGGAGTATTGATTTCACACATCACGATTCACTTGTCGGTGTTCTGGTTATAGACAACACAAAGACCGGGGAATGAATGATGATGACTATCACTATCACTACATAAAGATTTCATAAGAGGGAGTGCAGTTCTCATGATAATCTTGACATGAAGAGGGTAATACCTCAAGGTAGAACAGAGCAAAAGCTGGATTGGCATTTTGATCTGCGGATTACAACTGCTTTGACCCAATCCGAGAAATGGATGATGTATCGGAGTTTGCTTATCCTAGTCATTCTGAAATAGAATGGCTTGACAGACCACAAAAATAGTCGACATCGATAACACAATGCATGACATACTCTTGACTATCCATTGCTAGATAAAGGTCAGTATACAATTGAAAAGGGGCAACTCAAGAGCACATGCTTTTTCTTGAGTTGTAGATGAATGGATTGAATATGTCAAACAGAGTTCAACATGTCTCTTCCAGATAATCCATGCAGAAATGAAGAATTGGCAGACTCTCAACTATGGGATGGAGAACTCATCAAGAGCACTCATGTTGTGATCTTTCGTTCACAAAGAACTTCTGACATAACTGATTCAGGGTATTGGAAGAATGATATACCACAATCTTGAGGACTATAACAAGGTTACTAATATCCTAAAGGAACGAGAAAATACTATCAACGGGAATGAGCAAAATGATCCTTGGGTTCAAGAACCCAAATACAGAATACCTATTGTCTAAGTAGCATCACAACATTCTTTTGATGACGATGGCCAGAATTATCACACTGGAAACTAAAGACACTACTAGACTATTGGGTGGTTCATTGAAACAACATGGGTTCCTAAATACCTTCATCGAACACATCGAGGTAATACAGTACCTCGACTCAAAACTTAGTGTGCTTTGTTTGGCCTGAAAGACATTGACTCAAGATGAAAGAGTTTTGCAATTGCATCAGATAATTTAGAAACCTTCGATAACTCGGACAACATAACGGCTGTACGGGCATGAAATATGAGGCAACCTGCACAAGAAAACTAACAGCATGACAAAGAATTCTTATAGAGGTATCGATCCAGAAAGACAACATCTTTCCTGCAGGTCTCTGCCATTGTAACTCGTCATCCTAATAGATAGATGAGAAGGCCTAGTTCTTAATCCCCGTAGAATAAGGAAGAGGGTGACTCAGAATCAGAATGACACAAGGAAAGGAGTAAAAAGAGCCTTACGTTCCCTTCCACAATCAATTCCCTTTTATAACTTAGCAGTTCTAGACTCAACATCGACCAGTTTGGCTTGGTAATCCTACAGGCAATCAAGCTCTGATACCAAAGCTATCGGGACCCCGATCCGAAGCCATAAGAATCCAGCATGTAACACATCACATCACTTTGCGGTCTCACGCACGGTTATCTCCATGGCTGCCACCTTACTTGGGCCGGGACCGGTTGCGTCTTTTGACTCACGTATGTGAAAGTGTTGCTAGCATTCAAATGTCAAAGAACCCGGGCCGACATGACTAGTCGTAGAACCAAAGTGGCACATCTATATAGGGACATGCATACGTAACCCAGCAATGCAGGTGTCGATCTCTAGCGTGTGTAGACGAGTCATAGCAAGCTACAAGGACTCCATTACGCCGTGGGACATAAATGTCATCACTTCACGTAGACGAGTCGTAGCAGGCTACAGGGACTCCATTACACTGCGAGACATTTCCCCTAAGGGACAGACACAGTAGCAAAGAAGGATACATGCCGGTCAATCAATGTGTCCGGAGTAGTAGCATGCTACCAATGCTCGGTGGAAGCACAAAGAGGCAGTTCCCCGTAAAGAGTACTTCTAAAGGCACAAAACTAGGTGTCAGATCCCATACATACCGTTGCATGTCACACGTACGCACGACATGCCCGATATGCATAGATACAACCATGGCATCACAACATAACCATATAATATTACAACATTCATTTAGAAGGCTCGAAAGAGCTAATAGAATAAGATATTACAAACAGGGGTCACAAGACCCAACATTCAGAGCATTCAAACAAGCAACCGGAAGTTAAACATGTCTATGTAGAGACATCTACAAAAGTGGTTAGAGGAGCCTGAAAAGCTACAACGACCCTACCAAAGGAACGAGACCTCTGTCTAGGATTCCCATGCTAATCCGGTCAACATAGAACTTCACGTCATAAAACCACTAATGAGACTGACGTCTCCTCTGCAAAAACATAAATTAAGCAAACGTGAGTAGACTTACATCAGAACTATCTACATATGCATTAGTATCAATGAAGGGGTTGTGGAATTTAATGCAGCAAGCCAGCTTTGACTCTTGGCGAACCTATACTACGACTACAAGTGCTTTCTTTAAGATGGGATAGCGCACACGAGTCCACATATTCACCAATCAATACACCACTATGGATCCACTCTCGTCTCCCTACGAGAAGGCCATCCATAGCACTCACGCTTATCTTGCTTATTTTAGAAGTATCCATTTCACTTATCTATGAACCACATAAGTTCTCCAAGTAGTCCATATCCGAGGACGCGGCTATTCGAACAGATTCATAACCCTGCAGGGGTGTACTTCTTCACACACGCTCCCGCCACTTCTCGCCATGTGCACGAAAAAGGCACCTCGACAACCTTCAAGCAGAAGCCCAGCGAGGGAGTCGGCCACGACCGTCAATCACACAAGACCCTAGTCCAGGTTTATCGCCTATTTGAGTCTGAACCCACACGGAAGTCCGGCCGATGTTTCCGCTACGGCCTCAAATGATGTGCGCAGGGTTCCCAAGCCCACCGTTCGGGTGCCACTTGGTACACCGTGCCACTGTGCCTATACCACATCATAGCCCACCCCATTGGGCAGCGCTATGCACGGCCGCCAACACTTTTCCTACAAACACCAGAAACTAGTTGCAACTCCTGGACAGACGTTTAGGCGATTAATAAGCCGAGAGGGTCAATTAAGTATCCCAATGTGCGGTAGTATCTTGTCTTGGATAACATACACAGAACTCAGTTCTTAAGGTCGGTCCCAATGAGACAACCCGCCATGTACTCCTACATGACCTCTCATCGCTAAATTTACCAAATCGTGTTCACACACTTAGCTCTCACACAGTAGGACATGAACACTGTCATTCTGATTCATCACCCAGATGAATCAGACCCAACACGACACGACTCTAAGCATAGCAGGCACAGTAAGTATACATGCATGGATGAGTAAGCACAACAAGGCTCAAGCAGTTGCTACTCATGCTAAGTGGTTTCAACTATTTATGGTGGCAAAGACATGTCATGCAAAGGAATGGGTTCAACTACCGATGACATGTAACAGTTGAATCGTTGTTGTCCTAATGCAGTAAAAGAGAGCATGAGCGAGAGAGTGGGTTTATATCAATATGCTCAAGGGGTTTTTTGCTTGCCCGACAGTTATGAAGATATCACTTCTCTTCATCAGTGTCAATGTTCACATCGTCGGAACCATCGTCTACCGAGAGGGAACAAGCACCGGCAATCAGGAAGAAAGAACACATTCAATGCAATGCAACAATCATGATGTATTACATGGCATATTAAGGTACTGAATTGATCTAGAGGAATAATTATCCAGGTGAATTGAAGTGGAATTCAAACAAGTTTGAATTCCTACTCCAAATGATATTTCATATATTTTCCTAATCATAAATGTTCTACTTGGTAATTTTAACTTGCTCAAACATGCATGATCATGGGATAAACAGATTCATTGGATTTTTCTGATCATTTTTCATATATAAATTATTTTCATCTGACTTACAAGTTATTTACTATGATTTTTAGAAGTTTTAAACATTTTCTAGAATTTAAAAATCATTTAGTAATTATTTTAAAACCAGAAAGGATTAACTGCGTGAACCTCATGTCATTCCTACGTCAGCAGGTCAACAGACCCTGGTCAAGGTCAACCCTGACGTGTGGGGTCCACACGTTAGTGTCACAGAGACTTAAAAGGGTTTAATTAATCTTAATTAAAATTTAACAGGGCTCTAGGCCCACTTGTCATTGGGTTAGGTTTAATTAATTAGTAATTAGGGCTTAACTAAGCTCCTGACCGGCTGGGCCCACCGGTCAGTGAGTCAGGCCGACGAGGTCGTCGCCGGTGACCAAAAGAGACAGCGGTACCCATCGGGCTTTGCCCACACGCAACCAATCGACAAGTTGAAGCCATCGGCAAGCAGCTCGTACTCGCCCGCATCAAACGGAGCAATTAGCTAGGCGAGGCGAGGCCTACATCGACGACAGCGACGACATGGGAGGCCGCCGGAGCTCGGGCACATATGGACGCGGGGCTGCAGTGCACGGGGAGGCTAGCTAGGCGGCTCTATGGCATCCTAGGAGCTTTAGGACCTCAACTGCAAGCCCTAATGCGAGATGCGGTCGCTCTAGGCACGGCGACGCCATGGCCGGCGACGGGAAGCTCTCAGCTTCGGTGGGGCTAGGGCCTTGAGGGGGAAATCGAGCAGGGGAGAAGAGGGGTTCACCATGGAAGCTCACCGCGAAGCTAATGGGCTCGAGGGAGAGGTCGGGGATGCTCTAGGGGCGGCAAATTCGACGTCGACGGCCAAGGACGGAGAAGAAGGACACGGTCGTCGTCTTCAGGGCTTCCCGGCGCGATTCCTCTAGCGTGGATGGGTAACTCGATGCGGCAGAGCTCTTGGACCGACTGGAGAGGCGAAGGGTGGCCCGTGGCTGCGGGGCGACGACGGCGGTCCTCTTGGGTCCGGGAGGAAGAGAGGGTAGAGGGGAGGAGAGAGAGCAGCATTGGGAATGGGTCGAGAGGAGGACTCTAGGCATCCTCATGGCGTCTATGGGAGACCGGGGAGTGCCACGGTGAAGCAGGAGGTGGCGACCTCCGTGCGCGCGCGTGCGTCACCTCGCCTCTGCTAGTAGGCAGAGGTTGAAGATGACCACGCCACCCCTGGTGGGCTGGGCCTCCAAGTGGCCTACACCAGGTAAAGCCTCTTCCTTTCCTATTTTCTTTTATTTTCTGTTTAATATTTTTGACATTTGTTTTGGCTTTAAATAAAAGTAGTTAGCCATTTCATAAAATCCCGCAAACTTTTATGTGAGCTAGGAATAAATAGTTGGTGCCACATAAAAAGTTTCAGAATTAATGGACTTATATTTTATCTATAATAAATATAAATCCAATGCAACTATTATTTGATTAATTCCAATACCCAATATATAATGTTTGTGTTACTCCAAAATATTGTATGACATTTTTAGATCAATACAATATTTTATTAGAAAAGTTTGAACATTTTCTTGAATTTATTGGAAGCAGTTTTCCTGTTGCTTGCTTGTCCAAAATTGGAATGGTGAGGCTTGATCATTTCCTCATTTCATTTTCATCTGAAAATAAATATGCATGCATGAATGCAATAGCAAGCAAAAATGGAACTAGGTCTGTGGCACGGGGTCTGGCGTCGGGTGTCGATGGTCAGTGGCGTCGGGAGTCAGTGGCGTATGTCGGGAGTCAGCCTTGCCCAACCTATCTTGCTACTCGATGAACAGATAAAATAACTCACATGATGAGGAAGAAGAGGATGAATATGACAGTTTACCCAGGTTCGGGCCTCTGCGAAGCATAATACCCTACTCTTTCTTTGGTGGATTGCCTCTCGAGGAGGTGAGGTGGATGAACAAGTACAGTGTTTTGGGGCCTCTTGAGGGCTCTCAGTGGTTTCCGAGGCTCCTTGTGGTTTGGCGAGTGGTGGAGTTGGTCTATAGGGTTCGGTTCTGATCGGATCAGATTGGGTCGGAATCAACGAAGCAGCCTACCCTCTATATATAGCGATGTCCCGGGTCCTCTTGCCTTATCGCCATGGTAGGAAGGGATCCCACAACGGCCAATTTTGAAGGGGGGCATGGGTTCATGCTCTCCCTACCCAAAGGCTGTCTTTGCCTGCAAAGTAGTTGTCAACGCTGGAGGGACGGGCTCAGCGATGACGTCTATCCAGTGGAGCTAGTGGTTGCGGTCTTGTTGCACCGGAATGGAAACCTTTGGGGGGTGCTTTGGGAACCCGCGTATGTCCTTTCTCCCTTTGCACCAAAGGATAAACTGCGCCGCCTGGTGCACTGGTGCTTGCGTGTCCTTTCTTGCATCATCTTTGACTCCTAAGACCGGGCCTTGCATAGAGATCTCCGCCACTCCGGAGGGGTCCTGAGGAGGCCCATCCTTCGCGGGTCTTGTCACTGTTCTTCCTCGCGAGGACAAGGCCCTCATGAAGGCCTTGTCTTGAGTGGGGCCTCTCCTTGCCGCGTTTGGTCGATGAGGTGGGCCATGCCTTGGGCCGTAGGCAGGCAGGTCTTGGTACCCCCGTTCCCTAGACACTGACAGTGGCCCCCGGGCCCACGGCGTGCTTGGGCCGTCCTTGGGATGGAGTCCTGAGGGCGGCCAGGAGCGCTGCGGGCCCCATACGCCTGCGGGCTAGGCCTGGCGCGTGTTGTGCGACTTGATGTCGGGTGTCCCTCGCCCTTTTTGCCTCTGCTCAAATTGCAAAGAGCCTGACTTCTAGCGTTGGGCTATTATTGCTTTGCCTTCCTGCGCTCCTGCTCTCGCTTCCCAGATCTTCCGCTCTAGCAGGCGGCTCCCCAGATCCATCGCCGCTCCGTCCTCTTCCTTACTGCTTCGACCCTGCTAGCCCTGTGATGGCTCCCGTCGGCAAGCAGAAGCCAAAGGCGCAGATCTCTGCCTCTACTCCCACCCCACCGGCGCTCTTGGGGTCTACCATTGCCAAGGACGAGGACCTCTTCCCTGTGCTCCCATGGATGGCGGATGGGTCCAATGAGAAAGGTCGGACCCTGATCTGGGGTGGTTCCTCGGTGAAACGGCCCTCGTCCAAGGCGGTCTACCCCTTCTTCCTTCATAGCATCTTCATGGGCTCATTTCGCCCTTGTACGCATTCTTCACCGCCATCCTTGACCACTACGGGATCCAGGCCCTTCACCTTCAGCCCAATTCAATCTTGCTCTTGTCCGTCTTCGCCTTCTACTGCAAGGCCTTCGTGGGCGTGCGGCCTTTGGTAGCCCTTTTCCATCATTTCTTAAGCTTGTGCTTGCATGACGGTGCCCAACGGTCGGCGTGTGTCTCTTTCGTCGCAGTCCAGAGCGGCAACGTGCTCCTGAAGGCCGGGAAGAAGGTGGAGAACTTCAGGCACCACCGGGTCCTCATGGATCTCAAGTACACCAACCGTTAGTTGGATCTACTGAAGGGGTTGCCGGAGAAGATATTTGCGTTGATCTCCGCGAAGCTTTTCCACCCACGGGCCGAGCCAATTCTGGAGCGCTTCACCCACGATATCAGCGCCAAGAAGTTGAATGGTGGAATGATAGGGAAGGAGTTCTTGGTGCAGCACCTGGCGCCCCTTTAGGCCCATTCTAGGCCCTTGTGGGACTATCAGGGCAGCGGCGACAACCTCGAGCTTCGGTCTGCGCGCATATCTCCCGAGGAACTGAGCAGGGCTGTGGCGACCTTGCCTAGCGATGACCCTGGTGACCTTCCCGAGGCTCACGATCCGATGTACTGCCGCGACAACAGGGCCGACCTAGTTGCCATGATGCCTATCTTAACCGAGCTGGGGCTTTTCCCGGTTGAGGGCCCTGGTCCGATGGTGGTGTCTTCCGGCGATACCTCATGCGAGGAGGACTTGGAGAGGACTGCTACCGCCAGCCCAGCGGGGGCGTCCACCCCGTCGTAGGGTACCCTTTTGCGCGAGCTTGAAGATGATGACGACGTTGATGAAGTTTCTGCTGTGGGATCCTCACGCGCCGCTAAGGCCTCCAGGGGGCTAGGGCTAGCTCCTCGCGCCACATGGTCCATGTGCGTGTTGACTCTCCAGAAGCGTGGCGCCGAGTCTCCTCCGGCACGCCCTGCCTCCGCTGGGAGGACGATCGAGGCGCCGATATCGCCCATGCTCGAATCGCAACTCACATACAAGGTGGGAGAGGATGGGGCCATGGTGATCTCTTTCACGGCCGCGTCGGCTGTCGGCGACTGTCCTCCTCCGTGCGGTGTCCCCCTCTCCATGGGGAACTCGAGAGCCCCCTTCATTGTCGGGGCGGAAAAGAAGAGGAACTGGGTCGAAGTCGAGGAGTAAGCGACCCGACTTGGCTTGTCTCACATGTTCATGGCTTGTGCATTAGGACCACCCCTTGCTTGGTGACTAGGGATGTCGCTATGTTGAAGATGAGGAAGAATAAGGTGGGCATTGAGCCGGAGGCAACTCCCAATGCACTGCCTGCCCTTGCTAACACGTCGCCACCTACTGCTTAAGAAGAGAGGGCTCGTGAGGCGACCCCTCAGGCCCCCATCGCCAAGCCCTCTAAGCAACAGATGCCTGTTGACGTGATAACTCCTGCCCTTGGGGGTATGGTGACGTTGACGTTTGGATGACCAACACCTAGGGGCTTGTTGCCTGCCGACTTGTCCGTGTCTGCGGTCGCCGAGCGGCCTCTAGAGCCTCCTGTCCATCGTGGCGCTGTCTCCCCAAGGGTGCCCCCACGACCGCGTTGGGGACTCTTCTGGGGGAGACCTTGATGCCTCAGGTGCATGTCCACGATGTCCTGGACGGGGCCTTCACTGCTGTGGGTCAGGTTCGTGATACCTTTGGGAGTGCCGGTGATCGCCTCGTGGGTGAACGCCTAGAGCTCCTCTCAGGGTGGTTCCAGGCCGCCGCCGCCGCTATGGTGATGTGGGGTCAGGCCGCAGTTGCCGCGGCGAAGAGCGAGGAGGAAACCGTGGCTGCTCGCGTCGCGTGCAAAGAGATCGAGGCCTGTCTAAAGACCTTCCAGGAGGAACAGGCCAATCTTGTGGTGCAACTTCGTCAGTGGACGGAAGACATCGAGGCCTACAAGGCCAAGCTTGCCGCTCGAGAAACCGAGCTGTCTTAGGTGGCGACCCGCCAGGACACAGAGCGGGCGCGCTTGGACATGCATGAGAATGAGATTTCTTCGAGGAAGATCCTCCTCGACAGCAAGGAGGAAGCTATCGCTGTGGCCGAGGAGAAAAAGGCCACAAAGCTGAGCGCCTTCCCTGCCGTTGAGCTCAAGCTTCGCAAGGCGCTCCACGCCCTTTGTTGAGATGGGTTCGCGAAGCCTCTAGCCGTTTCGGAGAGCAGCTTCGCGGTGCTTGCTTCGAAGCTCGTCGAGGCGCTGGAGGGCGCCATCGTCAAGGTGGAAATGGTCTTGGACAGCGAGTGTTGCGACCTCTTTTCTGAAGCCGCAATGCGCATCTTCAGCCATCTTCATCTTCGTGAGTCAGGGTTCGACTTCGACTCCGTGATCCCCCTCCCCCTCGGTTGCCCCTGAGGTCCGCACTAGCGCCGCGGTAGCGGTGAGGGGCGCCATGGAGGTGCTGGTGAAGAGGTTCACTCTCATCACACTTTCTCTGCCTCCGGATGCTGCTGAGGCCGACGGCGGGGAAGATGACGCCAGCGATGCTGACGACGAGTCTCCTGAGGGTGGGACGAATGGTGGCGGCAATTCCTCCTGATTCTCTCCTCCTGCTCCTTTCCTGCAATGCACATCGTGCCTCGTGGAGGCATTAAACTCATTTGTGTTTGCGAAAACTTCTAATGCTTGTAATAACTTGTTGGACTGCATGATTGATTTCTTTGCCTTGTTTCCTTCTTGCTTGCTGTGATGCTCTGCGTCGGCAGGGCCCGGCCCGCGCATACCTCAACCGCCATTGGGCTGACCGGAAACAAAGGACGGTCCAAGGGGCGAGGGGCTACGGGTCCAGTTAGGCTCCTGAGTCACGATGCTCAGGAGTCCCCCTTGATGTGCGAGCATCCCTCATGAAGGGAACATGGTGAGCATTTGAGATAATTGGAAACTTCCGAACACCTTCAGCACTCTGCGTCGGCAAGGCCCGGCCTGCGCATACCTCAACCACCGTTCGGCTGACCAGAAACGAAGGACGGTCCAAGGGGCGAGGGGCTACAAGTTTAGTTAGGCTCCTGAGTCGCGATGCTCAGGAATCCCCCTTTACGTGTGAGCTTCAGCATCCTCCGTTGGGATTTTGAGCAGTTTTTTGAGTGCTCTGGGCTCTACATTGGTAGGGCCCGCCCCGCGCATACCTCAACCGCCGTTGAGCCGACCAGAAACCAAGGACGGTCTAAGGGGTGACGGGCTATGAGTCCAGTTAGGCTCCCTAGTCGCGATGCTCAGGAACCCCCCTTGACGTACGAGCGACTCCAATACCTTTCCTCGCTAGTTTTTCCGGAGATGGGCATGTGAAGACCAGGTTTGGCAGACCTAGCAAGGCGACGTGTACCAGGCTTGGCCGGGTAGTAGCCCCGTGCAACCCCCTCACGCGTGCATCCCTGGGGAACGCAGCGAGAAAGGGGCTGCCAGGGACCTTCCTGAGGTTTGATGCAGCCGTTAGTATGCCCTTAGTTGTTTATCCCCAGCACCGGGCGTGGGGCTTCCACCTTGCGTGGGCATAGTCATTGGTCTATCATGTTGACCGCCACCACGGAGTCGTGGCTTCCACATTGCGTGGGCATAGTCATTGGTGGACCGTGTTGACTTCTCCGCCGGTGCTGGGCTGTGGCTGCCACATTGCATGGGAAGGGACCCCTCCGCGTCCACGGGGGCCCTAGGCGTGTACAAGCCACACTACTAGGGAAAAGCCTAGCAGTAGTGTGGGTTTTATGTATATCAGTAGCGCGGGCACCCGCACTACTGATACGGCGCTACAGCTAACCTTTAGCAGTAGCGCTTGCTGGCCCACGCTGTTGCGATACATACGTAGTAGCAGCAAGCTCCAAATAAGAGCGCTACTGCTAATATCTTTAGTGCCTTGTATTATACTACGCTACTGGTAATGGCACGCTGCTACTAACTTTACTCCACGCGCTACTGCTAACTTTATTAGTTTCTGTTTTTTTTCTGCATATTTATTTTGTATTTGAACGGGCTTGATACAAGAATCTTTAGCACATGCAAATATCATCATCATACACATACAAATGGCTACGAGACCACGAATGTAATCATAGCATATACATACAAGTAGTCTCATCAAATCATGTCATCATCATAATCATCATCCAACACAAAGTGGTCTCTCTTCATCATATCGAAAATGGCGATACAAGTCTCGAATACTTGCAACTACATTGTCATTCATCTAAATAGTGATATACGCGAGAAGATCTATCACTACGAGTAAGAGCGAAACTATGTAGTACATGAGGCGGTGGTTATGAGCCCAATCTCACGCTAGCGTGAGCCTCATCACATAACTAGCTTCTGCTTCTTGTGTGCTTCTGAAGCCTTTATGGTTGGCGCCCGAGACCCCCTCCACTTGCACCTGACACTCGGACCACTCGTCGTATACTCTCAAAACCTTTCCTTTGTACACGATATAGCACTGGTACTTCGCCATCAAGAATCTAAGTACCTGTTAGACATGCATCTTCATCAAGAGAATGTACAATCATATGCAACAAAATATACTTGAGCAAAACAAAAAAAATAAAGGGTTAGCAACTAGATGCAACATATAGTAAACATAAATAATTAACACAGTTTCATCATACGTAAACTAATTAACTAGAGGTACACAGGCCATCGTACCCAAACTAATAAAGTAGCGTTACGCAATTTTAGTAGGGACTGTGGACATCACAAAGTTTCATCACCACAGAAAGTATATACAATCAACCGACACATATCATCATCATAGGCATTGTAAATCACTAGAACTTCCATCCTTCTAGATCATCGAGGATGGACCCTAGCTTCTTGAATAACATGAGGTCCTGACCTTACATGCCTATGATAGTTCGGATGTCAGCTCGCGATATAGGGCCATGGTGGAACATCCCCTTCACTTCAACGACTTCTTTCATGATGATCGTCGCAAAGTCCCTTTAGATGCAAAAGAAGTCATCTTTAAGTTTATAATCTGCTTCTCCTTGAGATTCTACCCACTTGCGGATATGATCATCATTTTTGGTTGTCATGCGAAGCTTTTGGTGATCCCTTCTGAACTCCATCATGAGATGGAGGAGGTAGAATCCACCATTCATACTTGATTTAGGGATATGGATGCAGCAGAAGTTGGTTTTATGCGAGAAACCCGTCTTGCGGTTCCTTTGTTTCGTGATCTGCATGTCGCCATCCCTGAAGCTGAAGCCTTGAAGAGCATCAGCTAGAATATTCATTACGTGGGTATAGTATTTCTTCTTGTTGTTTTTGGTAGGGTCGAAATACAAAACATGGGAGACTTGCGGGTAAAGAACGACAAGGATGGCGCGACCGTTACTGCGGGAAAAAACACCTCAAATGATTCTCCATATGAGCGATAAGGAATGATTCAAATCTACGAAAGGGTTTCCCGGCACTGACTTACTTTGGGTGATAAGGTAGGAGGACAATTCCCTGGTCCTTATTCTGTACCATGACGTTTTCGAGGTACTCCCTAGCAATTTCATGCTCAAAGTCGCCGAGACTCAAAAAGGACTCGTGCATGTAGTATGGATCCGCCACAAAGATTTGCGAGACTTCTTCTCTCTTCATGACGGAGCTCATATGTAGCGCAAAAAGGCGGACGATTGTACAATCAAGCCGCCTTGTCAGAAACATCTCGAAGATATGATCAAACTGCAGGAAGAACACCTCCGCGGGCCGTGTGTCGACATAGCACTTCCCCTCAGGTACACAAGCCGCGTATGTTGGATATCCTTGATCCTTTGAGGCTAGTAGGCTTTTCTCAGTCGACAGCACATGGCCGTGCAGTCTCCTGAGATCCCCTGATATTGCCTGCAGCGGTTTCGGCGATAGCATCGCCTGGCCCATGACATGGAACATGGCCACACCTTTGATGGGTACATGCTCTTCAAAATCCACCGTCTGGCTGCTATGTGCTCTGGCTTGTTTGTAGGCAGCTGAGCCTTTCTTCCCTGGTTTCTTCCCCTTTATCTTGGGCTGACCTTCTAGACCCTTCCTTAAACCCTGCCCCAGTGTTGTCGGGCTAAGCACTATAACCTCGGCTAGTTTAGCGTGTCCTGTGAGGATTGCATGAAGAGAGACTTCTTGCAATCCCTGCTAGGACGTTCCAGCCCGGGAAGATCATCCATATCCGCATTAGCGTGCTGATAGCCCAAGTCGTCATATGGTTAACTCATCATATCTAAGTCACCGTCACAGGCACCTATATTAAGGAACTGAAGAGGGTCCTCCTCCATCTCATCATCCATTCTTTGTTCTACGGGGGCAATTTCATCAGCCACTATTGGACGCCCTTCATGACGTCGTCCGCCGCTCTCACCCAGCACTACAGGTGCTGGTAATTGCATAGGCGGGGTGGTGGTGTCCACACCTACTTGGTGAAGAAGATTCTTGGGCCATAGAAGCACCCAACCCTTGCAGCTTCCAATCCGTGATGGGGTCTCGTCGTCCTCTCCCCTAACCGTACTAGAGTAGGCAAATCCTCATGCCCTGATTTCACACTCGACAAGGTAACCCTGAAGTGTCCACCGGGCAGTGGCTCGCCGTGGAATGTGAGTTTGAAAGGCTTCGTTATCACCCCCTTTCCCACGTCCACCTTCTGGCCTTTGATCAAGTAGAGTACAACGCACGTGGTTTCATCGGCCTGCAAACACATGTTTGCGGCATTAAACATCCGAAAGGCAACGAAAATGGAATATTCAAGATATATGTTGGTGCGACATGTAATAACCGTGAGGTCGTCCAAAGATGAAGGCCCGCCTAGCGCGCCAGAGACTAAGGACGAGCTACTATGAGCGGGTGTGGGTGCAGGAGCATGCCCGATTGCGTGAGCAGGTGATGGTGCAGTGGTGTTGTTCACCGAGTTGCTCCCGACGAAACTAGGCATGGGGAAATCATCTACCGTATTGTCTGGATTTTCCTTCATACAGTTGATGATAGCCGGGATCAAGTTAGTAGCGAAATCATTTCTGCAGGCATGTATAGCTACATCGACTGCCTATTGTAACAACTCATTATTCTCCTCTGCTGCTTTTTCCGCGTCCTCAACTTCTTTTTTCTTGAACACAAGCTTCACCTTCTCGTCGATGTTCGTCTAACTAAACTTCTTTTTCTGCTTCTTGGCCTCCGGGCCCTCGTTGTAAAACACCTTCCACAGGGCGTCGTCTTCGACGCTGTGCACACATCCATATTGCGGCCGCTGGCCCAAAGGGAATCCCTTAAGTTTGTTCAAGGCCCGGTTGAGAGGGGTGTCCCACTTGGGCCTCATCGGCAAAGTAGGGCTTTCGGCTGTAGGCTGGAGTTGCTTCTCCTACAGAAGGAACATGAACCGTTTACGAATGTTTAGTCGACTTGATCAAAAGCTAAATGTAAGGTGGTAAAAGAATAATTACCAGTATTCTAATCAATTTCCTCGTGGCCTGGTCCGTGTAAAAAACGTTCTTTTCCTTGTCCCACTTGTAGTGGGCCCTGATGAACTCATGCTCCAATGGGTTGGTGAACTTCGCGAAGGGGTTTGGGAGACCCGCGGCTTCACATTCCGCGTCCTCCTTATCCCATATGGGCCTTTTTCCAAGGTAGCCACGGCTTCCGAGGCGATGCTTCCCCATGTTCCTTTGCTGAAGCCTCTTGAATTTCGCAGCCTTAGCTTTGGTTGCCTCGGTAGTGCAAGTGTCCTTGAACTTTTCGAACTCGTCTTCCGTAAGTGTCGGATTTTCCTCTAGAATCTTGGATAAGGGTTCCTCAGCCTCAATAGCTCGTTTCACCCTCCCTTTCCAGGAGGCCAAATTATTGTTGAAGATGCCCATGGCGTGATTGTTAATCTTTTTCATCTTCGGATCATCCCACGGTTGTCCTATGTGATCATCCCGGTCAGGGAACTTGAATCTCTTGTGGAACTTCATCAGGAGCAACTGTCGCAAATGTTCTTTACTCCTTAAGTCATCATCGTTTATGCTCGCACATTCCTGTAGGATGCATCCTACTTGGTTCCCATAGCAACTGCGGGGTTCTTCCGGCTCTACTAGATCAAACTTTTCAGGGGCCATCTATGTGATCACCAGTCATCCGATGCCGAGTTTGTTAGGTTTTCGTATCCTTTGGTTCTTTTCCTTCTTCTTTTCGGTAGCGGCATCGGTGCCGGTACCTTCCCCACCGGTATCTTCCCCGCTGGTACCTTCTCCGCTGGTCTCGGCGCCGCCATAGGTGTCGATGTCGGCGTCAGTACCATCATCAAGGCCGACCTGCAAACCTAGACTATGCTTAGCAGCCAAAAAGTCGAGGTACAGTTGTTCACCCTCATAATAAATCTCGCCTGCATCTTGGTCAGAAGGCCTGGTTTCTTCGTTGTTCGACATGTTTCCTATGATTAAGTATCCTCGTTTAATTCTAAAACAATAAAAAAATGAGAAATGACATAAAACAAAGATATATGTTTGCCAGAATGTCATTTCCCAGCAAATCCCGGCACTCGATATGCCTACTTTCTAGCACAAGTCATGCCAAAATTCACGAAAAATTTCGGCATGACCTTTGCTAAAAAGTAGACATATCAAGCACCTGAAATTGACCGAAACGGAAATGAATCAACATTCCGACAAAACATAGGCCATTCGGATCATTTACCCTGCACATAATCATCATTTTCCAAATATGACATTCCAAATATGACACGTCGTGGTGGCGGAGGCTGCGCGTCTTGTACCACGTCGTGAGCCGGGGACGGTTGGGGTCGAAGCGAGTAGGAGAGCACCGAAGTGTCGCCGGCAGCACTGATGAGCTCCACGATGTGCCAAAGCCAGTCGGGAGTGGGGCGGTAGCAAAGCAGTTCGTTAGCCATGGCGAGCGCACCCTGGCCGTGCACTGGTACTGGCCGAACATGAGAGGATGAACCGGAGGCTAGGACGATCGACGGAGTGGCGGTGTGGCCGTCGCGCTGCGCGGTGACCGGCTAGGAGGAGTCTTTTTTCTCGTGGGTGTCGGGGCCCATGGCGGAGTTTGTCACAGGCAAAGGTGACCTACATGCACCGGCGCGGCCCACCGGTGCCGTCCGGGGGACACGGGTGGCATGGCACTTGGCACAGGCTCGGCAAGCGTCAGACGTCATAGTGGCAAGGTGGGAGGAGATCTTGGCTTGAGGGAGACTCCGACACGCCCCCTACCTGGCATTCCAAAGATCAGATTTCGGGATCCGCAAAACCCTTAAGATTCGAATACAGGGGCGTGTGCGAAGATCCCCTGCAGCCTCGCCAGACCTAGCTTGCTACTCGGTGAACACAACAAAGAATTGGCACGATGACGAGGAAGAAGATGAACACGACAGTTTACCTAGGTTCAGGCCACTACGAAGCATCATACCCTACTCCTGCTTTGGTGGATTGCTTCTCGAGGAGGTGAGGTGGATGAACAAGTACAGTGTTTCAGGGTTGTCAACGTTCTGGGAACGAGGGTACCCAGACCTGCCTGCCTGCGGCCCAGGGCATGTCCCACTTCATCAACCAAATGGGACCAGGCGAGGCCCCACTCGACCCAAGGCCATCGCGAGGGCCCAAGCCTTGCGAGGAAGAATGGTGACAAGACCCATGAAGGATGGGCCTCACTAGGATCCCTCCGGAGCGGGGGAGCTTCCTATGATAGACCCAGCCTCAGGAGTCAAATATGACGTAATAAAGGACATGCGAGAACCAGTGCGCTAGGCAGCACGGTTTCCCCTTTGGTGCAAAGGGAGCAAGGACAGAACCAGGTTCCCAAAGCAGCCCCAACGGTTTCCATTCCGGTGCGAGAAGACCACAACAACCCGCCCTGCAGGGCGGATGTCATCATTGAGCCCGTCCCTGCGCTATCGACAGCCACTTTGTTGGAGGAGACCTCCTTTGGGCAGGGCGAGCACCAACCCCTGTCCCCCTTCGAAACTGGACGTTGTGGGACCCCTTCCCGCCACTATGATAAGGGAAGAGGACCCGGTCCGCCCCTATATATAGAGCATAGGCTGCTCTATAGAAGAGGAGTAGATTCGTACCCTATCAACAAACCTCACCACTCAGCAAACCACAAGGAGCCTCGAACACCAACGAGAGCCCTCAGGAGGCCTCGAAATACTCTACTTGTTCATCCACCTCACCTCCTCGAGAGGCAATCCACCAAACAAGGAGTACGATATTATGCTTCGCAGTGGCCTGAACATGGGTAAACTGTCGTGTTCATCTTCTCACACGCCATCGTGCGAGTTCGTCGTGGTGTCCATCGAGTAGCGAGTTACGTCGGGCGAGGCTATTGGGGATCTTCGCACACGCCCCTGTGTTCAAAACTAAAGGGTTTTGCGGAGCCCAAAATCAGACATTTGGCGTGCCAGGTAGGGGGCGTGTTGGAGTTCTCCGCCTGCGATGAAGGCCAAGCCTCGACTCAACAACTCCATGGCGGCCATGATCCCCAACGTCCGCCTGATCCCGGTGCAAGATGGTGTTTTGGCACGCAGGGCCGCCCCTGTGGTCACCTGCATCCTCGGTGGATCATAGGCGCCACCCTCCGGCCGCCATATCAAGCACTTCCTCTGTCATGTGGGGGCGGTTTAGCCACGTCCCGAGCCCGCGGAGCACCGTGCATGACGGGAGACCGACATCACCTTCGGGCCCGACGACCACCCCAAGACCACATCGGCCATTGGGGCGCTTCCCATGTTGTGCACACCGACCATATGTGGCATGGTCGTCTCCAGGACCCTCATCGACGACGGTGCCGGCCTCAACATCATCTTCATGGAAGTCTTCAACATGCTGTAGTTACCCGGCGAGCGGCACTCACCTTCAAGGCCCTTCTTTGGGGTGGTGGTCGGGTCCGTCCTTCCCATGGGGCGGGTTCGCCTCCCCGTCACTTTTGGCACCCGCTCCAACTTCCGCACCGAGCAGGTCGAATTTGATGTCGCTCACATCCACCTCCCGTACAACGCGATACTCGGCTACCCCGCCCTTGCTCAATTCATGGCGGAAATGCATCCGGGCTAAAACGTCATCGAGATGCCCGGGAGCGGCGGCTTCCTCACCATCGTGGGGGATATCAAGGACGCGTCCCAGTACTCACGCTCTCCTACCAGACCACGGCCGCAGTGCGCACCAACATCGGGGGCGTGGCCCGGGCCGCACAGAACCACGGGGGCGTCCGAGACATTGCGCCCGTGAAGAAGAAGCACTTGTTCTCCCAGAACCTAGCGGAAAGGAAGCAAGTACCGATGGACGAGGAAAACCCTGGCCCAACTTTCACCATTGGCGCCGGTTTGCCTCAAGACCAAGAGGAGGCGTTGGTGACCTTCCTCAGGGCGAACAAAGATGCGTTCGCATGGAGCGCCTCCGACTTGGTGGGGGTCCTGAGGGACGTAATCGAGCAGAACCTCATGGTGTGCCCGAACGCGCGCCCGGTGAAGCAGAAGGCAAGGAGGCAGGCTTCGGAGAAGCGGGCATTCATCGCTCAGGAGGTCGACAAGCTGAAGGAGGAAGGGGACATCCGGGAGGTGCGTTACCCGGAGTGGCTGGACAACCCGGTGGTCGTCCCAGAGAAGTGCGAGAAGGAGCGTATGTGCGTTGACTTCACGAGCCTCAACAAGGCTTGTCCTCGGGACCCATTCTCGCTCCCATGCATCGACCAGATCGTGGACTCCACCATCGAGTGTGATCTCCTGTGCTTCCTAGATGCCTTCTCGGGTTACCACCAAATTAAGATGGCCATGGAGGACATTGAGAAGACGGCCTTCCTCACCGCATGCGGGGTATTTTGCTTCACATGCATGCCTTTGGGCTGTAGAATGCTGGAGCAACCTTCCAGCGACTCATGCACATCGCCCTAGAGCCGCAGCTTGGGAGGAATGCAGAAGCCTACGTCGACGACATCGTAGTCAAGTCCAGGGAGGCCAAGACCTTGGTCGAGGACTTGGAGGAGACCTTCGCCAGCCTAAGGGAGGTAAATTTGAAGCTCAACCCCGAAAAGATGCATCTTCAGGGTTCCCTCGGGACAGTTGCTCGGTTTCCTAGTGTCGCGTCAGGGAATTGAGGCGAACCCAGAGAAGATCAAGGCCAGAAACAAGATGAGTGTGCCCCAAACTCTCAAGGAAATGCAAAAGTTGGAGGGGTGCATGACCTCCTAGGGGTGTTTCATCTCCAAGCTGGGCAAGCGGGCATTGCCTTTCTTCAAGATCATGAAAAGGAAGGGCCCTTCCGAATGGACCCCGGAGGCCGATGCAGCCTTCGAGGAACTCAAGCGATACCTCACGAGCCCACCTGTGATGGTGGCGCCTCGCCCGCGGGAACCCTTGTTTCTATACCTGGCTGTCACCCCCCACTCTGCCAGCGCTGCATTGGTGGCGGTTAGGGAGGAGCAAGCCGGCATGCGTACCACATCGAAGGGCTCCAACAGGCCCTCGCACGCGTTTCCAGGGGGCTCACACGATCAACAAGAGCCAACTCCCCCTCAAGTTGGGGAACCCGAAACCCAAGCCTCCCCACAGGACCAACAAGTGCCCAATCCTCCTGAGGCCCTGGCTTCTTTCCCAGACCGCGAGGCGCCTAAGCCTCCGGAGCCTGCCGCGGGGCAGGACGCCTCAGGAGGCCTCACCCTTGTCGAGCACCCGGTGTACTACGTCATCACAATGCTACGGGACGTGCGTTCATGTTATCTCATGCAGTAGAATCTCCTCTTAGCACTCCTCGTCGCTTCAAGAAAACTGCACCACTACTTGCAGGGACATCCAATCAAAGTCATCTCTGCTTACCCCCTGGAGAAGATCCTGCACAATCCCAATGAGGCGGGGAGGGTAGCCGAATGGAACATCGAACTGCATGCCTTCAACATAGAGTTCAGCACAACCAGGGTCATTAACGGACCAGCCCTAGCAGACTTCATGGCAGAATGGACGGACGCCCTAGACCGGGGGCTAGAAGGGAGCCAGTCCCTCGCTCCTGGTGACGAAGAACCCAAAGGATGGACCATGCATTTCGACGGAACCTTCATGCACAAATGAGCAGGAGTTGGGGTCGTGCTCACTTCCTCGACAAGAGACAAGCTCAGCTATGCTGTGCAGCTCTGCTTCCAGTATGGGGAGAAAGTCTCCAACAACATCACAGAGTATGAAGGCCTCATGGTGGGCACCAAGGCGGCGGCGGCCTCGGGGGTTCAGTGCCTCACAGTCATGGTCGACTCCCAGCTCCTCATCAGCTTCTCTAACAAAGAGTACATACCCAAGGACGAGCACATGAAGGCATATTTGGAAGAGGTATGTAAGATTGAAAAATGTTTTCATGGCTTGGAGCTGCAACACATCCCGCGCGGCGTGAACAAGGAGGAGGATGACGTCGCCAAGAGAGCTTCATGTCGCGAACCTCAGGAGCCAGGCGTCT
The DNA here is from genome assembly GCA_022496015.1 of Hordeum marinum. Lineage (NCBI taxonomy): Eukaryota > Viridiplantae > Streptophyta > Magnoliopsida > Poales > Poaceae > Hordeum > Hordeum marinum. The sequence continues at coordinate 482,063,286 of CM039674.1, forward strand.
TCGAGGAGCGACTCTTCAAGCCCTCCGAGACACTGCTTACCGAGGGTCTGGTGCCTCGGAGTGAGGAGCTTCCCCTAGTACCACCCTCAGGGGCTCCAGACTATGGCCAGGCCTCGGGGTCTCGACTGCTCCTAGCCTTGGAGCCCTAGGCCGATAGTTGGATGCAGGAATTCAGGGTGTACCTGGTCCACGGCACGCTACAGGAGAAGGAGGAGGACGTGGAGCGCGTGGCCCGACAAGCCACAGCCTACTGCTTGTAGGACGGCGATTTGTACCGCACGCGCCCGAATGACGTCAAGCTGCAGTGCATTTCCAAGGAGCAAGCAGGCGAACTGCTGGCCGACATCCACGCAGGAGACTGTGGGCATCACTCTTCCTCGCGCACGCTTGTTGGGAAGGCATTCCGATCCGTCTTCTACTGGCTTTCAGCGCTCGACGACGCCATTGAGTTGGTTCGATCTTGCGAGGCATGTCAGTTCCATGCCAAGCAGATTCACCAGCCCACACAGGGCCTCCAAACCATTCCACTCTCTTGGCCCTTTGTGGTTTGGGAGTTTGACATATTGGGGCCCTTCCCGTGAGCAACGGGCGGGTACCGCTACCTCTACATCGCCATCGACAAGTTCACCAAGTGGGCGGAGGTGGAACCCGTGTGCACCATCTCGGCCGGGTCGGCCGACAAGTTCATCAAGGGCCTCGTGAGCCGCTTCGGTGTCCCCAACCGCATCATCACCGACAACAGTTCGCAATTCACAAGCCACCTCTTCAAGACTTATTGTGCTAACCTTGGAACACATATATGTTATGCTTCGGTAGCCCACCCACGGAACAACGGCCAGGCGGAGCGCGCCAATGCGGAGGTCTTGCATGGCCTCAAGGCAAGGAGCCTCAAGAAGAAGCTTAAAGTTTGTGGCAGGGATTGGGTCGATGAGCTTCAGTCCGTGTTGTTGTCCATCCGCACCACCGCAACTAAGCCCACCGGCGAAACCCCATTCTTACTCGTCTATGGAGCCAAAGCAGTTCTTCCCCATAAGATCAAGCACCAATCCTCACGGGTCTT